>CM059217.1:11303556-11636056 GCA_030347435.1 Clarias fuscus
GGAGCTCCTTATCATGAGATGTGTATGCATGGAAATATAACTTGGGGTCATGTGACAACCAGTTTTATTATGAACATTGATAACATGTGGCTTTATACTGTACATGTTGTTAATGTGACCGTAACATAAATGGTAAAGTCTAGGACAGAATTAAGTCTAGGATAAAATTAAATATGTACTTCATATGTACTCACTTTTCATATCTAGCTGCACGTTCACATTAGAGCCAGATAAAAGTCACTTTTATGAATTATGAACGTGAACCAATGTGAATGAAAATCCAGTTTGACCAAAAAAAGAATTAACAATGTGGCTTGTAATGTGAACATGATATAAAAATCAGTTCAGTTCCATAACCCTTGGTCAAAGCAAATATGATGTGATTTTCGCCCCTATAGGCCATTTATACCGGATGGTCCTGAAGAATTATATAATAAATGAATAAACACATTACATTATCAAGTGAGAATATATAATGAGCCACTTAGTCTTAACATTCCATCTCCATCAGTCTATCTACTGTAGGAATCTCTGTGGTTCAACTAGAGACCGTAGAGGCCAGTAGTATCCATTGTCCCAAATATTGTGGTATGATTCACACATGCATTGACACACTATGGGCAATTTGGGAACGCCACTTAGTCTAATCTGCATGTCTTTGGACTGTAGGAGGAAACCGGAGTACTGGAGAAAACCCATCAAGAACGAAGCGAACATGCAAACTCTATGCACACAGTCACAGAGGCGAGAATCGAACCTGGACCCTGGAGGTGCAAGGCGACAGTTCTAACCACTACACCACCGTGTCGCCAATCTTAATATTAACCTAATATTGACAATTCCTCCAGGTATTATTGGGCTCAAATATAAAAAATATGGGAATTATGGGAAAGAAACGTCTTGAACTGGATAGATGAATTTAGTAAAGTATATTATTCTGATCTATAAAAGAGAAAAAAAAAATCAAACCTGGATGTGGAGGGTTTCAGGCTGTTGCGCTGGTTGGATATTGGCTTCTCCACCTGGGCTGAGACTCCAGCGTCCTTCTTAGACAGGATCGTGGGGCCGAGAGAGTAAACGGGCAGGTTGGCATACGGCTTGGAGGGCAGCTTCATCTTTAAGAATGACATTCCGTAATTAGTTTGCACGTATTCATATTACGGTATCATAACAAAGACTCCAGAATTAGCGTGCATACGTTTACAGTACATGAAGAGCCAGGAGTCATACTGTACATACCTTCTCACAACACTGTGAACACACAGCACTGTAAAAAAAAAAATAAAGCAAAGGTTAGTCTACACTATTACTCATAAGTAAGGTTGATGATTTTCCAGTAACAGCATGTCTTGAAGTGGTGTATTTTTCTTACAACACAGTCATTTCCAAGAGGTAATACATTTAATAAAGGAGAAAAAAAGAAAGACTCACACTGTTCTTGTAACCTTTTAACACTTATTATAAACCTGTTCAGGTCAACACATTATTTCTAACATATAATTATAGTAATTAGTGCAGTACAAAAAAAAGTTATTATGCTCAAGCTTTTTTTTTAGATCTGTGAGTAAGTATTCACACCCTTGAAACTTTTCATACTCCATAGTCTGGAACGGAAATAAATTTGGAAATTGTACAGTATGTCAAGAATCTGATGTTGAAGCGAAATTCAATCTATTTTCCAAAATCGTTTAAAAAATTAATACGTTCAAATATTATTTTTTTACTGTATACACAACCATACACAGTATGATATGCAGCGAAATGCTTATGATTCTTGTTATAACTTTTTGACTAAGAAATGTACGATTTATTGTGCAAAATGGTCTAATTGATTATAGTTAAAAACTGATTAATTTAGCCCATTTCATTTATTTAGGAGTTCATTTAGGAGTTCAAGGAGGAGTTTTGTAATAATGCAATTCATTTATTCATCTTCTCCCCTGATTATCCTGTGTACAGGATCACAGTCCCGTATTCACAAAGCTTCTTAGAATTCTCTGAGAGAGCTTAAAAAGTCCTAGCTGGGAGTCCTAGACTAAACGTTTCCTAATCCTAGGAAACTTCTCAGAGCAACTCTGAGGAAGGAAAGTACAAAAGCCTTTCTCTTAGTGAGGAGGTGTGGTTGACCCCGTTGCTAGGGATGACTCAGCAATTCAAGGACTGTGATTGGTTGATAAAGTCTTTAAATGCGTATATGTGATATATAGTAGAACAAATGGTGAAATTATAATGTTTGTATATAAAGAAATTGTATATTCATAAATTCAGGCTACTTTATGCAAAGGTTCTTTTATAGGCTAAAAGTTAGATAATTATAGAGCCAAATGTTGAAAATGTGTCTACCTTTGAAGCAACCAATTTCCACACAGTAGTTACTATATTTAGGTTCTTACATTTATTTACCTCACTGATTTTATTACTTGTAATCAATTCCAGATTGATTGGAGCTAAATAGCTCAGATTTTAGGTCGAAGATGTTTTGTGAATCATTTTTATCTTTACTAAGATTTAGTCCTAACTTTAAGGGGAAATTCTTTTTTTTTTTTTTTTTTTTAGAATTTCATCACTAGGAGTACCTTTTAGGCTTAAAAAGCTTTGTGAATACAGGCCCTGTAGCTTATCCCAGGAGACTTTGGGCATGAGGCTGGGTACACCCTGGACAGGGGGGTAGATACATACACAAACCTACACACACACTATGGACAGTTTGGGAACGCCAATTAATCTAATCTGCTTGTCTTTGGACTGGAACACAGAGTACCTGAAGGAAACCTATAAAGCACAGGTAGAACATGCACTCCACGCTCCACTGAGGCGGGAATCGAACCCTGACCCTGGCGATGTGCAATGTGACAGCGCTAACTACTAATCCACTGTGCCACCAGTATAAATACATTTCTTAAAAAAAATAATAAAAAAAAATAGGGAATAAAAGCTTGGCTCACCGCTTGCAGAACTGACACGTGTTGGACCAGGTGAAAAGTGAGAACTTCTTTGTCCGACAACAAAAGCAAAGCTGAGAACAAAGAAGCAAACAAACATAAAATTGTACATTCATATTCCTAAAGCATTATAAACATTTCAAATGCATCAAAGGCATCCTAGATACCCTCAAGCCAGGAATTACGATGTAGTGCTTTCAACAAGCGACTCACCTTTCCTTTCTTCAGGGCGTTGTAGAGGTCTTTGTACTGCTGAAACTTCTCAAGCTCGGCTTTGACCAGGACCTGTCTGATGTGCATCACTTCGTCTACGGTCAGAGTCAGACACTCCACAGGGTAGCAGAATTCCTCCTAAACACAAACACATCGTCATAAGCAAAACTGAAGATCGACATCTCAGCACGGCGACACACACACACACACACAACAACGTACTGTAGGAACACCCCAAAAAAGAATACCGACAAGCACAGGACACACAGAACACAAATGGATGAGATGCAAAGACATATAACAGCATACAACCTACAGTAGGGTGTGACTTGCTGTTATGTGTGTTGCAACGTCATTGATACATGAACATAAAACAAACTGAACAGTATCGAGTAGAAATGTTGTACTTCATTTCTAAAAGCTTCCACGATCCTTTATTGACCCCCACATACAGTACCACACCGCACCACATCACATGTTAGGGTCAAACTAGTATTTATACTCTGAACATTGCTTTATAACACTGTAATGCTACAGTATATCTGCCCCATTGCTCCTTGGAAAGTTATGGTGTTTCTAATGTTTTTCAATGACTTTAAAACATCTTGTCCAATTCTTTGAGACATGACTGTGAAACACAGATGATGATAAGTGCAATGAGGCAATTATACCAAGATATGAGTGTTAGTAAAGGGAAAAGAGGCTGCATTTACCTTCTTTTCCAATGGCAGCTACAACACAGTGAGGAAAGATTATTTTCATTAAATCTTGTATACTTTACATGGCTATAGATATCAGCATCATTATTTAAGGAATCAGATTAAAAGGATAGTTCAGTTTTTGTTGGGTATACAAAATAGAGGTGAATAAGTACATTATAGTAGGTAGATCTGGGTCTTTATACTGTACGGTTTCCACAACCCTCGTTCCATGCACAAATGCGTTCCAAAGTCCAGCTGATCGAACTCGAGTTTGTAACTTTTAACTTTAAGTCGATGTCAAATGTTGGATATGAATTTCAACTTAAGGTCTTGATCTGTATCTACAGTACATGACTTCCTGCATTCCTGCTCTACCGCCACATGATTGGCTGACTGAATATGTTATTAGTCTTTCGGCTGGTTTCCTCAAGGGATCGCACATCAATCTGCACAACAACCTGACACAGATTTTACACCCGATAACCTTCCTGACACAATTTAAAACCACGCTTGGGACCGGCACTGCATGGGGTAGTACGAGGCGTGGCTCAAACCTGTATATTCTCAGATCCCCAAACCAGCAACATAGAGCCTTAGAGCCTTAGCTGCCTGAGCTACCAGGCATTGTGGCATTAGGAGTAAATATACTGAAATTAAAAACATATACTATTGCCTTATTTCTCTGGAATAAAGTAAATGACATCTGAATCACAATGCAGATCAACATACCAAGGATCTGGAGGTCTGTCGAGGAGGAGGTATCCGGAATCCGGCCGAGGTCTCCTTATCGGTGGAGTGCCTCCGATGCGAAGCCATGTGGTGGTCAGGCTGAGGCGTGAACGATAAGGGGACGAGCCGGGGAGGGACTGAAGAGAGAGACAGAAAGAGTGAGAAAATTAATACGCTGAATATTCACAGTACTGTGCAAAAGTTGCGAGCCACCCTTCATTCCTTTGTATTGAATACAATACAATATATTGTATACAGTACAATACATTTCCCTTCTCGTCTTCTCCAACCTCTCAGCATTCGGCATCACCGGTATACTGTACTAATCACCAACATGATACATGATTCATAGGTCACTGCATGGTGCAACAAACCAAAAACATTCCTTTGAAACTTCTCAGGTACAGGGTCTCTGAAAATGAGAGACTAAAGCCTGAAGAACTATTAAAAATACAAGAAATTCTTGCTCTTTGGAAGTGACTCGAAACTCTAGCACAGTACTGCAGATACAGTATACTGAAGCGTGCACTGAAGATGCACTGCACGTAGAAAACTTACACTTTTTGCCCCTGACGGAATCCGGAGATGTGCCGTCCACCACAGAAGTGGATATGCTGGAGCTGCTGGTTGTTCTCTGTGTGCTCGACTCGTCCTTTTATAACAAAAACATGGATTAATGAATCAGAAGGACATGCTTTACTCACTCACTCACTCATCATCATCATCTATACCACCCAATCCACGCACGCACACGCGCATGCACACGCGCACGCACACACCGGGCAATTTGGGAATGCCAATTAACCTAACCTGCATGTCTTTGGACTGTGGGAGGAAAACAGAGTACCCGGAGGAAACCCACCAAGCACGGGGAGGACATGCAAACTCCATGCACACAGAGATGGGAATCGAACCCAGACCCTGGAGGTGCGAGGCGACAGTGCTAGGACATGCTTTACTTCCAACTATATCAATTACACTTAATCATTAATCCGCTTTCTGTTTCCATCAGTTGTGGGGTGCTCGGCGTCAGACAGAGCTTTCAGACAAACACTCACTTCAGAGTCGGAGCTGTCAAGCTCGGCCAGCGTCGGTGCCTTGAGCAATTTCTTCTTTTGTAAGAGTGGTTGCTCTCCGCTGGCAGGGTTCGGGGAAGGTGGCGCGTCGTCAGCCAGCGCCAGTGTGCTGACAGCAATCTTCTTCCTGGGTGTACCCTGGCTGCCTGTTTGAGACATGAGACAAAATTAAACGCGGGACACGGACGACACAGTCGTATCAATTTACATCCAGTGCCACAAGATATTAACTTTTATTTCATTTTAGGTTAGCTAGGTAAAAACATAATAATGCATAATACACAACCAGTAGAGACGCTTCATACAGTACCAACATTTGCTCAAATTATCTATTAATATTTCCATATTTGTGTGATGGTTTCCTTCACAGCAACAATCCATTCAAACCCATGATATTCAATTCAGCAACAATTCATTCAAAATTTCAGAGCAGTTTTAGATTAGACCTCGACTTGTTCATACATGGAAAGATCACGTCACTCACACATCCCGAGGATCAACGGTTCAACCATCGTGCGTGTTTGTGTGATCTTTTACCTGAGCATAGGAACAAGTCCTGGGGAGTGCTGATGCTTTTGCCTGCACCTAGAAAGGAACATATTCTTCAATATGATCTCAAAACAACACCAACAAGCATGTTTCCCGTCTGATCTTTAGGACTTGGCCGATTCTCAACGGATCAGCCACGTTCACACACAGCGGGGGGGGGCTCAAGCAAAAAAGCGCTACACACACATACAAAAGGAAGGATTTAAGCCATTCCGCCATGGTATGGGCAACGTACAGCACATACAGTGAAAGCGCATACGCAGTAGGAAGTAGGAAGTGGGAAGGGGAAGCCAATTATTTCGATTACTAAGAGAAGAGGAGCTGGAGGAAAGGAGTCAGGACAAGCAGCCTTACTTACTTATACAGTACAAGGGAATACATTGCTTCCATCACTCTCTTCTTACAGTATATGCTAGTTACAAATGTTTCAAAGTGTTACTATTATGGAACCCAAAACAACCACGAGAAGAAGAAATAATGAAATTAAGGACTGAGGCTGAATTCTTTCCAGGCCAAGTCATAGATGCAAAGTCGAGGTTTGAGTTAGGTGCCTTGAGTTACTGCTAGACAGTGACCGAGCATTAGAGTAATCCTGATAATCGTAATATACAGTAATTATAATTCAGTGGAACCTCGGCATATGAATTGAATCCATTCCAGAGGCGAGTTCTTAAAGCGAAATTTCGTATTGCAAAACACATTTTCCCATAGGAAATAATGTAAATGCGGATAATCCGTTCCAGACATCCACAAATATCATCAATATTACCAATTTCCAACACTATAATCATATTTCTGCATATAAAAAAACAAATCAAAGCATTAAAAAAAAGTTAATTTTGAAATATACGAGACATTAAACCTCACTTAACCTTTAAAAAAAAAAACTGAAAGCTGAAAGTAACTACTTGGGACTTTCTTGGAACCCATGGTGCTACAGTGTCTTCAGTAAATCTTGCACAAAATGTTAAAAAAAAAAAAAAAAGGAAACTCGCTTGTTGAAAATGCTTCACATGTCGGGTGAAATTCCTTTGTTCTTAATGTGAAAATTCTTAAGGCGAGTCATTGGTGTGCCGAGGTACCTAATGTAACTGTAATATATACAGTAATGTTATAATATGTGCTGCATTGACGTCTTCCTCATTATAACTCCTTTTCTCTTCAGGGGAAAAGCCTGGGACAAAGAAAACTGTGGTAAAGAAGCTGACACTAAGCCTTTACCTGATGAGTCGAAACTCACGGACATACTAAGCGGTCGCATTGCTGAGCGATCAGACCAGCGTCACAGGGAAAGGACAAGAAAAGTAATGTTGAGGCTGGAGATCATTTACAAAACTGTAACAGTTTAAACACATTAAGGAATGCAATGCAAGATTCAGAAAAAAAGATTGGGCTTTATAGAGAAAATATCACCTTTAAATATACTGTACAATACTGTGCAAAAGTCTTAGGCGCCATATTATCTGTAGTACAAATTTTGTTATACAAGTTTATTATGTCTGCATTATTATGTACAAGACCATTCCCTACACAGATGCACTAAAATTAATGAATAAATAACATTACAGAAGAATATGATGAAGTTACCAAAAGAACTCCATTCTCCAGCATGCTCAGTAAAACCTAACAGCTGTTTTATTTACAGTACTGTGCAAAGGTCTTGGGAACATCCAAACAAAAGCCATATGCAATGATGCTTTTGAAAACATTTCTACAAGGAAACGAAAATGCACTGGAACGTATGTCGGATTTTGTGAGTGGTGAACTAAAGGAACATCGAACCACACATGCTATATGATTGGTCTCAGAAATCCTTCATGCTAGTGGCTTGGATCCGAGTCATAACTATCTTGCATAAATCTTGTTTAGCTGCTGCTTTATCACACGCTAGGATGAATGTAGAGGAAAAACAGCTCGAGACCGTGCGAAAATTCTTGGCCATGCTCTCTGAATGGGTGGGACGGATGCCGTACTCCTTCTCTCCAATCAAAGTCAATCAAGGAGAATCTATCCAATCACAAGTGTCTGTACGCCGAGGAGGGTAGATAGTGGTGTAGCGGTTAGCACTGTCGCCTCGCTAAGATTTCCACGCTAAGATTTCTATAAATTTGTACAGGATCATTTCTTCTCCATATTTGCACAGCTAGGTTTGCTTATATTTTTTCTTATATTGTATATTTTGTATTCTATAGATATATTATTCTTACCTTAACTAAATTTACTTTCTATTTCATTTCTTTTTTTATTCATATTTATTCCTTATTAATAATCTTTTCAAACCCGAGCCAGTGTATGCAGAGCCGGTCTCAAGCCCACATCGGTCAAATGGTTTAGATGCACTCTATAAATAATATTTACTACATAATAAATAAATAAAAAAAACAGTACGCCTGTACATGGTTTAGTTGTAAGCATCATCTAAACTATGCAAATCACCAAGTCATCATCTATAAGTCAGCAAAAACACCAAGAATGTGAATGAAATGAATGACATTTACAATAACAGGAATTTTCACACTGAGAAAGCAAAGAAAACCAGATGCTTCTCGTGAGAAGTAGGAAGCAGCAACGGAAGCCTGGCGCATTCACGCGGGAGTGGGTGGGTGTAAGCCATGTCGAAATAAACATACTCCGAAACTAAATGGATTGCGAGGCTGCAGCAGAGGCAGGCATGCATGAGCAACAGCACACAGTCACACATACTGTAGTGTCCGAGTTTCCTTTCTATATTATCTTACTAAGCAGCATGACATTTCCATGGCATTAGATTGAAATAAAGAAGTGTGAGGTCGATACGCAAACATTACAGCGGAAAAACAAGAAAGGCAACGCACACCTTACTGTTTTTTTTTTTACATTTGACATTTAACACACAATAAATTGAGGGTGTGTTTGAGAACCTAATCAGAGATCATGGTTTGAGATCAAATTGTATCCCTCCTTGTTGTCTGTAGGCATATTGTTTTAGATCAAAGAACAAACAACGTAATCAAGGCTTTTCTTTGCATACTTTTAATAAGGACTGTCATGTGATCACTGCATTGTGCGTTCCCACTGTATTGATCGCGTTTCACACCGTTCACATACAGAATATTCTCGAGAATTTTAATACGCATGGGGCGTTCGAGTCGAACTGGGACTTGCGACTTTCCTGTGAATGGAAGAATAAAACCTTTCGACTTATCCTTCACTTCAAAGTGATGAAACTCCATTCTCCAGCATGCTCAGTAAGATATCTGAATGGTGCAAACGTTTTAAAGAAAGCCGTAATCAAGATTGCAGCTGAGAGTTCCCCCATACAGTCCTGACCACACTTCAAGCCATTTCCACATGTTTGGTCCATTACAGGGGTTACTGGGAGGCCAGCGCTTCAGATGTAAAGCAGGCAGATGTCCTACTGGGTACACTTTCTCCAAACACTGGGATAAGTGCATTAGTGTAGCAGGGGATTATATATAGAGAAATAAAGCGAGTTTTTATTCTCATAATGTTCTGTTATCCTGCACAATCAAAAGTCCCGGTTTGACTTGAACACCATTGTACTTTCGATTAAAGAATAAGTGCTTGCTTGCAACTTGATTTATTTGAAGTAAAAATGTGTTTTTAGGCCGCGCTCCATAAAGTTGCACTCACCGAGTCGGCTCCTGCGCATCATGTCAGGAGAAACAGGCTTCAGCTTCCTCTCGGCTCTGATCTCCTCCAGGATGCGCTCGTGGAGGCTCGGGGGTGTTGGGGGATGAGGCTTGAGCTTCCGGGCGGCCACCTTAATAGAGGTAAGCACAGGAATCGCAGGTTAGATAAGGGGGAAAAAAAGAGATGAAGAAAATCTAGAGAAGAAAAAAAAAACAGGACATGAGACGCGAGGAAAAAAAATTGGAGAAGAAGAAAAAAAAATGGAACATAGGAGGAAAAACACAAAAATCAAGACCACGTGACATAGTTCCGGCGGCAAAGTACGGAAAGGGCAAGCTCCGAGTACAAACTGAATGTCTTTATATTTTAGGCCAAACAGAAAGTAAAACTCAGCTACTCAGAATTCTACATACTAATTTTGTCCATGCCCGTTTAACAACGCACGTATAACTCTAATCCGAGGTTTATCTATTATCTGCTGGACTAAATCGGCAACGCTGAAGAGTCACGTTTTTCCGAGATTTTTTTTTATCCTGTTAGTCTATTTTATTTATTTTTTTGCCTTGCTTTTTTTTTTTTTTAAGGTGGAATATTTTTTTCCTCCAACGTTTATTTTTTTCCACCCATGTCCCTTTAGGGGTTCAGTATAAACTTATGTCAAATTACACATATAAAAAAGGCAATTTGGAACTCAAACAGGTGTGAAAACGGTGTGAATGCAGAAGAAATTAAGCTTGATGTTTATTATATAAATCATGCTCAAACGTTTCATGATTCAGTTCATGAGGTGGCACTAATCATATGATCATCACAGGCCCGAAAACATTGTAACCTTTTGACCATTTCACATTTTAAATACTGTGTATGTATGTGTGTGTGTGTATGTTTGTAGACTAACTGGATTCAGAGGAGGTCTGGAACGTATAAACTCCAAGATGACCTCATGAGCGCTCTTCTTTAACCTTGGAGGTATGTCCCCGTTCACCTGAAACACAATGAAACAGGAAAATAAGTCACAGGTCAGACCTAAATATACTGTAGGATTGTCATCGGTGAGCCCTTAAAGATGGACAGGTTCATTATGAAGGGATTGTGCTGAACAGAGAAAGAACTGACGCATCATGTAGGACTGTCACCTGACGGGTTTGTCTACTACGGAGTCTTAAGGATCGTGTTGTGCGTTCATGGAATGGCAAAAATAAAATCATTTAGGTAAACAAAAGCATCATACATAACTTATTTGGGGTAGCTCTGCGGTTAAGGCGAAATCGGAAGTTCCTAGGTTCAAACACCAGCACCACCTTGAGCTTGAGCATGACCCTTCAACCCTCACAATGTTGCCCAAGATAAGTGCTCTTACCAAATGCCGTAAATGTAAATATATATATTTTTTTGTTGTTGTTTTGTTTAGTTTTTTTAAATCATCTCTCCAGGTTATTGCACTTTTCCTATTTCTACTTAATTCATATTTAATTTTGTAGCTTAACAGCAGATCTTAAATAATGATGTCCAGCGATCAATTTCTGACTCAAGTCATGTACCCTACTCTGGATGCACTGTGCACGTGCCTGGCAATAAAAGTGAAATGTACTGTACTGTATAAGGGACTCCACCTCAGCTAGTCATGTAGGCAAAAAAAAAAAAAAAAAAAAAACAAGTGGCTTACCTTGTTTAACCTGAAAATCTGTCCGTCTGGTGTTATATTCTTAGAACGTCAAAGTGACAATACGAACACATTTGCAAGCCTAATGTTACTGAACTGAAAATATGCACATTAAATTATTATGCATAAGGCGCATAATAAATTATGCTCACAGAGCGGCGGCGTAGATGCCGCTTCAGATGAGAGGATACACAGGTGCATACTTGGAACAGAATGCACGTCGCTCAAGAGCTCCTCGCTATTTAGAACCAAATGTATTGACTGCATTGGATCTGATTGCGGATTTCGTACAAGAGCATGAATTGAAGAGTTTATGGCATATATTAATGCACTTATTCTAATAGATATTCCTAATACGCATGTGCTCAGAATACATACAGAACATATTTCACATTTTTTGGAGGGAGTCTCCAGTGTCAGAAGTTTGTTATTGAATTTTTCGGTGTGGGAAAAGAGGGGAAACAATACTTTTCTTGTCTTATTAAGAAGAAAAAAAATTTTAAAACTTGAGATTTTTTTATGTACAGGTATGTAGATTCATGTTCAAAAGTTTGTGCCCCCTCTTTTAATTGTGAAAAACATAATAAAAATCATTTGATTGTAGAAGGTCAGGATTAGGCAAACATAACCTCAGATGAGCAACACCATTTTTTTTTTTTGTACCGTACCATTATTTAACAAAAATTAGGTCAAAAAGAAAAAAACCTGGGCAATACTGCTTCAACGAGATTTTAAGAGGGTACAATTAGGGTGGATCTACAAGCTATTGAATCATAGTATTGCCCACATGATTTTATTTATTTATTTATTTATTTATTTATTTATTTTCCTTTTTGGCTTAATTTTTGTCAAATTACGGCACAGTTAAAAAAAAAAAAAGGTTGTGTTACATATTATATATTGTATATTTATAAATCTTTTTACACAATTAGAAGAGGGCGTACAAACTTTTGAACATGAATGTCTATACACTTTTAAAAAATTTTGTATGTAAAAAAATAAATAATAAAAGTTGTATGTTGTTGCTACAATTTTATTCCTTACATAAATGTGATCTTGTGTTTTAGTTTGCAATAAATGACTCATTAGAAGAATACAAAACACCGTTTATATGCATGCTATTTACAGTCGGTGTTTAATTGCCTCTGTCGGAATGTGAGGTGTGTGCGAAGCACCGTGACCGAAATGCATAGGCATTTCTAAAGGTGTTGTGACGTACGGATGAAAATAAGACCCGCCCGTGTGAATGAATGAACCAAGGAATCCTCATTAAAATTATTATACTGTATATGTCAAATCTTTTGTCTCACTGAACAAGTTTCCAGCATGACTTTGACCTTAATCTCATCGACGACAACAGACACGCATACGGGTCACACGCACCATGACTTTACGCAGCTTGTAGCGCTTTGAACGGATGTCATCCATGAGCATTTCGTACGGAGTGAGCTGGTACTCGATGGGTAGTGGGTTGTACTGTCGCTCTTGCACCTTCTTCAGCTTCACACCGGTCCTCAGGTCCCTCATCACTTGCACCCAGCACCGAGCCTGCACGGCACAAGAATGCACACTCAAGTTTGACATACAGGTACAGGCATGTCTAAAATCAAAATCACACCCGCTACAATATTGAGCTATGACTCAATATTATGCTAATCCTAAAAAAACATGACACACTTATACGGCATCAATGACTAGATTCTATATTTACTGTAAGCTGCATATAAGGTTTTACCCAGTCATCGTTCTGCAGCTCGTTCAGATCTCGGACAGGTTCCTCGGGAGTCTCTCCCTCCATGCGCCGCAAATTCTGCGCAGAAATAAGAAATGAAAAGGAAGAATGAATTCAGCGTGCGAGGGATGCAGTATGCCACGTTATGCATTTTGGGTTTTCTAAAAAATTATTATGTCTAAAGTATTATTGTGGGAGAGGGGCAGATCAGCATCCACCAGTCTGAATGTTTTCAACATAATCGATATGCAGTTCATGTACAGTACCATTGTAGACACCTGCCTTCGGCAAATAAACCACTGTACAGAGCTTTCTGTAACCCGAGAGAGATGAGTGTTCGTCCCAAAAATGACAAGTGCAACTGCTGTGATCAATCAATTCCAAATATTCAGCACATCAGTCTACTACATTATGTACTCATGGGTGATAAATATATGGCCGTTCTTCTCAATCATGATCTCCGAATGCATGGTTTAGTGCAAAGAACTTCAGCCGGACACACAAACTGATCAAAGTCTGGGGAAAATAATGACCCCAGTCCAGTGAGTTCATGTTTCTAAAACATCTGCAGAAGATCTTATCTTGAGGCATTTATTTAACCCATGTATCTGAAAACACGTCTGACTGGACTGGACTGGACAAAACAAAAGTGTTTATTCTCAAAACACCTGATCTACAATAGTTTGAGGCATGCTAGTCAAATATGGTGATGGAAAGCATCATGGCAAAATAATTCAGAACACCAACCGGTCAGAACATTAACACCATCGCCAGGTGAATTGAATAACATCTGGATCCTGTAACCCAGTAATCCTGTAAGTGGTTCCAGGATCCAGAGCTCCTCGAGTTCTACCAAACTATGTAGAACCAAATGGAATGACTGCATAAGGATCCGATTGCGGTTTTCGTACATGGATCGGAGAGTTCCCCCTCTTTTAATTGTGCAAACATTATTTATATTATGATTATCAATTATATACAGTGGAACCTCGGATTGTGAGTAACGCGGTTTACAAATGTTCTGCAAACCGAGCAAAGATTTTTAATACATTTTTAATCGGAAACCGAGCAAGTATTAGTTTACGAGCGCCGAGTATCATGTATCACGCATGCGACTCTTATTTTGACACCACCGGCAAGTGATCACAACTGAGCCAATGATTTTTCTCTCTCGCGCTGCGGGAATTAGGGGTAATCGTCTCCCCTGCTGCGTCCCCTGTGTCAAAATAAGAGTCCCCTGCTGCGTCTTATTGCTCGTCTCTTATAATCAAATCAACATCAGGCGAGGGGCTAATTCCACACACACACACACACACACACACACACACACACACACACACACACACACATACATATATACAAATACACGGCACCTGTCTGGATTTATTTTTACTTTTTTAAAAATGTTAAGTGAAGGTTAATTTGTTTTATTTTTACTTTATATGTTGTATTAATTATTTTTATGTACTTTTTGTTTTGGGCTGTAGAACGAATAATTTGAGTTTTCATTATTTCTTATGAAAGGCACCCTGGTGGCACAAGAAGGTTTGCATTTACGTTGAGATGAAGATGGTTGTAATGTTTTATTAATGCTTGCAGAAACAATCTGGAAATTATGTAAACGTGTAAATCCACGGAGTTAGCAAAAGATTCTAGGGTCAGGGGTAGCTCAGTGGTTAAGGCATTGGACCACTGACCATTGGACCACTGAGGTTCGGAAGGTCCCAGGTTCAAATCACACGATTTGGGATTAGTCATTTTATATACATACAGACCACCTAAAATCCTGGTGATTAACGTCTAACACACCTAGCACAGAGACCTAACCTTTAAAGAAGATCGAAATGACTACTCGCACCTTAAAAAGCTTACTCTTACCTAAAAGCACTCAAACACATGCACCAATTGATTACAATATAGGATACACAAACCTTCAACATCAGAATGATGCAAATCACTCCCACAGAAGGGAATTCTGGGATTTCTCTATGAATCATGATTTATTCTTATACTCAGCCTCAGCTCACAAGGAAATCCTGAGAGACCGAGACTGCCAATTCACTGCCTTCACAGCTCCTCCATCCATATTTAGCATATCTGCTATGTATCTATTCTTCTGTCTCTTTGCCCGTGGTTTCCATGTTCAGCATCCGCATCCGTGATGCTATCGGGTTTTCAGGTTCAGCTAATGCAGGCATGATATTCAGTTGATTGTCTGGGTTTGAGTCACATGGTAGGTGCAAGGAATAAAAAGGCGCATTCTGTACTGTGAGCACTAAATAAACACACTGTCTCGAGTAGTCATGCACTAAGCTCTTTACACGCTGGTTATGAAACCTCTTATGTTTTCATTTTATGGCTGATGTTATGTAAGGAAAGCCAATGTGGTATGATTAATAATTACAAACTGACTAGAATATGTGTTTGTGTTAATTTCTTTTTTTTGGTTATTTTAGAAATATTAAACATTCTAAATAAGCCTATACTGTACATCATGATACATAGTTTTTTTATCATTAGATCATATTTTTGTCTGATATACTTTTGACCCCACCCATCATGTGTAAACCATTACAGAGGTTGTGTATTTAGAAGATTTCATTTACTCATGTTTGACTATTCCACGAGTCACATGTTCAACAGGACATTGCATAATTTGAATTTCATGAATGAATCTCATTGGAAATGGAAAGAAACATCCCATGTCTTTTTTTTTTTTTTTTGATTTTCCCCCGATTTTCTCCCTAATTTAGTCGTGTCCAACTCCTCCCCATCACTAGAGGGCGCTACATTAAGGCTACTACTACCACTCAGTCGGGAGGGCCGTAGACTATCACGTCTTTCCTCCGAACCATGCGACGCCAGCCGACCGCATCTTTTCGAACTGCTCGTTCGCGCACCGTTGGAGGCGGAGTAAGACACTCGAAGGACAGCGCTATCCGCTCCTTCCTCTTGCGTGAGCTCACAGACGCCCCTGATTGGCTGTAGAGCCACGATTAATGTAGGAGCACTAAGTACCTCTGATCCCTCCCCTCTGAGAGAGCTCGGCCAATCAGCTCTCTTTAGGTCTCCGGCTGCGAGAGGTTACAGCATCACCCGAGAATCAAACCAGCGATCTCCGGATGATAGGGCGACGCTTTACCACTCAGAGACCCTATCTGTCTTTTTGTCCTTTAGAGACGATGTGCTATCGAGTGATCAGATCAAATTGTAGAGTAAAAGTAAATGATTCATTATTAAAAGAAATAATAAATAAATAAATAAGAATTAATTGCAAATATTAGTATTATCATGTTAACAATATGATGGTAGTTAACAATTGCTTATTTTATTTCATTTCTTTAAGAGCGAATACTTTATCTAAATGGTTACATGCTTTTATTTTACTTATATTAAATGTTGTAAAATAATAATAATTATAAAGCCACTACTATGGACATTTTTAAGATTTAAATGCTCCTAACTCGTGATCATCATGTGTTTTTGCTTGTTTTTATGTGTTTTTTTATTTTATTTTATGTAGCCTCGGAACTTGCTTGCGTTTGTCCAATCCCTGTACATGACGTTCTGTGCATTACTGAGTCATTTCTTGGTTACTCACTGAAGTCAGGAGAACTCTGATAGCCAACAGACAGAGCTGCTCGATAGCTTTAAAATAGCCAGAGGGGACACACCCATGACGTGAGCGTGAACTTGAGGCGCCTTGGTGCCTGTACTTAGGAGGAGTCACGAGGACATACTGTATAAATGAGCCAAACCCTCAGCAAACAGCTGATGGAGTGCTGTAGAGAAAAAAAAAAAAAAACCTGGCTAAATCAGGGTGAAGAATTTGAGTGATGGGGTGTCTTACTTTACTTTTTCTCAAATAGCAGCACTGACAGTGGTTTCAGCTGTAATTTAACAGTATATTATTGTGCTCACTTTAACACGTCATCGTTTCTATGGTAACAACTCGTACAGTTTTATTGCAGTCATCTAGACTTAATAATACAAGTTGGGGCATTGGGTCTGTTGGGTGCTGATCGGAGGGTCACGGGTTTGAGGGCCGCCACTATGAGAAAGGAGGGTGGCTGGGTTTCAGGTTATTATGGCCCTGTAAAACCATAACTGCTACAGAAACGACAGAACTAATGTGATTAACAGCACCAGATGAACAATAATAATAATAATAATAATAATAATAATAGTTGATACTGCAAAGCTATCTTCAAGTGGAGGTTTATGTTTATGAAAGGAGTGTCCAGTGTCTGTGTTTGCTGAGAACAGTCAGCATCTTCAGGATGGATGGCGTTGCTCAGTGACATAGCAAGTGGCGCTTTTAAAAAAAAAAAAAAAAAACTTATCCCATTACATTAAAGTACGAGGAAACAAAGGCTGATGATTATTCATAGTAAAATACTAATCTATTTATAGTAAGTACCATCAGGAACGATCTTGTCTGGTGGACATTAATTAAATAGATAATAAACAAATTTTATCTAAAAAGAATAAAACATTTTTTTTTTGTAGAAGATGCTATTTTAGGTTGAGAATGCATATTAGGATTATAAGTGTAACACATTATGCCTCAGTTTACTGTTGTAGGAATTATATCATCATCATAATTTTTGGGGGCAATAAAGAAGTCAAAAAGTCCCATAAATGTGTAATTTTTAGACACAGGAATTTCTTACACGCATACCCACCCCTCCCCCTAATTCAGTGCTAAGAAGCTGGAGTTTGTCATAAAAATCCATTAAAAACAATAACCTATAAATTCTCTTACTGACCCTTACTACAGGAAAGGACAAATCCCAGATCTGTGCTTTAAACCATACTTTTTTTGTACATGAGTAAAGTCTGACCGCAAGATGAGAGTATGTGTCAGGAAATGTGGCGGTGTGCCAACAGCACAGTAATGAGGTCTCACCTCTTTGGCATTCTTGATCTTTTCCAGGAAGGTCCGGAGCTCCTTAGTCTCGGCGTACAGCGCTCGGCACACGGCCTGGTAGTGGTTGGGAGCATCTGATGAACTCGGGAGGTGGGATGTGCAGAGCTGAAGAAAGAAAATGATCGACAGACTCAAATTTAGCAATCTATTAGGACAGAAATTCCTTTGATTTCATAATAGATTTAGTATTACATCAAGTAAAACCTTTATAAGTGATATACTGTATATATGCTGCAGTTTTGTCGACTGCACATCCAGGATGCAAGTCTCACGTTCCACCACATCCCAACGATATTCTACTGGATTGAGATCCAGTGACTGTGGAGGCTGTTTGAGTACAGCGAACTCATTGCCATGTTCAAGAAACCAGGTTGAGATGATTTTAGCTTTGTGACATGGCGCGTTATGCTGTGATCGTACTGTAAAAGGGCAGGGGTAGCTCAGTGGTTAAGGCATTGGACTACGGTTCAGAAGATCCCAGGTTCAAACCTCACAACCACCAAGTTGCCACTGTTGGGCCCTTGAGCAAGACCCTTAACTCTCAATTGCTCAGATGTAATGAGATAAAAAAATGTAAGTCGCCCTGGATAAGGGCGTCTGCCAAATGCTTAGATGTAGATGTAGATGTAAAAGGATGGACATCCTAATCAGCAACAATACTCAACAATGAATTCTGTGACATTCAAATGAGTACTATGGGACGCAAAGTGTCCCAGGAAAATCTCTCGTACACCATCAGTTCACCACCGGCAGGAGCCTGAACCGTTAATACAAGGCAGGATGGACCCATGCTTCCATGCTGTTCTGATGCCACAATCCAAATGTTCAGGAATCGAGACTCATCAGACCAGGTAACATATTCCCAACATTGTCCAACTTTGGTGATCACATCCACCTCAGTTTCCTGTTCGTGGCTGAAAGGACCATAGCTCGACGTTGTTCAGCTTTCAGAGATGCTCCTCAGGATAGTTCAGGACTGGAGTTTCCTACAGTCTATCTGAATCTCCAATACCAAACTGGACTCCATATTAACTTAGACATCAGCCTCCTAACACACTGTATGACTGCAGATCAATCCCTGCTATCTGTTATCACCCAAACGAGGATGGGTTCCCTGTTGAGTCTGTTTCCTTTCATGGTTTCTTCCTACTGCCATCTCAGGGAGTTTTTCCTTGCCATCGCTCATCAGGGACGATCTGATCATTCTGATTCATACACATTCACATTTCGGACAAACGTCCATATCTTTCCTTTACTTAGCAACAATGACAATTGTTAAAAGCGCTATACAAATAAAATTTAATGGAATTGAGAATGCCCAGACGCTTTTAACAATTGTCATTGTCGCAAAGCAGCTTTACACAATCAAAAGAATGATTCAAGATTGTATGAAATGTGAATGTGTATAAACCAAACTGGTCAGATAGTCCCTGATGAGCAAGCCGAGGGTGACAGTGGCAAGGAAAAACTCCCTGAGATGGCAATAGGAAGAAACCTGGAGAGGAACTGGACTCAACAGGGAACCCATCCTCATTTGGGTGAAACAGAAAGCAGGAATTGATCTGCATAGGTGGCAGGCAGTTCAGTAGAACAGTTGATGTGAATTGATGTTAATATGGAGTCCAGGTAGTTATTGGAGGCTCAGGTAGACTTGTAGGAAATTCCAGTCTTGAACTATCGAGTCCTTAGAGAAGCAGCTGTCAACATCAGTCAAGGCCAGAACCGTCCGAGTGAAACCGTCCCCAGACACCAGACGCATCCCAAAGAGACACACGGGACATCCATGTCACAAGATCTCCAACCAGAAGAGGGGCACCAGGATGAGTCAGGCAGGTCCAGAAGGCAGAGGGAGTCTGGATCACTGGCATTCTCCTGTTACCTTTGGCAACACCAAGGCATTTATGCCCAGTTCTAAGTAACTGCTACTCGCTGGATTTTTTTTAAACCCTAGAGATGGTTGCACGTGAAAGCCTCAGTAGATTAACAGTTTTGGGAATACTCTGACCAGCAACCATCCCACATGATTAAAAATGCATTAAGTTGCTGCCATGTGATTGGCACTTGCAATTGTATGTATTGCAAAAATCATTGTAAACTGAAAGCTATGCAGACTACTGTATGTACAAGGGTTTCATCCCTATTCTCTATTCCTACAGCTTGTTATTTTTGGTAACCGATTCTCATGAAAACCAACACAAAGCCAAAAACTGGCAGATCAAATAACAGAGTACAAAAGAAGAAGAAGAAAAAAAAAAAAAAAAAAAACACTTTACCATAAATACCTCCAGCTGGCCAAATTACATTTTTGCGCACACCTAACCCAAGCTCCGCCTCGTCCTGGAATGTGTGACATCTCTTTCCACAAAAGCTCGAGTAACAGGGATACACAGTTCTAAGTAACAGTGAGGCTAAAGTAAAGGAATTCGGAAGCGACCTCTGAACCCTATTACTGTATATCGCTTCAAAACATATTCGTAACATTCGAAAAAAGGTGAGAAAATTATTAAATGATTTTAACTACAGATAAATTCTTTTTCCTTTATTCACACGGATCTTCATAGTTCATAGGTGACTCAAGACTCCACCTTTTTTTTTTTTTTTTAAACATCATGATACATACTGTACACATGGGGGAAAATAAATTCCAGTCACACCCTGCACAAATCTCTTTGTATTATTAAATGTGTATAATCTCACACTATAGGGTTTGCTACCTTATTTTGGTGTGTAATTAAAATAATAATTTCTTTGAACTCATGAGTTGAAAAAGGACAGGATACACAACCGTGTGTACATAAAACACAGATTTTCCCACATCGCTGTACGGGTTGGTTAGTGAAGAGGTGGCGCTTTTTATTACACTTAAAAAAATTTTTTTTTTTAAAGACTTTAATCGAGCTTAATGGAGTGAGCATAATGGATAGACTGAGTATACAATATATATGCTCAATTTACATGCAATTCAGTTCTTCATATTGCCTAGGTTCTGCTGAAAAAAAAGTATATAAATATATATATATATATATATATATATATATATATATCATCCTATACTGTACAATTCTGATCCCTATACTGTATACGTGGATAAAAAAGGGCTCCGTCCTAAAGGTCTCATTTCCTGTCAGCTCAATGCTCAGTGCTTTACCGTGATTATGTCTCGGTAACCGCGTATGCTCGAGACCTCCGTCTGCTCCTCCTCTCCTTCGTCTTCCTCCTCGGTGGCTTCGTAGCCCTCGTCCGGGCAGGCGTCCACCTCCGTGGTGTTGGCCATGTTGGTCATGAGGTCGATCAGCTTCTCGAGGGGAGGACTGAGCTCCCGCTCTTCATTCTCTTTGAGCCCGTAGTCCAAAGCTTTGTAAATCATAATGCCCAGGGACTCGATCACCTACAAAACATAAACATAAACAAGACCATATGATGTTAGTTAAATAATCAGTATTATAATTTTTTTTTATTTATGGTGATGGCCCTCTTCATAGCAAATCACTGGACACAAAGATGTCCTCTGTTATGCATCTAGCATGACTTGCATGCTCACAATCAATTATATCAGCTTGGATGAGCCTATTTTTGGTAAATAGAAAACCCAAGTTGGCACACACACGTACACACAGGGAAGAAAAGTAGTGTGACATTCCATAATAAACAGCAATCAGCTCCGGGTAATGAAATTGTGCTTTGAGAAAAAGGGCATGCAAGGTGAAGCGAGGGATCACGTCCAACTCCAAGTACAGTAGGCGAGTCCTACACGCCGGGTTTGCTCGGCTGAGCGCTTTCCTTATAAACCTCATCCGAACCTTCCGAACCGAACGCTTCATTACAGAACATAATCCTCAAAAACTGGTTCAGAGATTAATTAGTGGGGAGTTTTTCCATATAAAGGGAATGTAATGTACATCAAGCACTCAGGCAAAAAAAATAAAAATAAATAAAGTATATATTATATGAGATGTGAATACAGAACACAGCAGAGTTTCCAAAGCCGACTTGCTAATGTAATCCTGGTGCTGAAATACCGATTGCACCAAGATCACGTTCCAGCCCATGCCATAGTGTGTTATCACTGCTCATAAACAAAAGCCTGGCAGGTTGGTTGTTTTTTGTTTTTAAAGGGAGTCGCCGAAAAAAGGGTGTATGCCTACTGTGAGAAACTAAAACACTTCGAACAAAAACAAATGTGCGGCACGTGGTACGTTAAGTTTCCGAGGAATCATTTGAAGCAATGCTTCACAAACACACTGGAGAACAGAAATAACCACCATGCCGTTGCATAATCTAATCCGACTAAAGTAACAGCTGAACTGCCAACCATAATACCCGTCTGTGTGTGTGTTCTCGGCTTTCAAATATATATATATTTTTTTATCATTGTATGTGGTCCAGATGAACACCGGCACAGCTCTCGAGCTCTCGTTCTCTCACTCCTGGTTAGAGAAGCAGGAACGCCTGTGCAGTGTTCGCACAATTCACCGACAGCTCTTACTGTATGTACTTAATACCAGATATTAAATTAAAGCTCCACCAGTAAAACACAAAGAAATAGATGATGTAATGAGTGAAGCTCATACAGCTTCTCCAGCCAAGAGTCTAGCATCCTAAGAGTTCCAACATCCAAATGCTCCAGAATCAAAGATCCAGAATGCAATGCGCGAGGACTTGATGATGAGGGCAATTGGAACTATTTGGTCCCATGGATCAGCGGTATGTCTGGAGAAAGAAGAATAAAAATTTTTTTAAAAAACAGAACACCCTGTCCATGAGGGCTGAGGGCTTCTTTGCTTCCTCTGGTCCAGGAGACATGCAGCATTTGGAAGGCAAGAATGATTCATTAAAGTATTAGGAAATCCTGGGAGAAAATGTCATGCCGTCTGTGGGGAAGTCATTGGACCTTCTAACAGGACAGTGATCCCAAGCATACCTCAAAGGCTTGGGTCCTAGAAGATTCTAGAGTGGCCGTCAAAGTGCCCTGACATCCCATGAAAATCTCTGGTGACTTGTAAAGAATGCAGTTGCAGCAAGCACCTTGATGAAATGGAGGCCATTGTCCGTGAGGACTCCAGTTTCAAAATGCATTACAGATGAGACAGATGGACAAGTTAAAAGACTAAGGCGTTACTAAGACATTAACAATCTGAAGTCTGAGATTTTTCATTACATATCTGAGCCGTCATGGGTCTTGAATAGCCTTGGCTTAAGGGCCCAACAGAGGCAACTTGGTGGTCGTGGGGTTTGAACCGGGGGCCTTCTGAACCGTAGTTCAATGTCTTAACCGCTGAGCTACCCCGGACCCATTAAATAATGTTAAACAATGGATGCACCGGCAGTTTCAGGATTTCATAGCTGTGATAAAACAGCTGAAATGAGGCGTCTGACTTTCTTCCATCTTATGGACCTCATCAAATACATCCGACTAACTGCTTGCCGTCCTCCAGAGCATATTTTTGATAAAACCGCAAGCTAAGATGTATCGATTTGCATATGCATACAGTTTCAGAGGACGGACTCATCCACGTAAGAGTCAAATAAAAGTAGCTTGTAATTATGAATGTGAATCATCATGACATGACATGAAAATCCGATCTGACCGAAAAATCGTAATGTAAGGAATGAACAACTGCTGCATCACACTTTTCACTTTGGAAAAAGCAAGATCAGTAGGCAGATCATTCGGCATTGTGGGTAACCTATGAATTTTTTTTTTTATCAAAGTCACTAACATGCCAGGAAATAGGTAACTCTAAGACTTCTTTAGTAATGAAATGTAATAGACATCGCTGTAGAAAGCGATTTTTTAAATAATAAAGTACGACATAATAAAACTCAAAGTATTTTTTTTTATTCTGTAAAGCTGCCTGATCCATTTCCTATCCACTATTTCCAGCAACTTCATCATTTTTATTACAGATCTGTACCAATAATTAACCAGAATCAATTTCACAATAGATGTGACTAAGCAAATATTAAACTTCCTTATTCCACCTTGCAACAGCACGTAAGTGAAATAAAACCAAGATTCTGCTTTGGGAACTTGAGGCTTGATAAGAAGTTGGATCAAGGATGAATGAATCTGTGTAACCCACAAGGCAAGTTAAAGCTCAAATATGCTGGAAATCGAAGAGACCAGACAAAATGTCGAAGCGGATGTAATGTAGGAAGCACGAACATATGGTCACCGAGTCATCTAAGCTAGCCACAAGTGCATTAATACAGACTTAGGAAATATGATCCTTATCCTTTTGTAACAAGGTTTGGGACTGTGTTCTCATGTCTGTGCCATCGACAAATAGCTCATGTTTCAGATATGAGATTAAGTGTTCGGTCCTAGTGTGGTCCTAGTGTCTGTATTATTCATGTCTGGCTGGTGGGTTTTTTTTTTTCACTCTCCCCAGATGTGCATTTTTTAGATGTGCAGTATTTTTAGCTCAGTGTCATGGTTGGGGGAAAAAAACATAAAAATCAATTTTGCCACAATTTAATTCATGTACCCGGGTCTGGTCTGGCGTGCTGTACGGTCGACGCAGAAACCAGCTGAACCACAGACCTTTGCTGAGAAAGAACACTCTGTTTTCAGCAAACGCAATTTCATTTCAGGGCCTTGTGACTTTGTGAACAGAAAATGAAAAGAGAAAGAAAACAAAAGATGAGAAACAGTGATTGAGGAGACATGATTGAGGAGACCGTGACGAGATGGGATAAATGGTGGTAAATGCCGACACTTACGTATTAACACAAAGTCCGAGAGTCAAGTCACGCACAAAAATACCAAGTAGTGCGCCTTGTGTTATCTTTGTAAAGAATGCCATGTATGCTTTGTACATTGTGTAGCAAGCTCTCTACTAGTCAGCTCACTTTATTCTCATGTTTCATAAAGTGAATTAGGACAGTCGATTATTAGTGAAATATCCCGAATAACTAGTTTGAAATATCCAGTTTGATATTTAACTGAAATTTCATAAAGAATAAAGAAAATGAAGTCCTTTTTTAAATAAAAGTTTGAAATAAAGGAATTTTATAACAAGTCCCGGTTTGACATGAACACCCCGGTCAGATTTAATTGATTATGACATTCTGATTCATAAATAAATTTAGGTAAACTTGCAAATGTTAAATATTCTGAAATCAACTAAAATAAAAATATACCACAGCTTTTGTGAAAAATACAAAACACTTCCTTCTTCTGCAAATACTCAGGTTTTGTAAGAGTATTGTAGCTTTTTCTTTCACGTTGGTTACCAACTTGACTAGAGTGTCACTTTGTACAATAATTTACGAGACATGATCAAAGTGATTTTCTAAAATGAGAAGTTTCCATTGTTATCCAGTGAATGGACAAGCTTCAAATACAGTACGTCAGAACATTCACATAATTACTGTACATATTCCAGCTGTTAAATAAAAAAAAAAAAATCATCATGAAGCTGCAGTTTTCCTCTATTCAGAGACGCATGGAACAAAGCAGACGCACAGGAGGCCTGGCTGAGATATGTTCACATGACATCATTGCTCAGAGTCAAACTCGGGTTCTTCCACCGCCTTCCTGCATCATCCGGCCGCTCGGCTCGAACAATGTGCTTTTCAACATGATCACCTGACACAGTTTCCAGTTAATCTTCTGCATTTTCCCAGTCATGGGAATGAATGGCCACTTTACATCTTAGCACTAAGGCTTCACTCAGAGTGCACTGCTTCATAACTGTAACAGAGTTGCACTAATCACCATCAGGAAAGTAAAATGAATGATGATGACTGTCGAATGTTTTCCAGTTTCAGATAGGAGGAGGTCTTTAACTACTGCGCCAAATGCACTGTATCATGTACATCCGTTTAATTGTACATCCGGTGAAACAAAGAGACAAAGTTGTATAATTGTCTGAAGACAGACTAACCACAGGAAGTATTACCATATTAGGAATAAGGAGGAAGAGGGGGAGCGAAGGGCGAAAAGCCTGGGAAATTTAACACGGCTAGGGGAAATGTAAGGAGAGGTTAACAAAACTCTATCCGTTACTAACAGTCAAAGATGTAGATCAGTGCCTCAGAGTGGCGCAGTGGTAAAAGCGCTCGCCCTATCATCCGGAGATCGCTAGTTCAAATCCCGGGTGGTGAGGTAACCTCTCGCAGCTGAAGGTCTAGAGAGAGCTGATTGGCCGAGCTCTCTCAGAGGGGAGGGATGAGAGGTACTTAGTGCTCCCACATTAATCACGGCTCGGCTCTACAGCCAGTCAGAGGGGGCCGGGGAAAAAATTCATTACTTTCCTACTTTTTACTTGACCCACCTCCATTCCCACCATGCACGCAAAGCTCTGTACCCAGAACCTTAATTGGCTTAATAAGAGTTATGCTGCATTCACAGCTCTCAACTTGTAATTCCTAAAACCTTAAAACCAGTAAAAAACTACCTAAATAATTTTCCCAAATCATCAACAGTCCTCTCAACTACCAGCTTCTGCCCATTTACAGGGTCTCTCTGAAGTGCCACGTGTCTACTTTTAACTGAGTTTATAGCAATACAGTGGTACCTCGGCTTACGAACACCCCGTCTCACAAATTTTCACCTTAAGAACTGAAATTTTGCAAGACATCTTTATTGACATGGCTTTTCTAAATGTTTTGATTGTTTTTATATGCAAAAATATGATTATAGAGTTGGAAATTGATAAAATTGGTAATATCTTGGGTAGCTGGAACCGATTATCTGCATTGACATTATTTGCTATGGGAAAAATGAGTTTCGCAATACGAATTTTCACCTTAAGAACTCGCCTCTGGAACGTATTAAATACTTATGCTGAAGTACCACTGCATTTGATTGATTGAACTGTTCTTTTCAGAATCTAATCATCACTAATATTAGCCAGCTAGCCTATTGCTAAGCTAGTTAATATTGTGCTCAAGCTAGCTTGCTGCTAAGCCACACTCAGTTGTCCACTGTTGTTGTTTTACTGCATTTTGAATCCAAACTTGCCACAAAAGTCGATATTACAGTAGTAGAAACCTACCAAGTGCTACTCGAACTTTAAACATGCAGCAAAAGTAGCGTCCTACAGTATGTGCATGCTAAAAAAGCAAACAAATGCTTTTGTATTAGCCACACAGGCCCACTCACCTTCTTGAAATGTAAGTTATAACACTATTAGCGTGCAAAAAATATTTACAGTACCAAAGGGAAAACCCGTCCAACTTTTGGCAAACGCTAAAAGACACATAACGCATTAGAAAGACGTCTCGAAGGTCCTAAAGAGAGCAAATCTACTGCCGTTATAATGAGCCAAAAATCAAACTAGAGTTTTGAACGCGTGGCACAGACTCACACTCGAATGAGCTCCTTGGATGGCATTATGTAACCGTAGAGCGCATGTTTGATTCCCTCAAGGATGACTCACTGTGGCAAGTATATCAGAAATAATACAGACAAATTCTTAACCAGGATTTTTCTCAACTAGCAGGGGATTTAATTCCTTACACAACCCCTATGATGCACATCTACTCTTTGTTGCAACAAATATTTCTTTGCACCTCACCTTAAGCTGGCCAAACCATCAGTCAAAATCTGTTCATCTCTCCCTCCTCAAGCCCTAGATATAATTTCATAATAGCATGAAAGGTCAAATGTGGATCTGAAACTTTAAATAATTCCCAAAATTGAGGGGGAGGATGAAGTGCTCGATCAAACATGCTACATCCTCTCAGAGGGGGAGGTGAGGTTTGGCATCTGCAACCTAAACCTATTCGTCTCACTCCACTGGCGCTGGAAGTCCCATGGGAAAGAATGTGATGGCTTTATAAGATTGACTCCTGGCCAATCCTCCACACATACCCACAACCCACTCAATTGAAATGCACCTTAGCTCCATAATAAGGCTTGAGTAGTACGTGGAGTCAAGAAAGTGTGATACGATGCAATGTGATGCGATGACCACCACTGGAACATCAATTTTGATAGAAATGATTTGAGCAGGAAAAACATTTGTGCTTAAAATTTAGGTACATTCCTGCTACTCACCCTGGTAAAAAAAAAATTTCAACAGGTCTAGCTGGTGGACCATCTTAGGCAGCTGATAAGCCGTTAGGTATTTTCCAGCTTCCTTATGCACTGTCTAAAATCTTTCAAAAATCTTTTAAATTTTTTCTTCCTGCTATTTCTTTCAACTGAACTATTTTTCAGGTACATTCCTAATAAATATAGTCACCAGATGTTATTTACAGAATAAATGCTTGTCTAATGGAAGCGGAGTCAAACCTAATGTTCATTGATGGTCTTTATTTCATATCATTCATTCATTCATTCATTTTCTATACCTCTTATTCTGTACAGGGTCAAGGGCCTGGAGCCTATCCCAGGAGACTTTGGGTACACTACAGACAGTGTGCCAGGCAAACATGCACATACACTCACACACACTACAGGGAATCTGTAAACACCAATTAGCCTAATCTGGCTGTCTTTGGACTGTGGGAAGAAACCCTTAACGCACAAGAACACGCAAGCCACACACAGAGGCCCAGTGTAGGAATCAAACCCTAGACCCTCGAGGTACGAGGTCGTAGTGCTAACCACTATGTTAGCGTGCTGCCCTATTTCAAATTAACAAATATGTAATATTCTCTATTCAGCTTGCCAGTGAAGACACCCCAGTCCATAGGATTTGACAAAGGGAAAGGGGGCGGGGCTTCCTGGTAGTGTCACTTATTTATCAGAGAATTCAGAAGGCCTGCGCACAAATGATCCCAGATTTGTAGGTCTGTTAACTCATTTTACATTTTATTGGAGAGAAAATGTTCTTTTTTTATGATAACTCATACGCATATTCTGTTGTTAAACTGCAGGGAAAAAGCAGGTCTAGTAATATATAATATATAATATTAAAAATATAATTTAATAAAATGTCTCTGGATATTGTAGTAGTGTACGATAGTGTAAATTATCATATTAAACAATCCTTATAGCTTATATGTAATTTTAGGGAAAGAATTCTAATTCTTATACTAATTCTAATACTAGTTCTGATTTGTGTTTCTGTCTACCCATGCTCTTATGCACAGCAATAGCATAGCTGACCTGTGCCCCCTGAATCAAACGACTGTTTATCACATGAAAGTTATGAACGCAGGGCTTTGTGTTGTACTGTATGTGCTCATTACTGCGAGAAAAAAAAAAATCTGAAAAATCAGGCTCAGTGAAGAATGAACGGGTTCACGCTTGGCCTTCACACACCACTGCCTCATATCACAGCCACTCTGCCGTCTCTCGCCTCAAAGTCCAACTGTCTGCCATCATCCACAAAGAGACTACTGCATTATTTCCTTGATATTATTTTGGACTATATTGCTTTCTTGGGGTCATAAGCACACAATGTACTGTGGTTATTTTCACGAACCTCATCCCAGTCCATTAAAGGAGTTTGTGAGAGGCGAGAATTTCAGACATGAAGCACGCAGTCTGATCATTTCTCCGGTGTACTGAGAAAACGTTCTATAAAATCACTAGTGAAGCACTGGGATAAGAACATTAGTGTAGCCGGTAATTCTATAGAGAAATAAAGAGAGTTTTTACTCTCATAACTGTATTCTGTTATTCTGCACAATTAATAGTCCCGGTTTGACTTGAACGTCCCTCATATAATTGAATTCTGTATTCTATTTGAGGAGCTGTATTAAAGGCTTTTTCATATTGAGGGTGGAGAACAATCTGGAGTCTATCCTGGGAAAACTAAGTACTAGGTGGAAATACACTCTGGAAGGGACAGCTGCTCTTAAAATGGCACCATGTAAAAACATTTACGTGTAAGGGCAATTTAAAATTGCCACCCGATTTACCAGCATATTTTTTGGGAAGAATGAGGAACCTGAAGAACTTGTGCTTGTGAGAACATTCAAAACTCTGGACAGTAACCTGAATACAGGAGAGAACCAAAAATCCTGTGGTGCACATTCATTACAGGTCATAGTTTTAATAAATTCACTCACATACACTACATGGCCAAAAGTATAAGAACACCTGATCATCACGCCCATTCAAGGTTCACCGCCAAATTGTTCCGAAACATTTGGAAGCACACAAAACTGTATAGGATGTCTGTTCCAGCACGACAATGCCCCTGTGCACAAAGCAAGCTCCATGAAGACATGGTTTGCAAACCAAGTCCTGTCCTCAACCCATGAACACCGTTGGGATGAAATGGAACACCAAAAGCATCCCAATCCTCAACCAAAATCAGCACCTGACCTACCTATAATGCTCATTTAAAGCACACATCAATGTGATGGTCGGGTGTCCACAAACTTTTGGTCATCACTATTTCTTTTATGCTCACCTCATATGGCAATGACGGATTGAATATAATTAAAGAAAAAAAACTCTAACCAACAGTATGCATTAAACCCTGTAATTTCTTCAGGTTATAACAACACATCTGCTACATCTCAACTCTAAAAACAAGAAACTTGATCCTCTTTGTCTAAGCACGATAGTAATGGATGCTTACTGCTTTATCGACTCACTGCTGCCAGATGGACACTGATTTCTGATCAGTCGAGTCTTTTCTCTCCAGAGAGTAACGGCTGGCGTTATCATGGGACTGCGGAGTCTCGGATCAGCAGGAGGCTGTCTGTTGCATAAGTGCCGTCTCAGAGAAGAAAGACTCCAGAGCATTCACACATTTTGGCTTTTGAGGGCGTTCAGATTGAAAGCTATTGAGATGAGGCCAACAACCCAGTGTGACTGGCCATTCATCTGTTTGTAAGACGCTTGGGTTTCAGCTGGGCTAATGGCGAAAGTAGGTCAATTCCTTGCATGATGAAGACAGTCTTACAAAAAAAAAAGACAAGATGGTACTAGGAAAGGATGAATCACACCATCCATGTATTCCAATTATATTTCAATACTCCCTCTCGTAACTGAGACGCAAGAATCTGTATCACACAGGTGGCTATTGGCAGCACACTTGCCCTTTTGCAGGAAGTGATTTACACATTAGCTTTGTAATATTACACATTAGTCTGCAAACTGAAGACAGTATAAGACTGGACAAACCCTCCTTGAGGGTCTTTCAAAAGAGCGATTTTAGACCCCGGTTAATCAATAAATGAGTAAATGGGCGAAACGATCAGAGACCAGCTGCTGGTTAGAACGTGCTAACTTAGCTCAGGTCACCACAAGCTAGCTTGCTTAGCTTTAGGCTAGCTAAAATACTTAAGTCATTACTCTTAATTTATATTCGAATGTCACTTTTTGACTATAATTTGAATGAACTTCATTATACACCCTACAAATAATTTTTCCACATTTTTTGTGGCGAGTTAAACCACACCGATGCTATTTAGCTAAAGTAATGATAGCAGACACCTAACGGTTTGACACCTGCAATAAAGCTAGCATTCTAACTAGCCAAACCCCTATTCATGGAAATTTATATCTTAATATAATTTTACCTGAGGACTAACATAAAAATTCACCTTTGTACAGTGATCATGAATGGAAAATCTAGCTATGAAGAAAAAAAAAAAACAGTTTTTTTGTAACCAAACATGTTTGTTTCTGTGGTAAAGTTGGATATTTTAGGATGGTGGTCTATGGGGATTGACTATTTTGGAGACAGCTCCTAGTGGTCATTCAAGAAACTGCACATTTTGAATTTTTTTTCGTCAGAACCAAAGGTTGCCCCTTGTTCCGGCTGTTGATTAGAATGTGCAAACTTACCTCAGTCGCCACAAGCTAGCTAGCTTAGCTTTAGACTAGCTAAAATACTTAGGTGATTACTCTTAATTTATAATCGATTGTCACTTTTTTACTATAATTTGAATGAACTCCATTATACACCCTACAAATAAAAAGTTAAACCAAACCGATGCCACTTAGCTGAATCAATTCAAACTTTAGCTAAAGTAACAATAGCATACAGCTAACCGTTTGACACCTGCAATAAAGCTAGCATTCTAACTAGCCAAACCCCTATTCATGGATGATTTTATGGCTTAATATAATTTTACCTGATAACTGTACAAAGGTGAATTGTTATGTTAGTCATCATGAATGGAAAATCTAGCTATGGAGAGAAAAAAATCTGTTTCTTTGTAACCAAACATGTTTGTTTCTATGGTGAAGTTGGATATTTTAGGATGGTGGTCTATGGGGATAGACTCTATTTTGGAGACAGTGGTCATCTCCTAGTGGTCATTCAAGGAACTGCACACTTTGAAACCAAGTTTTCCCCTTGTTCGAAAATAAATATTAGCCTCTTTGTAGCGTAGTTAAGTAACCAAGATATGTTGGATTGCATGGGGCAGCTCAAGACACTACCCAATATTAAATGCTAAAACCCCATATGAAGGTGTCAAACGTGATTTACAACCCTATTTGGATGGTATCATCTGGGATAGGTGATCAAGGCCATGGGATGCCTGGCCGATGCAGGGATACCATGTCCGTGTTTATTCTCCACCCTCCTCTGAGAACATTAACCAAACTCCCTATTGTTTCCACTAAAGACCAGATGCACATCTACAGTATGTGATCTTCTATTGAAATGTCACCTCACATTGGATTAAAAGACATTAACTGTTACATGACAAAATTGTTCCTATACATCACACATACCAGAGACCCTCCTCCAGAAAACAAACACTTACAAAACGAAAAATGTGTGCCTTTCGTAATCTCTTACTGTTTTGTAGCATTTTTAAATTGGTCTGCAACCTTCAATTCCCCATCAGCCTGAAATAACCTATTCTGTACTCCAACAGGGGAATCAAGAGTGATCATATGATTGTGTGACCTCTATCGCAATCCCAATAAGGCTTAAAAGTTTGAGAAAGCTACAGTATGGAGTAAATTTACCACCTTAAAGCATGAGCCAAGACAGAGAGAAAGGAGACAGAATATCCTAAGGAGCAAGAGTAGACATTACTGTATACTATACGTACACATGTATACGCCTGGACGAGAAAATGGATGACTGGGTTTTTCACAGACATCATTCAGAGCAAATATTTCACTGCCACTTACTTGTATGCGTGACTCTTTTAGACAAACATTTACTGACTGCCAGTTCTCACATGTCCATGCATGCTGATATGGCAGAATGCTTGATTGAGCACTGTATGATTGCAGCAAAGAGACAGATCATGACTGAGTGTTTGTTTAACATCGGAGCAATTGGCAAACAGTATCACGTGATGAAACACTTCTTCATCTTCCTCGTTGCCAAGTCGGTAAGTGATAACACACTAAAGACATCCATAAAACATACTTTCACTTTTTTTAATCGTGCTGTTAGTTTTGCTGTAACAAAGACCATACGCGCTTGTGTGTGGGTGACTTTGTGTACGAGTGCTGCTTTGTCCCATCTGTTCATTCTGGATGCTTCCCAAATCGCACATATTCGATTTAGCCAAAAGGGCTTACAATTGCTGAATGGGCCATACACATTTCAGTCTGAAATCAAATCAGAAACGCATGTGGCAGCTAAACCAAGCAGGTCAAAGATGTAGTGTGCTTGAACAGAACTCTTAATTTGGGCGAAAACGTGTCAACTAAGAGAGAAGGGAATCACCAGGGAGCAGCAAATACATTATTTTCATGATACCTAGGTGCCTATTCTGTAACTATCACAATTATAGAAATGTCCTGATTCGCCTGTTTGCCAATGTGGGAATAGTTTAGAGCACAACACATACAGGATTACAGAGGAATGGCAACATATTACCACCACTAATGCAAATATATACAGCAAGTCCCCTACATACGAACAAGTTCATAAGTCAAATTAATTCCTAAAGTTCAACAAACACTGTCTAGGTACTGGGATACTAACACAACTGGCTAAACACAGTATATTACAGTACAGTACTACTTACTACTACTACTACTACAGTGTTCTTTAAAATCGTGCCAAAGTTTTAACGATTTATGTAAAAAAAAAAAAAAACCAAGCAATCTCATCCAACTTGTCACCTCTCTCCATTCTCTCAATTATTTTCACTTTTGTCTCCATCGTTATTGTTTGGCGCTTCTTAAAAGCAGTACTGGTTTCAACACTGCTGCTTTTACGCACGCTAATGCACGCTGCACGCACGTGACCATGTACTCCAGATACGTGATGTACCATCCGTGATTGCAAACGCATCTTCTTATCTTCAAAAGTTTGTAACTCAAATGTTCGTATGTAGGGACTTCAAGTTCAAGTTCATATGAAAATATATTTAAAAAAGTATAAAAACTAAATCTTAATTATAAAATTAATCAATTTATTCATTCATTCATTTTCCTACAGTCCAAAGACATGCAGATTAGGTTATTTGGCGTCCCCAAATTGCCCAGTGGTGTGTGTGTATATGCCCTGTGTATGCCCTGTCCGCGATGTACCCTGCGAGTAAATTTGGGAATGGCAATTAACTTAATCTGCATGTCTTTGGACGGTGGGAGGAAAGCCACCAACCATGGGGAGAACATGCAAACTCTATGCACACAGTCACGAAGTGGGAATCAAACCCTCGACCCTGGAGGTGCGGGGCAACAGTGCCACTACACAAGAATATAAAAGAATCATGATATGTAACTGAATCTATTTTTTCCCCCATCTTTAGGGACTAACATACTATGTAGTAATTATGTGCCATAATACAGACTTGAATTCCTCCTCTCTTAATAAAACATCATGTTTGATCTCCTGACAAAAGAGCAACATTTTGGGTATATAAAACACCTTGTCCCCTGTATAAAGTTTCCTTTTAACCACTCCTTTCTGTCTTTGTTCTATTTACTACCTAGACACTTAAAAGTGTCCCGTATCGAGCTATAGTTTCATAACTGAAAAGGAGTTTTCTTACTAAACCGAAGTGTTAACAAAGAAGCTCAGAACGAGTCTACGGGACATGTCGGGGTGCATTGCGTTCTAGCCGTCATGCCAACCTGGAACAACTGGTTACTAATGGCTGCCAGTGAAAGATGAAGTAAAGCAATTAGGTCGCTATAGACGCTGAACAAACGTGATCTAGTTTGTTCTTTGCCTCCAGTGTTGCACCCTAAACATCCTCTCTCTAAAGGAAACCTGTTTCAAGGAAAATATTTTCAGCCTGACTCAATGGTTTCACTTTTGAAAAAAAAAGCTTTTGGAAATAAATGACTCACCTCTGTGGAGGAATTATGCTGCAGGTATTTATCTGCAAAAGAAAAAAGAAACAAGAGTTTTGAGCAAAGTGTGTATTTTTAACTGTTACAGAGTGAAATAAAGGAGTTTCCATTGTACAGACTCTCGCATAAGAGACTCCTTTCACATAATAAAGAAATGCATGGGAAAATGGGGATAAAAGTGAAGTGGTGGAATTGTGTAAATTCTAAAAACTACAAAGTACAAGTCTGGTCTAACAGGTACACATACAGTACACACACTCACATTTCAGCCCTCCCTTTAATAGCACTCGAGACACAATGTTTGGGTAAGTCTGGCCGACTGCCTGAGTTCCTTTCTGCCTCTAATGAATAAACCTAGTGTCACTCCAACGGTCACCTTCCCCCGCTGAGACTTAAACGGCGGGAAAAAAGGGTACAGCGACAAAATTCTTAGCACAAAATCACCAGTATCCAGTAATCAGCCTGAAACAAGAATGTTACTTTTTAGACAACGGTCTCGCAATATACAGTAGGGGGGCATTTAACAAGCCGCTCCAATTCCCCTTCTCTCTGAACACTGCTCATCGTTCCAGAGAATGAGCATGAAAAGCATCACTTAATTAAAGTGTGTTTAGAGGTACATTAAGACCGTCAACTACAAGACACATTAAAGATTTGAATACATAATTAGAAGCTTAATTATTTATGATGCCGGAGACACCGCCGCAGCGAGGAACAATACAGCTCCTGTGTTTATACGCAATACATCATGACTCACTCAATTAAACCGAAATCAGAAGCTGTACGCCAGGAGCACCAGCACATATCCGAGTGAACACTACAGTACAACAGGCGTTCAAGTCAAACCGGGACTTTTGATTTGTTCCTACCATTATTCCTCCATATAATCCCCTGCTACACTAATGCACTTATCCCAGTGGTTCACTAGTGTTGGATACCATCAAGGTAGAAAGTTTTCTGACTATGCCAGAGCCATGATCTGTTTCACATTTGAAGCACCGGCCTCCCAGGAACTCCCTTAATTAGCCCGAGGACAGGACTGTACTCAATAACTCCTAGCCTGGAGAAAAGAGCAGCAAGAGACTAATTTCCTTAACTCTCACTCAATAGATTTCCACCCAGGGAATCTCTTTAATGGCTGGACGACTTACAACTAGAGTAAATCATCATGAGAAGAGCTCAGTGGCAGCTGCTTCATTCTGAAAATCGCTGTGTTTTTCCAGCATGGACGTTCAATTGGCTTGAGTAATCTTTAGGCAGATTATACGATTAGCAAATATGTAATGCATTTTCGGAAGGAGTCTCCAGTGTCAGGCTGTAACCAGGCTGAAAATTTCTTTTTTTTTTTTTTAGAAGGTTTTATATATTTTTCTTATATTGTATATTTTGTATTCGATAGATACATTATTCTTTCTTAGCTAAATTTACTTTGTATTTTATTTCTTTTTTATTCATATTTATTTCCTATTAATAATCTTTTATTTTAAGGTCATTTAAGCATTTGACTGCATACCGTACTGTGTATGAGACAAATAACATTTGAATTTGATTTAAATAAAAGAATCTAAATACTCTAATACCAGGAACTTATTTAACAGACATTTGACAATGGAGGAAAAATCCAACCACAATATCTAAGCTTTCTTTATTTTTAGAAATGACACTTGTTAGCGCTGACACATTGTTTTGCAGTACAAAAGGAATGAAACACTTCAGGATCTGCGGGTATTTAAAAAACTAATGGAGGGGAGGAACAGGAACGCTGATTGTCATCACGCCACTCCATGTCGCTGATTATTTTTTCCACCTATACGCATGTTTTAGTTCCTAATATACATATATTTATATATAATATACATATATTCATATTCTATACATATTTATCGCAGTCAAGTTTTTGTTCAAATTAAAGAATAAATTTAACCAAGTAGGACAGAATGTATAAGGTGATATGAAAATTTTGAGTTAAGGATGGAATGGTTAAATTAGAAAATTAGTTTAAATTAATTTTTTTTAGAAGGATATCATTAGGAGATGCCGTCTGAGATAGAAAACGATCGAGCTCACTAGTGATTATTGATTCAGAGGCAGGAGGAGAAATGATCGAATCAGCAGAAAGACACGATTATAAACACCAGAACCCTGGGGCGACTTGGGGAAACGTGAGACGGCGTTCATTTTTAAATGGAGAGTGAAAGCTGGCTTTCTATACACGGTATATAGATGAATGAGAGCATTTGCGTGCCAAAAGGAGTATGTGAATAAAAGTAAATAAATAAAATATATTTAAAAAATACATTATATTTTCTTACTAGTACTCAAATTCAAATTTTATTTGTCACATACACAGTCATACACAGTACGATATGCAGTGAAATGCTTAGGCAACTGCCCTGACCTTAGAACAAGAAAGAAACAAAAAACAAAAAAGTTACTTATCTAGAAGGAATAAGAGAGAATATCTATATAGGAAATAAATATTAAAACAAAAGTAAATTTGAGAAAAAAATATATAAGTAAAATTTGACTAAGAAAGAATAAAAATAAAATATAAAATGTCTGTATGATACAAATATACACTAAAGGAAGATATAAGGAAATTATAAGAAAATGAGAAAAACCTAACTGTACAAATAGTACTATTACTAGTACTATTACTATTTAACTATAATGGGAAAATATATGGTTCAATATGATCTATATCAGCTGTTAGTCTGAAATCCAGTTTGTTAGGCTGTTAGTCTGCCAATCCGTCTCAGGGCACACACTCACGCACAGCGGAAACATCAATTAGAAAGAAACCCACCAAGCACATGGAGAACTCCACAAACACAGACCCACAAATCGATCCTGGAGGTGCGAGGCCACCATTACACCACCTTCACAATCATTCATTTTTCTTAGTGATTTAAATTATGAAGAAAAAATCAGACAAATTGCAATTTTACCATTTTGACAGAAAAAAAAATTCAATCTGAGAGTGAAAGCTTTAGTGAGGAGCACATACAGTATTATGGAATTGGCCCAAATCCGATATGAAAAGATCGGATTCAATGCGATTTAGTGTGTTCACATTATGATATACGAGATGGCCAGCTGCAGACAGCTGTTCTCTGATGGCCTGTGACTGCAGTCGCTCAATAGTTCAAGACCTTTGTACCCGAACCTCCAATAATGAATGTGGACTCCATATTACCTTAAACGCCTCTCCTGTTATATTGAACATCCAGCCTCCTAACATCCAGCATGACTGCAGATCAATCCCTGCTACCCGACATCACCCAAATGACGACGGGTTCCCTAAGGAGTCTGGTTCCTCTCAAGGTTTTCTGCTTTGTTATCTCAGGGAGATCACTCGGCTTGCTCATCAGGGCTCACAATCTCATAATTATGATTTACACATATTACCTTAAACATTTCACACTCTATTTTTTTTTATGTGTAAAGCTGCTTTGCAACAATGTCCCTTGTTAACAATGGTATATAGTAAATAAAACTGAAGTAAACATATGAAGTCTGATGATGCAAAGAGATTTGTGGAAATATTTGAGCATTCCTCTAGCAACAACATTGTTGTTGGTGTTGCGGCTGCTCCCATCGAGGGGTCGCCACAGCGGACAATCCGACCCGCACAACAACTTGGCACAGGTTTTACACCTTGACGCAACCCTCCCATTTTATCCGGGCTTGGGACCGGCTGGGGTTTGAGCACTGGGTGGGAGTCGAACCCGGGCCTTCCGCATGTCAGACGAGAAACATAGAAACCACTGAACCATCAATGCACTTCTCTTGCAAAAATACAATGTCATTTTCCTTTTTTATTTATTTATTTTTTATTATTATAAAGTGTAAGCAAGAGAATGAGATTTTGCTTCCATTCTGTCACTCAGCACTGAATGCACACTCCTATTGTTTACACACAATATGGAAAACACACTTAAAAAAAAAAATCCCTTTCCTGTTGTATCCTTGAATGGAGAATATACACATAAATAAATAAATAAATAAATAAATAAATAAACGAAAAATTACGGAAATATGTACAAAATACACTGCCTGCTTATTTTTATATATATATATACACACACACACACTGTACTGTATATGCAGCCGACACCTTGGTTGAATCCCAAACCCACTCCTTTACCCCTAGATAAGTGCCCTACATGGGGTACAGAACAATATCTTTCACCCCTAGGTAGCGCACTCCGTTATCTCATTTGAGATCAAACCCTGATATTTTGATTTGGTGGAAGTGGAAGAGATGATACAGATACAAACTATCTGGGGAAACACAAACAAACTTAGGTAACAAAGCCGCACGACTGCTCTGTACTGCGCATGCGTAATTGAGTCCTAGATGTTATTTTAATAATATTGTTATTGTTTTTTATTATTACGTGATTACCTGAGCTCTTTCTGTTGAGGACTTTAACAGTCCCGTCTTTACAGATCCGCACATCTCCTGGTCCTTCAATCCTCCTGGCTTCCTCCGCACCGGACTGGGAAAGGGAATTCCGTCTCCTGGGTTTGAACTGATTGAGAAAGCGGCAGCACTGATAACACACAGCCCAGGCTTGCTCCTCGTTAATGGGCTGAGCATATAAGGATAAAATCTCCTCCAGACACAGGTCCTCTTCTTCACCAGAGTCCACATCGGTGTCTCCTTCACTGAGATCCGCGGACGAGATTACTAGTACCGATCCGTCGTCATTCCCATGCTGTTTGGCCATTATTAATTAACTAACTAATTAATTATTATTCTTATTGTTGGTAGTATAATATCACGCGTTCACGCTTTAATTTAAAGAAAGACGCATCCTCCACTCCATATATCCACCACGGCTCACACACACTCACACACACTGTCCATTCAGCTCCCCGGCAGTGTGTATGTGTATGTCTGTATGTGTGCGTGTGCGTGTGCTCTCGCGCTCGCGCCCGCGCGATCCTCTCCTGCCTCGCGCTGCGCCCGTGTGTTCGTTTCCAACACGTCATATGACCTGTGTTTTCCGCGCGGTCCTAAAAACAGTCATTTTACAAGCCAAGGTGGGGCATTATGACGTCACGGAGACACTTTTTTAAAACAAGTTGCTGTTACGTCTTCTTAGAAATGAATTTCCCACTTATGTTTTGGTTTGGTAGCTCCTGCTGAAATGACAAAGAGATTGAAGGCTAAATTAGATCTAAAAATATATTACATTTCAGATAAATGAAGCACTTAAAAAAAAAATAGCATGGAAAAGCTATCTTTTACAGAGCCCCTCTGGTAACATTAGGGAAAAAATGTTCAGTGGCAACACCTGACTAAGTCGTGGGACGAGATACTATGTTGTGGTCGTGACTTACTAAGGCGTGGGAATGAGATACTATCTTGTGGCCATGGCATGGGAACGAGATGCTGTGTATACTATGTTTCAATGACTTACTAAGACGTGGGAATGAGATACTGTGTTATTGCCATGACTTACTAAGGTGTGGGCATGAGATACTATGTTATGGCCATGACTTACTAAGGTGTGGGAATGAGATACTATGTTATGGCCATGACGTACTAAGGCGTGGGAATGAGATACTATGTTGTGGCCATGACTTACTACGGTGTGGGAATGAGATACTATGTTCAGTGGCAACGCCTGACTAAGGCGTGGGGCGAGATACTATGTTGTGGTCGTGACTTACTAAGGCGTGGGAATGAGATACTATCTTGTGGCCATGGCATGGGAACGAGATGCTGTGTATACTATGTGTCCATGACTTACTAAGACGTGGGAATGAGATACTATGTTATGGCCATGACTTACTAAGGCGTGGGAATGAGATACTATGTTGTGGCCATGACTTACTACGGTGTGGGAATGAGATACTATGTTCAGTGGCAACGCCTGACTAAGGCGTGGGACGAGATACTATGTTGTGGTCGTGACTTACTAAGGCGTGGGAATGAGATACTATCTTGTGGCCATGGCATGGGAACGAGATGCTGTGTATACTATGTGTCCATGACTTACTAAGACGTGGGAATGAGATACTATGTTATGGCCATCACTTACTAAGGCGTGGGAATGAGATACTATGTTGTGGCCATGACTTACTACGGTGTGGGAATGAGATACTATGTTATGGCCATGACTTACTACGGTGTGGGAATGAGATACTATGTTATGGCCATGACTTACTACGGTGTGGGACAAAAATAGTATAATGCATGGCCACAACTTAATAATCTCACAGCATTTCGCCTCTTGTAAAATAATGACAAATGTAAACTGATTTAAATCATAACTTTTAGTACAGATGGATGATTATCTATATTTACTTACTAAAATACCAACAATCATTCTGTCACATCTGGGACATTAATGATCTCATTACAACATAAATTTCAATTTCAAATTCAAATTTTATGTTATTTTATAGACTTTTTAAATCCACAGAACATTTCAATTTGTTCTGATACGATGTTGATTCATTTTCTTAATCAGCGCTTCTGACAGGATTGCTGGCTTCAACAGGTTTATATTAATGCATAAATTGTATTACAGCCACTCCACATGCATGTAAACATGTAGGACTGTATATGTCTTTTATAATATAAGTGATAAGAGGAACTAATAAAGGATATGAGAATGTTCCACAACACTAAACTTAACAGATAAATAGATAAAGAGTATGATGTATCATTTTCATCACTTCAGTAAATGACTAGTATTGTCAAAATGTTGTGCTTTAAGACAAACGATGCTTGTGTCTATGCTGTTATTGGAAAAGAATCACATTTAGGGTGACAATAATGCATCTTCATGGCCGGCTGCACCAGAACACCCTGTTGTTGAGAACATACTCCATCCATTCTAGCATTTGGGTCATCATGTAAAATAGATGATGATTTGACAAATAGGGATTATGAACATGTACAAACGTGAACTTGATTAAAGTTGAACTGTAAGGTTGGTTTAACTGGTCAGAAGGGCGAGCACTGTTGTCCAGTACAGTGTAGGGCCAGTCCTCTGTACTGCATTACAGAAGATCAGAAATGGGGGAAATGCTAAATTTATGAGTGTGCAGGCATGCTATAGGTTTAAATAATATCCTCATACATGGGTTAAAAACTATTCCATAAAAAATATATATATATATTTGACTGTAACAATTGTTTAATTGTAATAGATGATGAACTGGTGATTATTTTTATGCCAAGTCACAATGAACTAATGGAGGATTTTTATTTATTTTTATAAGCGGCGGTGATGCAACTTAAACTGCATACTAGCCAAAGGTGCAGAGCAGTACTGAAAGAGAACACACAGAAGAGTATGAAGTTTATGAAAGTGCCGGATAAGGAGGCAATGACCTTTTTTTTTAGTGAGGCTGGACTGGACAATTGGCTTTAACTGGGTGGGAGGAGGAGGGAGAATGAGCTCAACTTGTGATTCCAACGTTGCAACTTTTTGGTGGATTTTTCTAGAAACTTCTAGATTCAGGATGTGTCATGTCATATTCTATCAGCACCGCCTAGTGGACGTGATATAGGAGTCACAAAATCACACTAAACTTCACAACCTCACTGTCTTGCTCTTTATTTTTAAACACAGTAATTGACACGTCACACAAAAGCGCAAAGCATGTGTCATTTAAAATTATATATATATATTAATATGAATATAATTAATTATAAGCAGGTCAGGTCAGCTTAGTTTTTACCAATCAAGCAATTTTATATATGGTGGCAAATTAGAAATGTCACAGATTTCTGATTCAGTAATATCAGAGACATAAGGCCTATAATAATAATAATAATAATAATAATAATAATAATAATAAATTAAGGAATCAATAAATAAAATATAATAAAATATGGGCATTACAGACAAATTAGGAAATATTTAGAATACTTAATTTCATTGGTACAGTGATACACTATGAGTATGAAATACTTACTGTATACTGAAAATTTTCCACTATATTATGTTAATTTGCAAAAATTTAAATATTTCCATATGTTGATGATGTTTTTTAAGTCAGTACCAGTTACCTCAAATCTGCTGAAAAATTCTAACGTACCTGGAATGTTCCGTACCATTCTATCTGTAAACATTATATAAAGAAGCATCATAATAATAATAATAATAATAATAATAATAATACAATAATCACATTATTTCATTCAATGTTATGATTGTGATTTAGGATTGCTCGAAAATTAACATTAAATAACCATCTCGTTTCTTGCACACGAGCCAAACACACAACCAGACACACAGCGCAAACTTCAAAAGCCCTTCACTGAGAATCTCACAGTGCATTCAGTCTGAGTCCTTATACAGTATGTGCAAAGAGGTCAGCCCAAAATGTGAAGAAATTCATTAAACAGCTACACTTTTTTTTTTTTGCTAAATGTTATGAGCCACCAGCTTTTTACAATCCGTTCTTGCGTCTCTTAACCTTACGATGGTGCCATTAAGGTATGACAAAGCCATCCATGTCAGAGTGCATGCTGGGGGATATTAATCCGTGTCCTTTCTCTCGCATCAGCGTCCTTCATCACCACCCCCTCCACCATCACCACCCCTCCACCACCACCACCCCCCTCCCCCATCCGGCTTTACTGGGTTTGAGGCTGCGTCACCGCTTCACGCAGCATCATTTGAGGGAACGGTCGCTTTCTTGGACGCTCTCCAGTTTCATTTGCTGGCTGTAAGAGAACAAAGCGTCATGAAAACCTCTGCACACATCTGCTTCTGGTAATCAAAGCTGCTTGTGTGTGTTCACATAACAAGTTCATGACATGTCACATACTGTACATAGATCAGCCATAATGCTAACACCACTGCTAGGTGAACTGAATAGCATTGATTCATCAATTATATACACCAGTAAACTGGTGACAGGTTCATGGGCACCCAAGGCTCATATATGCCTGTGGGCTGTTCGGTGTATTGTTACTTATATCACAAAGTAAAAGACAATTGTAAAAATCTTATTTTCTTATACACTGCCTGGCTAAAACAAAAAGTTATGTTTAAATAATCATATACGTAAGGACCTTTGATGGGATAAATACTGCTGCAGTTAATACATTTTAACTGGAAACTGTTCTTTTACCCTAACTGATGCCATCAGTAGCGTCTTATTCTTAAACAGCCATGTCAGAAGACTTACAGTATACCCCACCCATGGAAAAGATGGATTTGTGTTTCGGAAGGGACAAATAATTTAACCTGCATCAAGCAAATAAAACATTGTTGGATTTAGGTTATGAAATGCTGAACATGTTATTAAAAGCTGGTTTTAATACCTTTACCTTTCACCTTAACCTATGAACCTGTAATGTATTTGATCCTTAAAATTAAAGGACTATGCTATAGGGAGAATTTTTTTTCTTTTAATAATTTTTGACCACTTTAGTCACAGCAACAATGGATTATTGTCTGAAACAACCACACACAATAATTTGTACAACTTTAAAGTCATTCTGTCAAGGTATAAGGGGCGTTCAAGTCAAACCAAGACTTCTGATTGGGCATGAGAGTAAAAACTCCTTTTATTTTTCTATATAATCCCCTGCTACACTAACCGGTTTGACTTGATTGCCTCGCATATTTCTTTGAAAATATATAGGCTAAACAAGGAAACAATGACTTCATAAGAGAAAAGACCAGACCTTCTCTGTTGATTTGTACATGTGCTAGAGGTTAAGGGTGCTTTTCCACACTGTATGCCTGTGTTAACCATTCTTTTGTCTTTAGTAGAGACAGAAGATCGTGCTTCCACACCTTTACCTACGAAAGCAAGAAAACACCCCAAAATCAAATATTCTATTCTATATCTGCAATGATAAATGAGCATAGAAATAAATATGCATTTACACAGCAGCATTCGTCAAATTTTTACATTACAGATTAACAAAGCATATCATGAGACATCAGTATTAATACTGTACAGTTCATATTGTGTACGGAAATTATAAAACACTGTAGAGGAGGGGTCTCAAACTCAGTTCCTGGAGGGCCGCAGCCCTACAGAGTTTTGTTCCGAGCCTGCTCCAACATACATACCATGTAGTTTTCAAATAAGCCTTAATGACTTGTTTAATTGGATCAGGTGTTTTTAATTATGGTTGGAACAAAACTCTGTGGGGCTGCGGCCCTCCAGGAACTGAGTTTGAGACCCCTGCTGTAGAGTAAGTGGTCAGAGAAGATGAAGTTATTCAAAAATCTTTAAAATCACATTTTTAACTTTGTCTGTAACTCCATTTCTTATGAAAGGCATGCTATGAATTTTGTTAAAAATCAAGCCCCTTAACATGATGGAAATACTGATGTGGTCCCAGTAAAAGTGATTAAGGCTCTGTAGGGGTCTTTGAAATTGGAGAACACTTATGGTAGTTTTTTTTTTTTTTTTTTTTTTTATCAGACCATTCTAACCTGAAAACCATGCAAATGAAATTATTTCCTGAACGGTTCATTTTGAAAGAAACCACTTTGCCTGAGAGATTGTTTATAGTGTTTTATAGTGTATATTTGATGCAGTTATAAGCTAAGATTGTCTCTTAAGTGAAAGCTTTAAGTTCTGTTAATGAATTTCTCCAATTCTCTTACAGCTGATCACACCGTGCAATTTGGATTGGTGTACATGTCAAGAAGTTTTAAAGGGTCAAGTAATGCTGTATCTTGTACCTGATTGATATACAGCACTTACCTGAAGTATCCAGCAGGTGGAAATATTACTCTGTGTTACTGGAGTAATTACGCCACAGGTTAAATGTGAAAGAGTTGTATTTATTATTTTATTTTATTTATTATAGCATATTACGGTGGCCGTGAAGTGCAAAACAACTTAACAAAATGAAAACAAAATAACAAATTAAAAACCACAATAACAAAACCCAAAACAAAATAAAACATTCAAAAACAAAATAACAAAACTCAAATCAAAATAACAAATTCAAAAACAAAATAACAAAACCCAAATCAAAATAAAACATTCAAAAACAAAATAACAAAACTCAAATCAAAATAACAAATTCAAAAACAAAATAACAAAACCCAAAACAAAATAACAAAACCCAAAACTAATTTGTTATTTTGTTTTGGGTTTTGTTAATTTGGTTTTGAATTTGCTATTTAGTTTTTGGATTTGTTATTTTGTCTTTGAATGTTATTTTGTTTTCGGTTTTGTTAAGTTGTTTAGCACTTCAAGGCCACCGTAGCATATACTTTAATAACATAAGTTAATATGTTGTATTTTGATGCAAAACCCATCAAGCACCATGATGAAACTGGCTCTCATGAAGACCTTCCCAGGAAAGCAAGACCAAGACTTAGCTCTGCTGCAGAGGAGAAGTTCATTTAGAGTTATTAGTTACCTCAGAAATCACCAGTTAACAATCAGCACCTCAGATTAGAGCTGTTATGAAGGCTTTACAGAGCATAAGTAGCAGATACATCTCAATATCAACTGTTCAAAGAGATCATTGTATATTTTGGAGCAATGCCTTCAGCTTTGTTTTAATATCTAGAAAGGAATAAAAATTAGGAACGTTAGAAGGTGTGTCCAAACTTTTGATTGGTACTGTACATCATCACAGAGAATAACTTTTCAACAGGCAAGGAAGGAAACAGCTTAGAACCCCCACCAGTAGGGGGCCTCCAAGGGCTGACAAACCTATCTAATACATACTGTAGGCAATAATGTGATGAAAGCTGATTGGAGAGCTCCTTTCTACACTTTTCCTTAGGGACCCAATAAACTCTAGATTTTTCTCTGATGATCTGGAAGGGTTTTGAGTTGTTATTATTATGTATTTAGGCCATCATTTTTTTCTCTGATTATAACCACAACCTCTGGTATGGCTTAAGGCTGTGATTAAACAAACCCCCATAGTTTTATGATCAAAAATATATTACCAGTCAAAAGTTTGGACACACCGTCTAATTCCTTGGTCCTTTCTGATTTTTTTCTTTCTACATTGTAAATCCAAAATATGCAATAATCTCCTTTGAACAGTTGATATTGAGTTGCATCTTCTCCTTATCATCTGTAAAACCTTCATAACGGCTCTAATCTGAGATGCTGTTTATTAATTGGTGATTTCTGAGGTAACCTGTAACTCTAAATAAACTTCTCCTCTGCAGCAGAGCTAAGTCTTGGTCTTGCTTTCCTGGGAAGGTCATCATGAGAGCCAGTTTCATCATGGTGCTTGATGGGTTTTTGCAAAAGCACTTGACAATACTGTTCTTGCCAGAATGATAATAAAATGAAAAAGTGAAAGAGCGGGTAAAACCACATGCTTTTCACTGTGGTACAATTTGTCACTAACAAAGAGCTGCAGTTTTTGCATTTTATACCGGCAGTCTGCCAAATTATGCAGACAGGTAGCATAAATTGGCAGAACACTGGCACAGAATCATCCCTATCCGTATAACAAGATTTGCAACTACAACACAGCGACAGATGTTTATTTAGTGGTTGTTTTTGTTGTTGTTTTGAACCATGTTGTGTAAACCCTACAAAGGAATATGTGTGAAAATCCAGTGAGATCATTAACAACAGTTTCTGTCTAGTTGAAATTATTAAGCTCTGATATGAACATTAATTGATGAGGTGTCAGATTGGGGATTAGTGATTAGAGGTGTCGCCGTGCACCTCCAGGGTCCAGGTTCGATTCCCGCCTCAGGGTCTGTGTGCATGCATGCATGTTCTCCCTGTGCCTGGTGGATTTTCTCTTGGTTTCCTCTCCCAGGCACAGGGTGAGGCCCCCCCCCCCCCCCCCCCCCCAGAAGGACCCTATATTCAGATAATAGTTTCTGACGTTATTAAGCTGAACATGAACTGATGCGCTTGACCTGCATCTGTATGATATAATGCGTTTGTCCTGCTGCAACGTGATTGGCTGATTGCATGAACGTGCCGTGCAGGTGTGCACAGATGTTCCCTATTATGGTGCATGCAACGCAAGGGGTTCTGACGTCATCACGTCACCTATGAATGAGGTAAATTATGCGCTGCTTACTGATGCTGTTGTTCGGACAGTCGGCGTCGGTGCTCGTGAGCCATGTCGACTCGGTCTCTCTGGTCCAGCTCTCATGGCGTCTGGGCTCGATTGCATCGCTCCGGCTTCCACCACAACCCATGGAAGAGACGGAGAGAAATGCAATCAAAAAAAAAAAAAGAAAAGAAAAAGAGCGATAAAAGAAAGTGAGCAGGTCCAGTCGTGAGCACGAGCCGCTGATGCTGGTGCTGATGCTGCGCTGTATCCCAGCTCGCGCATTAGAGCATCAGCTCCGTTCTGCCCCGTCACGCGGTCAGAGCTGTCGCGTGCGTTCAATCTCCTGGCGCACAAGCGCGTTTAATCCATCCGTAGAAGAGAAGCCTCTTGGACACGGGCTCCGTGCAGAGCCGAGCTTGGTCAAACTTGAGTTTATGTACCTTAGGTGACGTCATGGAGGGCGGGCTGCGTGGAAGATGCGCATCATCATCATCACCACCATCAGCAGCAGCACGATCGTCTCTCTCCTGCTGCTGGGTTTCCACTCACATACAGTAACGCGAGAAAGATGAACAAATATGGATAGGAAAATATATACTGATAAAAGGATCTCTCTCACTCACTCACTCACTCACACAAACACGCTCACGCATACCAACTAAGGATGATGTTTCACCTCAAAGACTCACAATAAACCTATAATCATTTCAATCCCAAACCCCAGTGCTTAAACGCTGATTACATCAATAAATATATATATATATTTTAAATGTTATCATAATAATAATAACTATTATGAAAACATACATTTAAATATGCATTTTTCCCCAAGAAAGGCGTACTTAGTCACGTGACTGATACATCATTTAATACATAAATTAAGCTATGTATATTTTTAAGGACATTATAAGAGTAAAAACTTCCTTTATGTCTCTATATAATCCCCTGCTACACTCGAGCTGTACACAGTAACACTCTGCCAGTGGTTCTTGGCGTTTTTCTAGCAGGAGCTTCTATAAGTCTAAAATAAACTCCACAACCCTCTGATCATCGATTAATTTAATGAATAGTATTGACATTTCCCAAATATTTTATGTTGCTGACTTCTCTTTTTTATTGAACACATTCAGTCTGAGTGACCATTAATGCTTGGACCCCTGTACTGTATGTAATAATGTGGACCATAATTTTCACATTATAATTAAAAAGCCTAGGTGTGCAATATTGAGTATAGTTTCCACTAATACAAAGACAGGTAGTTGAATTATTTTGTACATGAGGGTTCTTTATGCCTGGATTTCATATTAAATTATTAAATGAGGTGTATGTCTCATATGACAAGGTCATTCATACGCTGTTTATATACTGGTTAATGAAAAAATGTTAACATTCCATGACGTGATTTTTTTAAAAACATATTAGATACCCCTTCTGTAAAAAATAAATAAATAAATAAACTCAACATATGTTTTTACACATTTACTGTTATCTCATCAAAGCACATTTTCATAATCAATCTCTTTTTTATTCATTGGCAATAATTTAAGAAAAGATTCTCTCAGCTACAAATACTATTTTATAGTATATTCTAATTTTATAAACATGTATTTGTGTGTGAATAAAGCAGGAATCACAAATAGTCATAGCCTGACCAAAACAGCACCTTTAAATAGAACTGTGAAATTCTGTATAGACAAATCATACTTTATTGTTAATGCTGAAATTTTATTCCAGTGTAGAAATGTGTACCAAAATCACACTTTGCTCAAGAACTTCTAATCATTCCCTTGAACATGAAATTCCCAGTTTTGTGACTTAAACCTTGATAGTGTGGGCTTTATTTAAAATCTAGAAGATTGCAGTCGATCTTGTAATAAACATAGGGGTAATACTCCTGCTGGCTCAGGTTCAGACCAGGTATGTCCATGGAGGCCTAAGGAAAAGAGATGTTAGATCTTTAAAATAAATAAATAAATAAATAAAATAAAGGCATTTTCAACAAAAGTATGCAAAGTTCAGTTCATGTTGACTCACATCAATAATAGCAGCACTGCTGTCCAGATGTTTGTAAAGCTCATGGAGGACCTCGCGCAGCTTTTTCATGTTCTTCTTATTAGGCTGCAGAAGCATGGTCTGGAAGTTGACAGGCAATCCATATCTATAAGACAAGAGGAACTAATATTGGATTTTATGTACAGCAAAACATTATGCATTATTAAACGAGCCAATTAAATGTCATCGTTATACCTCAAAACCGATTCGGTGAATACACGGAGAGCCTTGATGTGGATCCAGGCGATGAATGCTTCACTAAAATTCACCTTCAGCCAGCGTACCAGTGGGCCCTGTGGAAATACAAGGGCAGGTTTATATCTTTACCATGACACACTCATTATTTGGTTTATACAACCACCTTATAAATCACCTAAAAGATTATTAGGAACACCATACTAATACGGTGTTAACTGCCTTAAATAGAATTAACTGCCTTAATTCTACATGGCATTGATTCAACAAGGTGCTGAAAGCATTCTTTAGAAACGTTGGCCCATGTTGATAGGATAGCATATTGCAGTTGATGGAGATTTGTGGGATGCACATCCAGGGCACAAAGCTCCCATTCCACCACATCCCAAAGATGCTCTATTGGGTTGAGATCTGGTGACTGTGGGGGGCATTTTAGTACAGTGAACTCCTTGTCATGTTCAAGAAACCAATTTGAAATTATTCGGGCTTTGTGACATGGTGCATTATCCTGCAGGAAGTAGCCATCAGAGGATGGGGACATGGTGGTCATAAAGGAATGGACATGGTCAGAAACAATGCTCAGGTAGGCTGTGGCATTTAAACGATGCCCAATTGGCACTAAGGGGCCTAAAGTGTGCCAAGAAAAGATCCCCCACACCATTACACCAGCATCACCAGCCAGCACAGTGGTAACAAGGCATGATGGATCCATGTTCTCATTCTGTTTACGCCAAATTCTGACTCTACCATTTGAATGTCTCAACAGAAATCTAGACTCATCAGACCAGGCAACCAGTCTTCAACTGTCCAATTTTGGTGAGCTCGTGCAAATTGTAGTCTCTTTTTCCTATTTGTAGTGGAGATGAGTGGTACCCGGTGGGGTCTTCTGCTGTTGTAGCCCATCTGCCTCAAGGTTGTGCGTGTTGTGGCTTCACAAATGCTTTGCTGCATACCTCGGTTGTATCGAGTGGTTATTTCAGTCAAAGTTGCTCTTCTATCAGCTTGAATCAGTCGACCCATTCTCCTCTGACCTCTAGCATCAACAAGGCATTTTCGCCCACAGGACTGCCGCATACGGGATGTTTTCCCTTTTCACACCATTCTTTGTAAACCCTAGAAATGGTTGTGCGTGAAAATCCCAGTAACTGAGCAGATTGTGAAATACTCAGACCGGCCCGTCTGGCACCAACAACCATGCCACGCTCAAAATTGCTTAAATCATCTTTCTTTCTCATTCTGACATTCAATTTGGAGTTCAGGAGATTGCCTTGGCCAGGACCACACCCCTAAATGCATTGAAGCAACTGCCATGTGATTGGTTGATTAGATAATTGCATTAATGAGAAATTGAACAGGAGTTACGAAAAATTATTTAGGTGCCATCCTTTAGGTACATACATATACAGTATATACTTCTCAGTATTTAATTACACTTTATAAAAATTACACAATGTACTGATGTACAATGAAGTGTAATTAAATACTGAGAAGTATATACTAAAAATATACTAAAAAAAAAATATATATATATATATATGTATATGTGTGTGTATATGTGTGTGTGTACATTTCCAACCAAAATTGTTTTTTATTTTTATTATTTGACTTTTTATTGGAAATTGAATTTTTAGTTTAATTGTATTCTTCTAGTGCAATTTTTAATCTAGTCGTTTTATTGTAGTGAAATCTTTCTATTCTATCTTGTGTTTCCATTTGAGGTAATGGACAGTCGTGTAAGCATTTCACTGCACATCATCATGTGTATGGTTGTGTATGTTACAAATAAAATTTTGAATGTAAATTTGAAAGAAAAAAAAAATCAAATCATAATACAAACATATTAGACACTAATGATTGATTATGAACATGTGATTATAGTCAATTCATACAGTGCATCTAAATACTGGGCTTTCCAAAATCCAGGATAAGGATATAGAGCACTGGAAGTCACACACAATGAAACAAATACAAGCTTCCCCTGACTGATCGTGCAAGAAAATATTGTACTTATATTCTGATGGGAGTGGTCTCTTACAAGATGACTCTGCCCCCATGCCAGGGTACAATGTTTAACTAAATGGTTTAAATAAAGATGAAAATGATGCAAGTCATGTCCAGAATAGATCCAGAAACTTGCAGCATATATATTAAGGTTATTAAAGACTCAATCATACAGACACTGCTGGGTGAGTAGGATTAGTACGGCATCATGCATACAAACTGTTTCTTCTTGTCTGTAGAGAGCCGAGTCATCTCCTCTTTGTCGGCCTTCAACTCATCTTCGTTGTACTGGAAGTCACGCACGATGAACCTGACGTAAAGAACGGCAGATTATCTTTTATTCTTTACATATCTAGTGTTTAAGAACATAAAATAATTCCACTGCAGCCGGTCCAAATGCCGGTCCAAATGCCTTACAATAAGAGCTGAAATACAGTAGAACATGATGGCAGGGAATATCTGTATAAATGTCGTATTGTAACTGACAGTCAGAAGTAAGATAGCTCACTTATTTTCCCTGGCCTTGTGTCTGAAGTCATCTATTGCTTTTTGAAAGAGGGTGACGCTGAAGAGCCCGCTGTCCTGGTCTTCAAAAACCAGTCTATGGTAGAAGGAATGGGTTACAACTTGGGAATCACCAGTCACCACCTGATATGATATCACATACTGTACCTCGATTAATATTAAGGTTCTGTAAGTAAAATTATTTTATTAATATTATCGACCAAGCATTGTGAACATTAGTTTTCTCACTTAAAAGCCAAAGGCAGCATTTAAACAATGACTTTAAATACAAGAGTTTAACACTTAAAATTTAATTCAACAACAACAACAACAACAAAAAAGGTACATTTTGTCTTCCACCGCAAGTATTATTTTTAACCAAACTTATTCCCTGGAAATAATTCACTCCTACCAGGTAGGATGTGAATAGATTAGACGTACCACCAATGCGGTTATAAAGAAACAGCAACTATTAGCACCTCCAAAGACTCAAAACTCAACTTGCCATTAGCGCGTTTCTGGCACAAGCGGCTTCCAATGCACACAATTATTTTAGACTAATTTGCACTCATGGTGTTTTGAGACTGATGTAAGCATGTGTAATGAGCTGGTTTGAGACTAATTCGCTCGCAGAGTTTGGAGGAAAAAAAAGTTAGTTACACCTGAGGCTATTTAACACGTGTGACTTTTGATAACGTAATGCAATAAAAATGAGTTTCTGTTGCACCACTCGGAAGTTTGTGCACAGAACAGGTTATATCCAGGGCTGATCGATCATGACTGACCATGCGGAAAAGCAGCCGATTCAGGTCACTGGCTGGTCAACCGGTGCATCTGTATTATGAATGTTAAAAATTATAATCATTTTTTTTTAAAAATCGATTTTAGAGCCAGTGTGGTGATGCATGAATCGCCACACAAAAGAATCTCATACATTTTTTCCCTCCATCTCGAACGTTCAGAAAATCAACATGCTAAAGAATAAAATCAGGTTTATAATTCATGATTACACCATCGACCAGACATTAGGGTCAAGGGTCAAGGGTCACTAACGGTGGAGGAAAATGAATAAAAGGAATAAATCATGCGTAAAAGATTCTTGGTAAGATAATAGTGGTGAGTTATAGAGTTAAAAAAACAACATGTATAATGCGCACATTACAAAAAAACAAAAGCAACAAGAAGTTATCACCAAATACAGTATAAGATAAGTTATCTCATGTGTCTTGCGCCAAATTAGTTTCTGAAGATGGCCATTTTCTTTTCAGCTTTTCCAAACATGTGTATGTGTATGTGCACAGGGCTAAGGTCCTTGTTCCTGTGTTTGTCACCATGACCACACGGAGGGAGGAGTTTAATTGGTTTCCAAAGACACCGGTTCCACTGATCGCCCAGCTCAACCTATCTGTTTCTAAGAGACGGAGTGATGGATGTGGAAAGTACACACAGGTCCGGAGGACGACAGCTTGTTTAATTTCGAGCACAGTTTCCCAAGCCACTGGAAGAGCATGATATTTCTAAAAGTCCGAGAGTTGTGTTAACAACTACAGCAAACTGAAACTGGTATAAGAGTGAGTACACTAAGAAACCTGTTTAGAACTGAACGTCAAGGTGAAAAAAACATTTTACTACGTATAGATGAATGTGAGAGAATCCTGACAGAGGCTTTACCTTAAGTATATTTTTTTAGAGTGAATGTTACTGGGAATCAAATGATATATAACCGTATTAAACCAGATGTTTAATCCCCTGTTTTATCCTTTTGCCCTGTTTTTTTTCTTTTGACAAACAGGAAAGTGCAGGACAGTTTGTCCTGTTTGTGATTGTGATCAAACAGACTAAACTAAGCGATGTGCTTGTCTAACATCATAACATTTGAGAGATGTTTTTGAGATGTAACATAAAAGGCTTTAAAACTTTTAATTTAGCTGTTTTTTTTTAACATGGGCCAGGTTCGGTTCCCGTCTGTGTGCATGGAGTTTGCATGTTCTCCCCGTGCTTGGTGGGTTTCCTCCGGATACTCCGGTTTCCTCCCACAGTCCAAAGACTTGCAGATTAGGCCAACTGGCATTCCCAAATTGCCCATACTGTGTGAATGATTGTGTGAGTGTGTGCATGTGTGTGTGTCCTGCGATGGATTGGCACCCTGTCCAGGGTGTACCCCGCCTCGTGCCCCAAGTCTCCTCGGATAGGCTCCAGGCCCCCGTGATAAAGCGGTATAGATGAGTGAGTGAGTTTTTTTTAACATCTCCTCACCCATGTATTAATGGATAAATTTGAACATTCATCCCTGGACGTGACTTACTTCGAAGATCGTGGAACCACCATTTCAGACAGGGTTTCATATGACTTTTCCCAGTCAGCATAACCGGTCCTATGTGAGGGAACAGTTACAATTTTATAACAGGTAGAAACACTGTACAGACCTTTTTACATTTATCGAACAGGTATGCTAGGAATAAACACCATCTCAACTTAATGCATAACAAAAAACAAACAAAAAAAAAAACACTATTGTCCAACTGAAAAGTAACAAGGATAAAAGCCTATTATTTAATATACTTATATAGAAAAGCCATGCTTTGTAGACCATGTGCATTGTGGGTTGATGTTTTTTTTTCTTTGGGGCGGGGGAATATTACATGTACACAACCATACAGTAGATGTTTAAAATTCTTTGTAGTCAAGATAATATTTGTAATAAAAAACAAAACAAAAATCTAAATTTTCACTTGCTTTGTTTTTAAGGGTCATTTAATTCATAAAATCAATGAATGATCTTCAACATCCAGGACAGATTACGGATCGATGTTATTGCTTATTTTACAGCTTAATTTACGATTTTGCATTAAAAGTAGCAAGCATGTGACGATAAAGGAAGTTGATATCCTGCCTGACAGATCAACAGGATTTTCCAGGTGCTGCAATTTAACCATATTTTGACAAACTCTAATTTTAATTAATTTTCTAATTCTAATTTTATGGAATGTTACAGGCTTCACAGCCCATGCAATAGTCTATATACTGTACTGTAAAGCAGTCGGCTAGTAACTTCAGGTTAACAATATCACATGAGAGTGAGTGCTGTTGTGATGAATATCAGCACGGTTGCGATGCCGTCATATGCATGAGAATGCAGCAACAGTCCTGTAAATCTTGCAAGTTTCCCTTTATTTTCCACCAATTATGCTTAGAATATGACCTCTGGGTTAGATCCCAAATAGGGTTAAATGGAAAGCTAGTGCACTACAGTATGTAGTCAAACACATCAAGTATGACCCTTGATTAAGGGTTGGAATTCATCCTTGTATCAGAAGCTAGTTAGCGTTGTAGCTGTAAATAGCAACATGGATGGTTCAGAGACGTTTCGGTACGACTTAGAAGCAATTATCAAGGAATCAAGAGTGTTTTTTTTTTTTTTTAGTTGGCAACGTTATCAGATGAGTGGAGTTTTCTTGCTAAAAGTGCTTCCATGACTGGTTTTGAATGTGGGTTTTGGCAGGCAGCTGCTCTCTCTTCAGTACTGAGGACAGTGCATGCCTACTTTCACCCATGCTCAAGTCCGACACTTAGTGTATTTGATGGTTATTAAAACGGTGCTGTTGCAGTCCATCACCACTTCCACGTCCAATCAGATTGCTCGGTCTGAACTCACTGTTGTATAAAATGTACTGCAGCAGTTGATTCACATTTGTACCCATCAATATTTGATCAACTTTGTTTGGCTCAACATGTCCACACAATTAGAAATTAGTTTTTAATTTTATATTCGTTAAGAAATATGAATGTATTTCATAATTTAGTGTTCTACACTTTAGATCCATCAGTCATTTTACGAAACTAGTATAAACTTGTAAAAAAAAAAAAAAAGACTTATAATAATAATAATAATAATAAAATGAAAATAATACAATTTTTAAAATATATAAATAATAATAATAATAATATAAATTACAATTAAAAAAATAATATAAATATAAATAAATACAAAATAAATAAATACAAATTATTTTTAAAAAATACATATAAATTAAAAGAAAAGATAAATAAATATAAACAGTGGTGGCCGGTCAATACGGGGCGCAGGGGCGCCGCCCCCCTTAAAGTTAGGCAGTGAAGAATGCTCCTTTAACAAGTAATTATTTAACATTATTTAATTATTGAAATAAATAATTATTAAGTCATTTAGTCACAATATTCCGCTGTATTTCTTAATATAATTTATTTGCAATTTAAAAAAAAAAATCTAAACTGTATTCGTTCATTTGTGTTTGTGTACGCGGGGCGCCGGACAAACGAGTGTCTATGTAAGCACGTAAATCTTTGAAAAGCATGTGACCTGAAGCTGAGCTCTGATTGGATTTTGTCAAATCATCCTTGGGGCGTGGCACTGTGCGCCCTGAACCCTCCCACTTTTGTTCTTAGCGAATCAATATTGTTTTTAAATATTTGGGCTCAAGTGATTGGACCATTCTCAACCAGTCTTTTCCAGCACTTCTTATGGCAAGCGGAGCTGCTGACGTGAGTCATGTGAGTCATGCCTTTATTTTATGCTGGTAGTAATGATGCTTAATCACCGGATAAATGGTTATTTACAGACGAGCATTAAAAGTTCAATTTTAATTTTGTTTGCGCCTCCCCAAATTTTTTTTGCCCCAGCCGCCACTGAATATGAATTATAATACATATAAATTATAATAAAAATAATTAAGAAAAAGAATAGCTTATATTAATTTTGGTGGCTGGATGATGCACTTTGAACATATAAATGTTGAACTGAAAAAAAATGGCTGCAAATCAATTAATATTGACTAATGTGTCAGATTAGCATTATATGCTATTGGGTACACAACATTTATCAGTAACATAATTGCTAGAAGCGTGCTGAATCTCCCTGCACCATCTGTTAGGTTCAGCTCAGCATTATTACTCACTATTTATAATGTTTGCTTCCCTGCTGACTAGATACTGTATCTATGTACTCTGTTCCGAATGCCATCTTCTCTCTATCTGCCTATCTATCTGTCCTTTAAACACTAACATTTTGCACAGTGACGATGTCGACCACTGATCAACAAAAATTTGAATAATCAATTCTAGCAGTAAAAAAAAAACGTACTTTGGCACGACTACAAGCAGAGTAGTGAGATATTCCGAGTCCAGCACGAAATCCTCTTTCTTCACAAGGTCAGCCAAACTCCTAGTCAGAAGACTCCCTCTAGTGAATACAAAATGTTCATCATATTAGCTTTGAGACAAAGCATAAGATCAGTGGAGAATAAAAGCTGTGAAACTCTACACAATTCAAACTCTTCAAGAAATAAAAATAAAAAAAAAAAACATCACGTTTCTATGGTAACAATAGCTGCATTTCGCTTTTAAAAGATGTTGTATTCGGCTTATTTTTATCCCAAAGGATCACTTTTTAAATGTAAAGATTAAATTCAATTCAATTATTTGTCACAGCACTGTGAAATTATTATTTTTTGCAAATCCCAAATAAGAAGCTGGGGTCAGAGTCCAGAGTCAGCCAGGATACAGAGGCCGTAAAGCAGACAGGGTTAAGAGCCTTGCTGAAGGACTCAGCAATAGCAACTTGGAGTTGCTGGGGCTTGACCCCATGACCTTCTAATCAATAACCCACAGCCTGGGTTGTTGATCAGGTCTAGGTTATACCGAATGAACAGTTTGTCCATAGTGGATTTCTTCTTCCCTGATGGCACGAGCTTATTCCAAGATGACAATGCACGGATTCAGCAGACTCAAATTGTGAAAAACTGGTTCAGGGATTTATATATTGTGTACACACACACACACACACACACACACACACACACACACACACACACACACACTCAGTCATAAAAACGTATACACACTTCAAGGAAAAGAAAAATGGTATGATGTACATTATATTCATTATTATTATGATGATTATTATTATTATGACTATATATAAATATATAAACATATATATAAACATATATAGTTTTTTTTTTTATTGTTCTACACTTGGGTACTGTGTGTGTGTGTGTGTAACACACACACACATACAGTACCCAAGTGTAGCACAATATTAAAAAAAACTTCACATTATATGTCACACAATAAACATTTTGGCTAATATAACAGTGCTAAAATTGTAAAAATAAATAAATAAATAAATAAAAATAAATAATCATAATAATAATAATAATAATAATAACTTACGCATTCTTTCTCTCCAGGTTTTGCAGGTTGCCTTTTATATTGTTGTAAGCTGAAGCTCTGGCTTTCAGATCATTATCGATCTGAGTTACTTGCTGCAAAAGGAGAAATTAGTACAAAGTAATATGTTAAAATTGCTATCTCATAATAATAAAAAAATAAAATAAAAAAAATATATTCACAGTAGGCTTTAACATAAGAAATGCTGGCTGATTGAGTTTCTGCTTTCTTGATTATCTTTTGTTGGGGAGATAAACCAAATCTCTTCCCATCTCTTCCAGATCTAACACACACTGCGGTTGATTTATCAAACTTTTCGTAGAGTTGTGTAGGATTGTTTGTGAATGCCACTGTAACAGTTGTGCCTCGTTAAGGCAAGCAGGAAAAGTGCTGAGATCTCACCACTAGACAGGTGTTGGAGGTATTCTTCAATAATCATCACTTATTAGGCTACTACACATCGACCTTACCAAGCTTGTATGGCTACTGTCTGGTACCCAAACGGTGCACTTGAGTTGAAACGTAAGGAAAGGGAAAACAGGAGCATGACCACATGTGTGTTTTCTTAGCCCCATTCATCTGACTAAACAACAGTACGAGGCACGGTCTGATGACGCTGCTGAGAACAATGCATCTTAAATAGACATTTCGGTTTTGACTGTAATAACATGTTGGTGAAGCAAAATCACCTGTAAATTACCAGGCTGGTGCACAGCACAGCTAATTAGCATTTGGTGACCTCATCAAAACACAAAGCTCACAAAAATGAATTGAAAAGCAACAGCAAAAAAAAAAAAAAAAAAAAAACTTTCACATAGAAGTGTGCGTTATTTTGAGTCACATCTTTGCCAGTGTATATTATATATACTGTAGCAGTGTGTGAGTTTTGAAAAAGCAGAAAGGTGTGCAAGTGTGATAGGAAGATTGACGTTGGCACATGAGGGATTGAGACATACCAGATTGGTCACTTATCACTCACTGAGTACTGGCTCTAATAAAGCGTTTACTTTCTAATTGCATTCAAAACATTTTTAAAAATGATAAAAATAATAATAAATGAAGTTTTGCTGTAGCAAACAGAACTGACTTATACACCATCTAATTAAAAAGACCAGCCTTATTCATCTTACTTTAAGGGTTTATATTCGCGTATTCATTTATTTATTTCATTTATACAAGTAAAAAAAAGATTTTGCATGTACATTTGTCAGAACTTGCTCTTTTAATGCTATCTTTAGGTTTCATACTGTACATTGAAGAACCCAAGACCAGGCTCATGTCTCAGTCTGTATGTTTGTATGTCAAAACTGGCTGGACGGAATTTAATGAAACTTTGACAGTACTTCGGTATTTGCCTGAAGTTAAACCCACACCATGAATAAAATCCAAATGTTTAGTAGAAGTGAAGTCATGAGCAGTTATATGCCAGGTTACGAAGCAGACGTTTTGGCAGCGTACTGCACATGCATCAAACTGTGGGTGCGTCTTAAATCAACCGCTGGATAGAGTTTATTGAAAATTTTGCAGTACTTAAATATCTGCGTGAACTTTAACCTGCACCATGTGAAATCAAAATGTTGAGTAAAAGCAATGTTATGAACGGTTATGTGTTGGATTTAATAATCTAATTTAAAATAAGATACTAATAAGCTACTTGCTCAATGTAAACAAGCACCTGCACCAATAGATATTATTTAGCAAAGCTAAACTGAATATTTTTACTGGGATTAGTTCAGATTTTCACCGCTGAAAGAAAAGTGCTGAAGTTGTTTAAAGACAAAACCTACTCTTTATTCAATCTACTTTTTCAATTTCTCATCTGTGATTCACTCACTGATGACCAAACAGGGAGTGTAAAAGGAAAAAGGACATCTTAGCGTAAACAAGGCCAAAGATACTCAACCTTACAAAATTTTATTTCTTCACATTCTTATTTCTCTGCCCAAATTAGACATGTGACAGGTGGACATGTACGTGGGCTTCAAACTGAAATAATAATCTCACTGATTAAATTAAAGCTGATCAGCTTATTTTTAGCTTCAAACTTTTAACTATTTCTACAAACTCTTTTAATGTCAACAACAGGTACTAATGCTAGTATTTAATATTTGCTTAGGTAATGCCTTTCACATTAAATTATTAGGTTTGAACAAATATTTAAAAGAAAGTGTGCGTGTGTAATTTAAATAATAAACTACTGTTATTATTTACTGTACTGTGTAGTTTATTTATTATTCAAATCAATTAATTGAGGCTTATATATAAATTCATATATTTACACACAGTCATGAACATCAGAAAGATATGAACATTTCTTTTCTCAAAACAATCCATCAATCCATCCATCCATCCATCATTGACACCATTTATCCTATGTAGAGTCACCGGGAACATAGAGCCTATCCCAGAGAGCTTAGGGCACAGTGTACGGGAAACCCTGTATGGGGTGCTAACCCGGCACACACGCCACACACACTTTTGAAACTCCAATCAGCCCAAGTAACTATGCTGTATTTAAAAGTAGGCCTATGACCTCACCTTAGAGATGATTTCCGAGATATTCTTCAGGGACTGTTTGATTGGATACTTGGCCATATCCCACTGGAACCTTGTGAGGTACGTTACCAGATCAACTGCATACCAAAATAAATTTGTGAGTTTTGACACAGAGAATAAAAATCTGACTAGTAGTCTTTTCATAGTTAAAGTAAACCCTGGCATCCTAAAACATCTATATACACCATCAAGTCCATACATTTTGGAACAAATATATATACGTTTGTTGGCATTTGGCCTCTGTACATTGGATTGGTAATGAACGACTCAAGATGTGAGTGAAGTGGAGATTTTCAGCTTTAATTCTAAGGGTTTGACAAACGTGTGGCACTAACCACTCAGCAATTGTCATACATACACAATTTTAGGGGGCTCATAAATAATGGAACAAACCAGCATAATTACAAACATGAGGACTACCATTAATACTTGGATGAAAATTATTTTGCAATCAACTGCCTGAAGGCTGAAACTCATGGGCATGACTTACTCATGCCGAGTTACCTACATTGACATTTTTTGCCAGGCTTCTACAACAGCTGCCTGTTTGAGAGTACCTATAGAGAGTATAGCCTTATACACTTCAGAATTCATTCTGCTACTTTTACTAGCTCTCAGATCATTAATAAAACACATTATGGTTCCATTGGAAGCCATACATGGTTATGCCACAAAACCACCATACCTCTACCATGTTTGACAGATGATGCGATATGCTTTGGTTCCTTACTATCTCCATACTTTTCGCTTCCTATTATTCTGGTACAAATAAATTTTGGTTACATCAGTCCAAATAATCTAGTAAAGATTTCTGGCAAAGTCTAATCTGGCCTTTCTGTTATTGAGCATTACCAGTGGTTTGCACTTTATGGAGCATTCGTTTTCACTTTACAGTATTTACATTACGTGATTGGGCAGAGGCCCTGATCCAGAGCAACTTACATTTTTATCTTATTACACTGTACATCTTATACAAGGGCAACTTGGTGCTGGGGAATTAACCTGGGATTGTCCGAATTTGGCAAAGTATACGCCTACCTCCTCAAGAGTGTTCTGACTTGGCTAGATGTTATGCAGGGGCGGATCTAGAAAATGTTTCATGGGGTGGCAAGGGGGTGGCATTAAAATTATGAGGGGTGGCAACACTGAAGCAAGCATCCTTGCATGGTTTTTGTGAATTCAAGGAACGCTATTCTTATTCGGTGTATACACTAGGGTGCACATTTTTACATTGTCCTATAAAAATGAAATAAAGGCTGATGTGTGATTGACTTGAACCTGATATCTGGATTGGAAAAAACTTTTATTTTTAGAACTCTAGGACACTAGTGCTGGGGTGGCACATGGGGGGCTTTTTCTTAGGGTGGCAACTGCCACCCCATGCCACCCCGTGCCACCCCGGGAGATCCGCCCCTGATTTTATGAAAGGGTTCTTCACCATGGACAGTGGTCATCTACTGTAATTGTCTTCTATGGTCTTCCAGGCTTTTTGCGCTTGCTAAGCTTGCCAGGTAATTCCTTCTTTAACCTTCAATATTCCAAATTGTTGTATTCTTAACTTCGATTTTTTTTTTTTTGCCATCTCTCTCATGGGTTTTTGTTTTTTCTTTTCAGCCTAAAGATACCAAATGCAAACATAACACTCAGATTCACCTGAGATTCACCTATTATTCATTGAGTTATGAGGGAACAGGGCCACACTCGCCATATACTGTAACTGCTTAACAACCATTTGTTCCATTATTTTTGAGCCCCCAAATTGGGGGGTGTTTAAAATTCTTGAATGGTTAATGCCACACTTTCTTCACACTTCTGGAATTAAAGCTGAAAGTCTTGAGTGTTTCACCACAAACTACAATATTCCAGTTTTATATTAAAAAGTTATTGGTGTTCAATAGCTTAATGGATAACAGCACATAAAAAAAGTGCTCAGTTTATGGCCTTTCAAAGGTTTACAAAAATAAAGATGCAACCAAAAGAGAATCCGAGTGTGACACAGCTGTTCTAGTGCATGCACTTACCTCCGTTGGCTAAAAGATTTTCCAAGACTTTATCCTTGCTGCCCTCTAACACATCAGCCATGTACTGGGCTACTTTCTTCACCACACTAACAAAATACAAATGACAATCCTACTGTATTAACACGATTTTGTTTATTCATATTCTTTTTTCTCCTTAGCTGTAAATAAAACTCAAACCTTTCCACAAACGAGTCCAGTTTGGCGAGATCATCTGACAGACCTACAAGCACATCCAAAGTTCCCACCTGCTCAGAAATACACAAGTTTATTTATCCAGACAAATCAGTATGAGCAATCTCCAACCATTAATGTATTTTAAACTCAACTAAAGTTTACTTCACCTTGAGGTCTGGAATCCCAAACTTGTTGTTGGTGGACAGATGGTTGGCGTGGCTGGTGGCTACATTCAGCCTTTCCCATGTTTGCTGACACGTCTTCTCACCAGGAGCGGAGATCAACCAGAACTCCACCATGACTCCACTTCAGACAGTACTCCAAGCCACGGAACAGTCAGATGCACATATAAAACAGAGATATCTGAAAATAAATACAAAGCAGAATGCAAGAATGAATCTGGTTCTACAGTATATCACAGCACTGCTGACATTTTTCATACCTGATTAGTTAGAATTGTTCACATGTTTTGTAATAATTTACTGGGATTGAGACATCGAGCAAAACATAAACAGTTTTAAAACATGCTATATTTTATCAGGTAAGTCATACAGTGACGTATTTATCAATTATAAAATGAATCCATTAGAAAGGAGGCGTGAGGATGGTTTGTAACATCTTCACACACGTTACAACTTTCTTGCCCAATATCTAATGTAAATCTCAAATTTGCTGTGAAAAAGTATTTGCCCCTTCCTGATTTTTTTTATTATTTGTTTGCATATTTGTCTACATTGCCAATTATGATAAAATATTACACAATTTTTCAAACTATACATAATTGACAACGTTGCCCAATATCTAAAGCTCAAATTTCCAAAAGTTTTGACCCCCCCCCCTCCCTCTCCAGCCACCCACTTCCCAAAGAAACTCAAGATAGCGCCGAAGATACTTGGCATAAAATTGAAAGAAGATGGATTCTTACTGTGTTCAGTGAGTTTTGCTAATTTAAAGGGTTACAAAAAAATTTAACTAGAAAGGAAAATGAACTGCTGAAAAAATGGAATCGTAAGAGGAAGTAAACACTTCGGAACATATCGCTATTGGAAAATAATCAAGTTTACACCACTTAGTCATAATTTCTTTCCTCATTTTGCTTCCTTACACTCACTCATCAACTATACCACTTTATCCTGTATACAGGGTCGCGGCGGGGCTGGTAGCCTATCCCAGGAGACTTAGGGCGTCCTACACAGGGTGCCAATCCATCACAGGGCTTTCGACCACTACGGCCAATTTGAAAATGCCAATTAACCTAATCTGCATCAAGCACGGGAGAACATGCACACACACCCAAGGTGGGAATCGAACCCGGACCCTGGAGGTGCGAGGCGACAGCGCTAACCACTAATCCATCCACATTTCAGTCCAAACACATATGTTCCCATAATTTGTTGTGGAAACAGAGTGCATCAATAAATCAGCACTGTTCCTTTATTAATAATAACAGTAATCATTTTATTCCTGTTTGGGGGGGGGGGGGGGGGTGTTGCAGATTTATTACTGATGCTATTTAACATTTAAAAAGACTTCTAACACACTCCATGCATTTCACATTTCCCCCTTTTCATTCCTTACATAGCAGTCACGAGTTTCCTTATCACCAGGACTGCATGTGTGCTCACTGGAGCCTCGTTCACATTTACAGTGAAATTCAACCCAATTCCCAAACAGGATCTATTCAGTGCATCGGTGTATCAATTACACCTAATACACATTCATGTGGAGCTCAGACCAAGAGTAATACTAAACCTAAACCTTTCAACCCTTTAAACTGCCTCTACCTGCACAGACCCCAGTGAAGAGATATTGTTTAAAAGGTACTTACCGACACTTAATAAACCATACTGCGTTACGTTAATTAAATATAGACATTGTTACAATAACTTCTGATAATTTAAATAAAGAGCGCCGACGGTTTAAAAGGCTGAGGAGCTTCTCTCTTCCAAGCGACACTCAGAGTCAGCTGATCTCCGGAGGCGTGTTCACTCAGGCAGTGTGCTGCGCAGAAACACTCACCTCTAGAATAATAATAGTAGATGTGATTGATGGTGGTGGTGATCGATGGTTTTGTTGTTGGTGGTGTTTTTTTTTTTTTAAACATTGTTGTTGTTGTTGATGATGTTGATGATTCTGTTCTAATGAGAAATTATAGTAATACTGTAGTACTTCAGCTATTTACCATCTAAGGTGCCATACAGTAGGACTCTATCAAGCAATAGGGTATTTACTACAGTGGGTACCATGTTAGCACTATGTTGTATATTGCAATATACAGGTGAATACCAGGGTACTTACTGGGTAACACACTGGTTCTTCTTCTTCGTTTTGTTGTTTAACGGCAGTAGGTTGGTTACATTACCGCCAAGTGTAGGTCTCATTCTCCCTCAACTATTTTCCAGAATAAAACGTCTAATGCATCCCTCCCTTATCATCATCATCTTATCTTGACTCATTCTCTGTCTTAAACTCTTCGTCTGCTTTATCCACACATTTTTCCAACATTCAGCAGGTATCTCATCTGGTATGTTTGTACATACTGTACCATACTAGATATTGTTAGTACATACTGTACCATACTAGTTTTCTAATAGATATGTTAGTACATACTAATGGTATGGTTTTGTACAGGTAGTACCATATTAGATACCTGCTAATCTTTGATATACACTGTGATAACCAACAGGTAACATGGCAATCACCAAGGTATTGTGTATTAACTTTTGGAAGGTACCATTACAGGTAAAATGGCACTGCAGAGGTAACTATAGAAATATTACTGTTATGGTACATAAACATGGATAACCATGTACCATAGTGTGGGACATGTACTATATCAGCGAATAAGCAAAAAGGTACTGTCAAAAATATTTCCATACCATGGTACCTAGACCATGGCAAAAATGTATTATGGGTTGTTTTCTTACTATTATTATTATTATTGTTGTTGTTGTTGTTGTTGCTGTTGTATGTTAGTAGTAGTAGTATAGATAATATTTTTTAAGTTGTTTATTCTGTTTTATTCCATCAGGACTGTTCCCAAATTTGTTATCCCATATAATGATGATAAAGGAAGAGGAAGTATTAACAAACAAAATAGTAAAAACAGCCTTCTCCTAACATAACACATAAAGTCCACAAACCAGGGACCATGGCATTTATATGTACTTTTCATATTATTTTATGTTTTTTTTTTTTTTTTACTTTTTAAAAATATTTTCTAGGGACCCTTTTCCATTCTAGCATTTTTAATAAATGTAAGTACACATTTTTAAATTGTGTACCAGAATCATTCCTTTTTTGGGTGTTTGTTTGTTTACAAGATATAAAACGTACAATGCAATACTTTTAATGACCTGTTTTAGATTTACCTTGACTCTTTACCTTGAATTTATTTCAAACATTACCGTTTATATTTGGATATATAAACAAACAAACAAAACACACACACACACACACACACACACAAACAAAAACAGCTCAAACGTGCGCAACTATATATCAAAGTGAACACATCTATTCTATTCAGGACTAAATCCTTCAGAGTTTATTGTCAATTAAAACGAATTATCTTTAGTATAAAATTATACTTTATACACAGTACATAGTGCCCTATATATAAAATAATAAACACTTCGTAGTTAAGCTTGTGAAATAATTTTCTGTTTACATTTAAGCGTTAGGTCAGGTTGAACAATGCCGCCACCTATCGGTCTGGAGAAATGTGCTCTTTATACTGTATGCTCTTTTTATAGAACATTAAACGGACTGCTTAAACAAACAATTTCACTATTCTAAGATAGACAGGAAGCAAGTTTAGACCACAAGGTCTAAATACATTTTAGCTAAGTGTGACTAAACACTGTATTTCTGATACACACCACACACACTTGATCAGTGTTTTTCAAACCTAACCACATTTTCATGTTTTCTCAGCACTGAGAACCCTTGATTTAACCAATCAACTACTTAAATGTGCAATGCAGGTGATCCTCCAGTACCAGGGTAAGAACCATTGCACTCAACCGTGACAATACAGCAGGGATCTTCAACTCCAGTCCTGGAGGGCCATTGCTCAACACAGTTTATAATAAGTTTTAACTTTTTTTCTATTAATGCTCTTAATGCAATTTAGTCTTGTAGGTGTGTGTGAAACAGTGCTTGATTGACTAGTGTTGTTTATCTATGCTGTTACAGCTGTGATCACAAAAGGTTAAATATTCTTTAATAAGAATTGTATGATTGTATGTGTAGAACATAATCAGTGTTCTACACATACAAATTTACTGTTTATTTACTACATTTCTTTTTTAACTGGCCTAGAAGTCTGAATCCACAGGCTTTTTTCCTTATGTGACATGTGATCTTTTTATGTTTATTTTTTTTAAATAATGAAACAATAGAAATCAAACAATGGAAGGTTGAACAGAACCAGACCCAACACCTCTCAATGTTTGTCTTTGAGCTCATCTGATTTGAAATCAGTAATCTGTCAGAATCAGTCCAGAACAATCTCAGCACTAAAGAAGGAAATCACCTCTGCATGTACATTGAGAAATGTTAAAAAGTCAGAAGCCGTCAATTTTAAATGTTAGTCATAATTTACACTTTTTACAATTTTTTTTTTTTTTTACACAAAATTACTTCTGGAGACTTGTTCCAAAAATGACAAACGTATACAAAACTTCATGTCATCCCTAACATTTCTTAATCTATTAATAGGACATGGTACAAGGTTCTTCATTAATTTTTTCTAACAGTAAGTTTTCCCACATGTAAATACTGTATGAACAACTTGGGAGAGCAGGCAGGAGACAACACTGCTGAAAATCTAGATCCGTCCAAAAATTTGCAAATTATGGTTATATCCCCTATCATTTGTGATTGCTTTCATAAGAAAGCATAAATTATATCGGATTGCATTAATGGCTTCCAGTGTGAAATATGCACTTATATTTAAAATCACTCAAAGTGATGGAACGTTCAGTTGTCAGATTTAACTCAAATAGAACAAGATATAATTGACTTAATGTCACATAAAAAAAATTATAATTACTAAACATGCTGTGTGAACATGAGGCACAGTCAAGTTTCTTTTTCTTTCCCATAATGCATACAGAAAAGCTTCTGAAAATAACCTCAAACTGTTTTTCTTAAAGATTTATTTTCAATATTGACGAAAAACCAACCAAACAAAAAGACACGGGTCACATTTTCCTGATCATAGATGAAAAACGTCTTTAAATAAAAATTAAAAAAAGAACAAGAACAAAGGTATTAACACAAGGGAAGGTCTCTGCTGTGTCCATATGAATACACAAACTGTCCCAGTGAGATGTCCATGCAAGGCGATGTCACAGTATAAACTAGACAATATGCTGAAAGTATGAACGCGTTGATCAAGTTAGTATCTGTATTTGGTTGAGTAGTCTTTGGGGGACACTACGAGACCCCGTCCTTTCCGTGCACCCCTGTAGACGGTCTCAATAATGTCTATCATCTCCTGTTTGTCCTCCATTGTCCAGTTGATCTTGTTGTTGTTACCTGTGCCCAAGTCGATCATGATGTGCTTGTTCCTGTAGAGAAAAACAGAAACGATCAGACTCGGCCTATCATAGCAGCGAGAGTTCTCAAAGCTGATCATGCTGTTCTACAGACCCTAAGTCAGTTCATACTAGTCATGAAGTTCAAAACATTATTTGGAGAGATCTACTACCTGGGCAATTGGCAATACTCTAATAATTCAATATCATATATCAATACTACAATTGTTCTACTCGAGTGCATACAGCAAAAAATTACTAAACCGACCATCACCTATCCATGTGTTTTACATCCCATTCCATATTTTACTCCTATAATATCCTCCACGCCTCTCGGGGGGCATTCCACTAGATTTCCGAGTGTAGCTGCAAGGTTGTGTGTTCATTCAGCTACATAAGCATTAATGAAGTCTGGTATAGTGTTGAGCGATGAGGTCTGGAGTGCAATCAGTGCTCCAGTTCATCCCAAAGGTGTTGGGTAGGTTTCAGTTCAGTCAGGGCTCTGTGCATAACACTGGAGCTCTCCTAACATCACGACCATCACAAGCCATGTCCTCATAGACCTTGCTTTGTGCACCGAGATACTGTGATGCTAGAGCAGGTGTGTGGGTTGTTCGTTTCAGTTAAGGAGAATTGTGAAATGCAAAGACATTCTAGAAGTGCACTTGTAACTTTGTCATCTTTTTCTCACATATGGTGAGGTGTCCACATACTTTGACCATATCGTGCTGTGCAAATGTCTTGCTCCCCGACCGCCCACATTTCTTTATATATTGGTTCCAAAGAGTCAGACTTTCTTCTATTTTTAATCTAGCGTTTAGGAGGAGCTCTCCAGAATTCATTAAGGACTTTCTTGTCTCTCATTTTCAGTCTAGCCCCTGTACTTGAGCACATGGTTGGAATGGATGAGAGGGGAAATGAGGCTGCTGCTGAGGATGTTACAGAAACAAGCAATTTTCAAATTGCTTCTTTAAGCACTTTGCACACTGTCACAGTAAAACATTTGTTCCCACTTCTTTCATTTAATCTACTTTATTTAATTTAATAAGAAAAAATGAGGCATGGCTCAAGACCGTTGCACAGTACTATGTGTTAGAATGAAATGTAGATTTGCGTTTAATGTATGAGAGACAAGTTATCTCCCGTAACAGTCTTTTGCTAATTTCTGCTCTCTTTTACTCTCTTAGAGCCAATAAACCAAAAGCTTGTCACGTTTTCAGAAAACACAAACTCTTTAGTTCTGAAAACTCTCAAGTCAGATTGAGAAATAAACTGTGCAGGTTTTGGTATCTGTTTCTTTCATCTTAATTATTATAAGCCTTTATGTTAAATCCCATTAGACTGTGACCCCAGATGGAGTCGTTCTCTTAAGCATACCTGAAGAAGAACATGACTGTGCAGGGGTCGTACAACTCGTACATCTTGTTGAAATCTGGCACTTCAGTGATATCCACCAGGTAAATCACAGCAAAATTCTTCACCTGTGGGTTAAAAAAGACGAAAGAAAATCAGCTTAAAATCAAAGTGAAAATAGCAAAATCAAATAATAAACAGATATTTTTGTAAAAAATCTCAAATTTAATCGACAACACAACTTGAAAGAATGGGAATTTCTTCGTCCTTGTTGCATGTTAAACAAAACCGCATCATCCACCAAATTTCCATTAGCATGTACTTTCTTTCTTTTTGTTTAATTGATTAGGAACAGGGCGGCGTAGTGGTTAGCACTGTCGCCTTGCACCTCCAGGGTCCGGGTTCGATTCCCGGCCAGGCTCAATCCCCATCTCTGTGTGCATGGAGTTTGCATGTTCTCCCCGTGCTTGGTGGGTTTCCTCCGGGTTCTCCGGTTTCCTCCCACATTCCAAAGGTTAGGTTAATTGGCATTCCCAAATTGCCCGTAGTGTGAGTGTGTGTACCGTACAGACCAAAATTTTGGACACACATTCTCATTCAAAGAGTTTTCTTTATTGTGTTCTTTAGCCCAAACAAGTCTCTTCTGCTTGTTGCCTGTCCTTAGCAGTGGCTTCCTAGCAGATATTCTACCATGAAGGCCTGATTCACACAGTCTCCTCTTAACAGTTGTTCTAGAGATGTGTCTGCTACTAGAACTCTGTGTGGCATTGACCTGCTCTCTGATCTGAGCTGCTGTTAATCTGCGATTTCTGAGGCTGGTGACTCGGATGAACTTATCCTCCGCAGCAGAGGTGAGTCAAGTCAAGTCAAGTCAATTTTATTTATATAGCGCTATTAACAATTGACATTGTCGCAAAGCAGCTTTACACAATAAAAGAAGTAAGTTTGTATGCAATGTGCATGAATCAAAATGATAAGATTGTCCCTGATGAGCAAGCCGAGGGCAACGGTGGCAAGAAAAAACTCCCTGAGATGGTAATAGGAAGAAACCTTGAGAGGAACCAGACTCAACAGGGAACCGATCGTCATCTGGGTGATAACGGATAGCAGGGATTGATCAGCATAATAATGTGTACTGGAAGTTCAGTATAACAGGAGATGTGTTTAAAATTAAAATGAGTCCAGTGAGTCTTTGTCTTCCTTTCCTGGGGCGGTCCACATGTGAGCCAGTTTCTTTGTAGCGCTTGATGGTTTTTGTGACTGCACTTGGGGACACTTTAAAAATTTTTCCCAATTTTTCAGACTGACTGACCTTCATTTCTTAAAGTAATGATGGCCACTCGTTTTTTTCTTCACTTAGCTGCTTTTTCTTGCCATAATACAAATTCAACCCCTTTGAATGAGAAGGTGTGGCCAAACTTTTGGTCTGTACTGTATGTCTGTGTGCCCTGCGATAGATTGACACCCTGTTCAGGGTGTATCCTGCCTCATGCCCCAAGTCTCCTGGGGTAGGCTCCAGGCTCCCCGCGCCCCTGAATACAGGATTAAGCGATAATGACGATGAGTGATTTAGAGTGATTAAGAACAACCTAACTACTCCAGAAGCACTGATATCTAATTACAGTGCAGTTCCCTGTTTGGCTGGACAATATGCAAAATCTACCTTATTCCTTTAATAAACAAAATCCACACATTATTATCAGAGAATGTATTCTGTAATGAAACTAGGGGCTAAGCTTTGTATTTACCACCTAACTCCAGTAAAAATGTGTAAAGTCTTCTTCTATCACCCATGATGACTACCTGCTGGTAGTGGTGCAGTGGAATTTAGCCCTTGATGTATCTATCTGTAGTTAATGAGAATAATGCGGTAGCACTTTAGCTCGATTGCATCCTTTTCTCTCACTCCCTCTCTGTACACTCTGCTCAGATCAACTTCCTGAAACATCAACATGAATGTGAATAAGGACATGATGTTGACTAACATGGATTTTTCTTAAATATGGAAGATTGCATGCGAAAGATTTTTTTTGCCTTTTGCATGAACATCAACACCTGACTGTTACTACCTATGGTTGAGATTGCTGATTTTTTTTTTGTCTCCTATTAATCTCTATTGTATCTGCACTATTAATGTTCCTCAGCACTGTGGTCGACCTGCACAATAAAAATTCAGCACCAACCAACAAATTTGCACCAGGCTCACTCATTCACCAATATACCGCATTTCAGATGGGGCTCTTCCTTTAAATGCAGCAGAGCTTCTGAGGGCCGAGTGAAACCTGAACCTTGGAACTGCTAAGCTTAAAAATCAAAGAAGTGACAGATTACAAAGTGCATTTAAAGACCTTTTCAGCAATGCTGTACAAAACTTCATCCATTTTCATGCACGTAGGGTCCCAATCGTGGCCAAACCGGATAACGAGCACGCGGTCCTCTTCGGATAAAATGGCCTGGTCCACCTGCCAGCCGTTATGGAGGTGAGGGAGCATGTACGACATCCTGGCTCAAGAGGGTGGTTTACCTAAAGACGAAGAAGAAAAAGATAGTGTTTAATATTCACTACAGGAATAAAGTCATGATATTCTGAGGTGGACAACTGACAATATAGCAAGTCGTAATTTTACATGTAACAAAAGTTGCAACATTAAAAAAAATAAAAATAAAAAATCCTTTATATTATAAGAATGAATTCCTCATAGTTTGAGAAAAGTGTTTCTGATAAGAACTGATGGACAGGATTTAGACCAGATGACAAATTTTTAATATTTTGAATTGAAGTTACGCTGATTATCATAAACATCAAGAACTTGGAAAGCCATGCAATTTTTTTTTGTTTAAAATTTTCTTTAAAAATATTGTTTCTTAATTTTTGCTCTAAATACTAATCCTATAACTAGATTCTTATATTATCTTGAATGTTTTCCTGAAATAGCTTGACTTTCATACTGTACATACCTCTTGTTTTAAAATTAAGGGTTTATTCTCATATTTAGAGAATAAACTAGAACTAGTTTTAGTTCCCACGCTGTTACACAAATATTATAAATAAATAATATTTATTTATAATAATATTTTTTTAATAAACACGCAAAATTTACATTTTATTTCTAGAAAAATGTGTAAAGTAAATTAGTCTAGTGTAAACAGTTGTGAGATTGATACCGTAAAACCTTGTTTAAACGCGCAGCAGTTCCTATTCAACCTGGTAAGCAATCTTCTAGAAATCTCTGGATAATATACCACATAACGATAAAAGGTCGTTTTACAATAAATAAACGAAAACGAACCGTTAGTTTATTTTCATCAGTAAACGTAACTGAAACTTACCTTTAACCGAAATGAAAGTAGTTTATTTACTCCTGTTTCTTTTGTGTAAAGCCGAACACAACCACTTTCCGTCGCCTCAACCTACGGATGCGCTTCCAGGAAGTGATGTCAACTCAACCCAAATAAAGCGTGGCGCATGCGCACGACGCCGCCTTTCTGTATGGAGTGGAAAGGCAGGAGAGAGGAAGGAGGGGGATTTTGCATAGTTAGCAAGATTATATGTGGTTCTCCCCTAAAATGTTGGATGCACACTTTGCTTGCTGATGCATTATATTTTCTCTTTACCTAACTAAGATGCCCAAAACTACCCCAGCACCATAATTGTCTTATATATACACACACACACCAAGCAAGCGGCAAAGCTTGCCAAGTCTGCAGTCATGCACAGAACCCTGAACCTAACCCGCTGAACACCTTCTGAGCTAACATCTTGCCTATTGGCCTATCGCCCACTTATCTTATTGATGATCTAGCTGAACAATCATTTATCCACACAAGTCACACTAAAGAATCTATGGTCAAGGCTTCGATTCCCACCTAAGGTCTGTGTGTGGAGTTTGCAAGTTCTCCCTGTGCTTGGTGGGTTTCTAAAGACAAGCAGATTAGGCTGAATGACGTTCCCACAGTTAGCACTGGCACCTTTAACCTTCAGTGTCTGGGTTTGAACATGTAAATATATCAGATGTGTCACATGCATTCCTCACCAAATGTAACAGTAGGAACTGTCATCCTTATTTATTATGTCATTATGAACATGTCACAAGTGCTCCACAACAAATGTAAAGCCATAGTTACACATGGAAGCAAGTTGACCACACACCCAATTTGCAGGTAATGGTAGTACGCTGGTATCAGGATCTGCATGCAGATGAAGATGCAGGTAAACCTCTATGTGTGTATGTGTATGTGTGTACGAATTTATATTCAGTCCGCCAAAAAATGTATACACACTTCAGGAAAAGACAAATAGAAACATGCAAACTCTATGAAGACAAACCGGACTCGGGAATAGAACACTGGACCTGGGGCTGCAAGGCGACAATGCTAACCACTAAGCCACCATGCCGCAAATATTATCACATATGCTACCACTCAGAAGTTTGGGATCACCTGCCAATTTCTTTGTTTAGTGATTTATTTTCTACATTCTCCAACAATACTGGGGATTTATAAAAACTAAAATATAAAACTAGGAAATAACCTGTATGGAATTGGATAATTACATAACAACAACAACAGTTAGTTGTTGTACAAGAGGCATCACTGTGGGAAAAAAAATATTACTCATCTTTTATTTACATTTGAACAAAAGTGGCTATTACAACAATCAAATGCTTCCTATAGCTGCTGACCAGTTTTTTTCATGTCTCCACTGGTATTTTTGCCCATTCAACTTTAGCGATGAGCTCCAACTCTTTCAGGTTGGAGGGTCTTTCTCCTTGCCATCACCCTGATCTTTAGGTCGCTCCACAGCTTCTCAATTGGATTTAAGTCAGGACTCTGGCTGGGCCACTGCAAAACGTTTTTGTCTGATCACCATTTCTTCACTATTTTTGCTGTGTTTTGTGTTGTTGTTGTACTGAAATGTCCACTGGTGCCCAAGACCAAGTTTCTCTGCAGACTGCCTGATGTTGAGAATTTTGATGAATTGCTTCTTTTTCATGGTGCCATTTATTGTGATTAGCTTGCCTGGTCCACAGGCTGAAAAACTCGCCAAAAACATTAGGTTCCCACCACCATGTTTGACAGTGGGGATGGCCTTCTTAGGGGTTGAAGGCTTCTCCTTTTTTATGCTAAATGAAGGCTACATCATTGTGGCCAAACAATTACATTTTTGTTTTATCTAACCATAAAACAGAAGACCACATGTCTTCTTTGTCCAGATGAGCACCTGCAAAGGCCAAGCGGGCATTAGTGTGCCTTATCTGGAGAAGTAGTGTCCTCCTTGGTCTGCATCCGTAGAACCCAGCGGTGTGCAGTTGGACTGTCTGGCTTGAGACGTTGCCACCAGCAGAGCCCAGATTCATCAGGATGGCCTTGGTGGTGATCCTTGCATTCTTTTTCACCTCTCTCACTATACCAGCGCTGGTCAGCACAGGTTCCACTTTTGGCTTCCGACCACGTCCTCTAAGATTTCACAGTGCGGAACATCTTGTATTTTTTAATAATGCTTTGCACTGTAGCCAATGCACCTTCAAAACATTTATATATGATCTTATAGCCTTTTCCTGCCTTGTGAGCAGCCACAATACGCAGGTCCACAAATGAACAACGGAGAGCTCCTGATTTTCACCTGTTGAGTTGATTAAAACAGCTGTTCCCAATGAATAAGGGTAATTAGGATGCTTTAGAACAGCTTGGACTATTTGGAAAGTTATAGAACTTTGGATTTTCCCACAGACTGACAGTTTGCAAAGGGTATGAATAATGTTGGACATGCCACTTTTTGTTCAAATGTAAATAAAAGCTGAGAAATATTTTTTCCACAATGATGCCTCTTGTGCATCATTTTATTATCTTTTGGGTGAAGCCATTGTCATTTCCGGTCAAAATTTTTAAAATAAAAATAACAACTTTTATCAGAATATATAAATCATGATACTTATAGAATCGCAATTCAGATCAAATCGACAAGTGATAATATTATATTAGCTGATGTCTGGTGATTCCTGTCCCTAATTAGTAAAGTAAATCAAATCTTTGGAAGCTGATCTGTTGGAGAAGAGTGTACAGAGGAGGAAGTGAGAGAGGTGGATGGACTAAAGGAAGTTGAGTGCTGTTGCATAACACTCCTAATTTGAGATGAAGCAAGAGTTACATCTCAGTGCACTACTATCACTACACAGTCGAACAGCTGAAATGTGAACTAAAATGGAAAGACCAACTTGTTAATGAAAGCTGATTTGCTTTAACATTCTGCAGGTTAATGCAAATTTTGTGGCAATAATAAATCTGCTATCTACTTTATACTACACTTTCAGGGCTTTGCTGCTTAACTACACACACCACACTGAAGTCTCATTTCAGTGTTTTAACTTCCAATCAAAATCATAGTACCTATTCTTATACTAGTCCAGGTAATGTCAAAAAAATATTTATTGACCAAACAGAGCAATATGAAAACTCCTAAAAAATCTGTACACATTTGTATCAGTTAAAAGTCTGGATATGCCTTCTAATTTAATGATCAATTAAAGTTTTGTGATTTCTAATACTATTGTATTTCGATTTTCTACTTTCTATATGAAATATCCCATGGAATTGGGTATATAAGTAACAAGTCAGTTATTTTAAGAAATCACAGTTTAACAATCAGCATCTCAGATTAGAGCCATTGTAAAGACTTTACAAAGCATAAGTAGCAGATACATCTCAATATCTGTTCAAAGGAGATTATTGTATATTTTGGATGCATTTAGCGTTGTTTTACAATGCAGAAAGAAATACAAATGAGGAAAGACCATGGAATTAGTGTCCAAACTTTTGTATACAATAAATCCAAAAATTCATCACTAAACAAAAAAACACACTTTTTTAAAAATTATATATTTTTCTGTGACCGTTTATTTTGCATTCATTCTCACACTGTGACCTCAAACCATCAAGACAAGTCTGAAAACATTGTGTGATCACATCACCCTTTCATACAGTCTTACATTTTATTATTATAAAAACACATTCATAAACTATGCTTATAATTGGCAATGACAAAGACTGACGCTACGTTCCCCACAGAGTTGTACTGTATCTCAGATACGGTATGCCAGAGCACTAGCCAGTTCACAGATATAGCACAGCATTTGACTACTTAACTTAGTGAATGCTATCCCAAAGCCCAGAGAGATAACTACAAAGGTTAAAAGAAAAACATGAACAGTCTTCTTAGGAGAAAAAAAAAAAAAGTACTAACATTCCTGTAATGTAGGCACAGGATCAGCGAGCAAGCACTTAAGATGAAATACTGAAAGTGTCTTAGTTTGAGGGGGCATATCGTTTGATAAATATGTTAAATGTCATCACACACACACTACAGGAGTATGCATTTTAACTTAAAGAGCATGAAATAAAATACATAAGAGGGAAAGTATGTACAGAAAAATTATTTTTAAGGCCAAATAAACCTCACCACCAAACAAGTCGAGCCATAATGGGGGGGGGGGGGGGGGGGGCATCCTTGAAAGTACACAACTAACTAGGAATACAGTATTGTTCTGTGAAAGACAACAATTCAAACTTTTTATCAAACAGTAATAAACTCAAAGACGGTCGACTTTACTAAATAAATTGATCTCTAAGAAAAATGGGGCCTATAAAAGATTGAGAAATGTTATCATATACTCTTTTTGTAATGTTTGTAGGAATTTACAGGGTGGCCCAAAAATTTGAACTTGCTAGGCATTTTCCCCCTAAATAATTTTTTTTACATTTTTTTTCTTTATTCCCAAGATGGCTTCAGGCTTATAATAGAAGATCGGACGAATCCAGGCCAATCAATCCAGGCAGAACCTTTTTATTTTTTTACCTCATCTGATCTGAAGTCAGTAGTCCATCAGAAAAAAACCCAGAACAATGGCAGAACTGAAGGAGGAAATGAGCTATACATTTAATTTTAGTTCTAATAAACTATAAACGTTAATGTATTCAGTGTTGTGAAGTCAGAGGCCATCAACTTAAGCTTTCTTTGTACTATATACTTTTAATTTTTTTTTTATGGATCCAGACTTTTGGGCCATCCTGCATTGTCACTTTTTAGCCATTTATTTAACCTATATAGCTAAAATGTCATCTAGCTTTTCCCCTTCATTCATCTGATTTATTTCTATGGGTTCTTGCATTTCTGATGGCTTCTCCGGCTCTATTTCAGGAATGAATAGATTGTGTTTCACCTTCATTAACTCCATCATGTTAAAACCTAACAAGACAGCAGCCGTGTTTCGCTGCAGGTGCTTCATACACCTGGTACGCTTGGAGCTGATCTGGCAGGAGACATCAGTTTTGTTCAGCAGCAATCGGCTGCTCAGAGCAATGATCTCCTTCTTGAGCGGGTACGGTTGTTTGTTGAAGTACTTGTTCACAAATTCCCGGCGAGCATCGAAGGAGCGCAACTCCATTCCAGTCGGATCGAGAGCAAACTGCACGGAAGGATCGATCGGCACTTCTGCAGAAGGAGCAGACAAACCAGTGACCTTCTCCTTCTCGAACCTCCTTTTTCTTGCTATTCTGGCCTCTCTCTCTCTCTTATTAGCCTCTATGGCTTCCTTCACAGCCAGCTCCAGCCTCAACTTGCTTTGCATTTCTGCATCTGTCTCAGTGGGTTGATGTGTTGGAACTGATGCTTGGACTTGTCCAGGGACAGGAGCCGTAGTCTGTTTTGGGGGTGCTGGGAACGAGACTAAACCTTGGCTTACTAAGGGGGCAATGTTTAATCCAGAATTTATCTTTTCAGATTTTTTTATGGTTTTGGGAGCAGAGTGACATCTGGATACATGGACACTGATCGCTTTGACCGTTGTTTTGCCTGTGTATACCCCGCCACAGTAGATGCACTTGTATGCTGGCATTTTAAGGATGGCATGGACAGTAGGCATGATAAAGTGCTTTTCTCTAAGGTGTATTTGATAGCACTCCATGTTCAGTAGCTTCTCAGAACAGAAGATGCAGTCTAAGCTGTCCAGTTTAGGTATGGGCATTTTGCAAACAGCCTGCGGACTCATAGGCGACAACTTCAAAAAGATCAGATCGAGCGAATTAGTAACTAGCGCCAAGTTTAACTCCTTCTCTCCCATCATCTCTTTTGGGGCTGTGGTGTTAATGTCAAAATAGGGAAACAGGAGGTGGCCGGACTCGTCAGTATAAAGACGATACTCTCGTCTCATGAAGTCACAGTTGGCCTTTTGGGTTGGATTGTGCTCCACTTGAATATGTGCAACCAGCTGTTTGATGGAATAAAACAACCCAGGACAAAACAAGCAATTTAAACCATGAATGAGATGTTCAAAGATACCTTTTTCAGACAGCAAGACTTTACACATTAGGCATTTCACCGTCTTGTCAGGCATTTTCTTCAAAAAGGGGGCTCGGGCCGCCAAACCTAGCTTGGACTTCTTGGATGAGTCTTTATGGACCTCCACATGGGAGTCATATATACTGGATGGAAAAAGCTCATTACAAATGGGGCAGGTGACCCATTTTTTGGTCTGCTTGGAATCTTGGGGGTTCTGCTGATGCGCACCGTTGTTCTGGGATACCGGCAGTGGCGCTTTGCTGACTACTTGGACGTTGTTTGCCTGGACAGACAAAACTTGTAATGGTGCGAGAGTGTACGTAGGCAGCCCATCGACTTTGTTGCCTGTGGGGATCAGGTGACTGAGGAGGGACTGGGATGTAAGCATGGTACCTCTAGGGGTTGGCTGGTTCAGGGGGAACCTTGGCGTAACAATCATTGGCTGTGGTGGTGGTGCCCCTCTGACATTTGGGACGTTAAACTGTACACCGGGTGGAAGCAGAACTTGACGAGATGGAGGATGAAGAGGACCTGGGACTCCGACCCTGACTGGCTGTTGGTGTGGAATAACCGGCTGAAGTGTCGGAGCAGGAGTCGTTCCTCCAACATTAGGTAGCGTTGTGGGGACAGTTCTTGGAGCTTGAATATTTTGGATAGACAGTGGCTGCCCAGGCTGTAGCAAACCTTTTGCCTCAGCGCTGGCAAGCTGAACCAGGGCTGAGGCTTGAACAGGAAGAACCGCTGTGTTAGGAGGAGGAAGTAATCTAGGTCCACCATTAGCCAATGGCAAGACTGTGCCTGGAGCTGGTACTGGAGTCATTATGGGTTGGCTAGGTGGCACTGCTATAACAGGACCACTTTGGATCTTTGGTGCTAGAATGGGAGCTGACTTTTTAGCATCCGTTTCGAAAATGAGAGAGTTTATGTGCAAATCCAATTCCCTGTGCTTGTCAGAGGTCAGAATGTGATATATCAGATGTTCAGACGTGTCTGCGTTCGCGCCGCAGACCTTACAATAGAATTTCCTGTACATCTGCCCAAGGGTTTTCAAGTCAGTGTCTGCTCTTTGTCCCGCAAAACGATTTAACAATACGGTGTAATGATTAACAAGAACATGCTTTCTCATGCTGTACAAGAGATCATCACGTACGGGGCATTTTCGGCATTGAAAAGTGTGACCGCTCATTGCTTTAGCAGACAGGGGTGTAACTGTGTCCGATTCTGACTTTTGGTTTTCAACGTGGAACAGTCTATAGTGTTTGGAGATAACTTTAGGGTGGGCGATAAACGGACAGGAAGAGCAGGCGGAGAGACTGCAGGTTGACTGCTCGTCATCATGGTAGCGATTAATATGAGCCCTGAAGGAATACCAGGACCGTGTTGAAAATTTACACAAAGAGCAGCACAGTCCTCGGGTGCGGTATGTCCACTAGAGGAAAGAGAGAGAGAGAGAGAGAGAGAGAGAGAACAGTGCAGATGTTAGATCCATGGCTGTAAACATAAGATCATAGTTTACTTAGTGTAAAATGTTTCTTTATTCTCAGATTCAGATTCTTTATTCTTTCAGCTACATCAAACATTTCAGAAGTCTTTTTTTCTATGACAACAAACAGTTGCCCTGACCATATAATTGCAGTATAAAGGTGTAGCCATCCTCCCAGGCTTACGCTACCTGGTCAAACGTTTGTGCACACCAAACCATCACATCCACATGCCAGCCGTTCATAAATTCTTTCCATAAAAAGTCTCAACATCTCTTGTGGCTGAATGAATGCTTTGGTCACACCCAAAAATCCAGTGAAAAACCTTCCCAGAAGTTATTAGTAAGGATGGGAATCACCAGGGACCAGCCGATACAATATAACAATACCGAGATGCCGATTCGAATTATTTTGCGAGTCTGTTAGTATCACGATTTTATATATATTCCGATTCACTTCAATTCTTAAAGTTGCCGAATAATTTGCTCCTACCACACAGGATGCTGTGCTGATTGCTAATGTGTGAATAGTTTAGAGTGCGCCTCCTGTACGATTATAGAGGAACAGCAACATTTTACCACGTCAAATGCAAACATCTATAAGTAAAACAAACAAACTCATTGTGGTTATACATTAATTGCCAAATGAAAAAAATTGTGATGTGTAACAGAAACTATTTTTCCATCTCTAGTTACTAGCTCTAGTTACTAGTGCAACAAAGCAAGACTAACTCTTGCTTTGATTTTGATGTTCAACAAGAACATATGGGTGTGATGGTCCAAATTTCGACCATATATTTTAAGTTCTAAGTGAACATTTTATTAAAGATTGTATAAAGAGCCATGAGCAAGCTGTAAGGCCAGCCACTATACTCTAGGTTTATTTTTTGACCTTGGAATTCCCAGTACATAACACTATAGCAGTGCTATAACGTTTCTTTCATGCTTTTATAAGCCTTAAAATGGTTAAAATCTCAACTGATGAAGATGTCATGGCATGAACGAGGGGCATTTTTTTGCCCCTCGTTCATCCAAAGGTCTCCTCTTCGGTGTGAAGAAAAGGGGCCACTAGATTTGGCACAGCTGCCACAGGATGAGTGGAATGGATCTTGGGCTCGCGCCACTTTATTAAAGTGAGATGTTGTGTTTCGCTCGTGGTCCAGAGAGTCCAGAGAGAGTCCAGAGAGAGAGTTCAGGGGCCGAGTTGTGCGGCAAACGCTAAATGCGGGAGGAGCGATGGCACGCACCCCAAGGACTTTAAAATGTTATAATAAAAGAGTGGCCAAACGACTGCGTAGCTGCCGCTGCACTTTTATCTTCCCCGTAGGCCAGCCTTGCAATCTAGCCACTGTGTTTGCTGCTAAGGCTTTTCGAATTTATTGCTAACAAAACTAGCCCTCACCTACTGTCTGTGGTGCTGCCCGAGACAACTAAGATTGTATGGTTATCATATGAAAAGAATTAAACATCGCCTGTGATCTGTTATTGGCCTTTACTAATGAAGAGCTTTGGATGTTGGTCTTTTGGCTGCCATGTCTGATTTTGGCACAGGCTTTACACCAGACATCCTTCCTGAAACAGGGGTTGGCGGGGTGTGGGGCACTGGCTGAGATGCCAACTTGGTTCTTTCTTATGGCAGGTGTGAAGCCTATTACTGGGCCACTAATGCCCTCACCAATAAGCTTGAGCAAAGCCAAAACCTTTCAGTTGTCTGGCTGATAAATTAAATGAGCTGCATATCATTGCTCCCCCCCCCCATCTACCTAATACAGAAACAGACAGCAGCACAGCCTGATCACACATCATATAGGCTCAGCATACACTCAGCATTTAACAGCAAACAGACTGCATGTTGATAAATCAATTCAGAAAAACGTATGTGTAACATACAGTATGCATTAAAAAAAATTTACTCCTTAGGCACACTTTTGGTGCTCACCAGTTTTTACAAATCTCCTTAAAGGTTCAACAAACGTAGATTCAAAAATTGTTCAGAAGTTTGTATATTCACCTTTTTCTTCCACTTGCCATTATATCCATCTGATAAATCGGTCCATTCAGTAGCATCAAAAACGCTGTCTCCTGGATCAAACTCCTGGAGCGTCTGAGTTAGAGACATAGGAAAGTTTTCTGCTTAGGCAGTTATACAAAACAGAAATGAACATGAATTCTAAAAAGTAGAAAAGATCCACCATAACATATTGGAATCCATTGGAATTGCTTATGTATATATATAAAAAAATAATCAAAAGACAGTGTATTCATATAGGCTGTCTTAAAAAACTTTCAACCTCTTGCCTCATGATGTTGAATTCATGTGTGAAGATGATTCCCCATGCTCCCAGACCTAGCCCTTTGACAGTCTGAATCAAGGACTATGTTCATGCCATCAGGGAAGAAAAACTCCACAGTTATTCAGTACATTCAGGTTGTCAGCTGACTTCATTTTATTGCCACATAACATTGCTGAGTCTAAACCTGACCAACTGAAGCAACCCCAGATCATAACACTGCCTCCAGAGTGGGCATTATTTATGACTGGTGCATCACTTTATGTGCTTCCTTCTTACCCTGTTGCACCAATCACTCTCAAATGGGGTCAGTCTGATCAGTCATGAGACCACATGATCCTTTTCTATTGGTCCAATGGCCAATCTTTATGCTCCCCAGCAAATATGTGTTTTTCTTTTTCTGATTAGTCTCCTGAACATTGGTTTTCCTATGCCCACACAGCTGTTTAGTTCCAATCCTAGGAGTTCTGATAACATTGAGCATGTGGAAATGTACGTATTTTCACTATTACTGCTACACGGAATGGTACTCCACCCTGTGTTCCCACAACAGGCTTTGGATTTACCAATCCAGATTAAAATAAAGCATTTATTGGATGATGATGGTGAACTCAATCTCATCAGCTTAGCAAATGTCAAAGATGTCCCTCATCAGCAACCAAGGATCCTGACACTGTCTAAATTGACCTGCACTCCAATATTCATGTGCAAGTCTTGCCTAATCTGTGGTTGCACAGTGGAACCCTATTATGATGCTGCCCAAAGCACAAACAGCTAGCATGTGACTTGCCAACTGGCAGCCACTTCCACATGTAGACAGGGTGGTGCCACTGCTGTGGCGCCAATACCTCTGGCAAGAAATGCAGAGTTTAGCTATAAAGCACCAATTGAACTGCAGTCCCAATACCGACACTGCATACGCACCAATAACTGAGCGGTGGTGGCGTAGTGTTTTAAGGCTTCAAGTTACTGATTGGAAGGTCGGCAGTTCAAGCCCTAGCGCCACAAGGTTACTGCTGTTGGGCCCTTGAGGAAGGTCCTGCTTCTGGGGTGCCATATAATGGCTGACCCTGCGCTCTGACCCCAGCCTACTAACAAGAAGCTGGGATATGTAAAGAATTTCACTGCGTAGTAATAAAGAAAAAATCAAGGCTGAACCTACACACTTGCAACTGACTGTCCTACTGAAACCCAAAACAGTACCCAGTGTGTTCATAAGCCCCAGATCTGTTATCAAGCCCCATTAAACCAGTCAAGCGTTGACTATATATTTTCCCAAACGCTGGCGGCCGAGATGTCTGATCTGATCACACCCTGTCCTGTTACCACTTAAATGCTCTGGACAGGCATGGCTGTAAGATGTGTGCACCAAAGTGGTGTCTGAGCCAACCAACCTGGGTTTTGTTCACCGTCAGCAAAACCCGTGGTCTCATACACTCCCTTGAGAAGGCTCCGATCGCTCAAAGCATTGCAGCACTCGCTGCACATTCATCTACCGATATTATCTCATTACAGTCTGCAAGCAACTGCACCACAGTGGGAGACAAGTGCTATACGGTTTGTGAGTCGGCATTCCATCTCTATAATATACATGTTCTGCAATATATTAAATGCTGAAATAAGCTTTGGTCCACTTTTAATCTGCAGTATGTTAGTTCCAGCTGTCGTGCTGCACTCCCCATCACAAGCTGGTTCTAGTGTTGGGTGTTTACTCATTACTCAAGCTCAGAGAGTCAGAAGTACTCTCAACAGAAAAGAAAAGGTCTCCTCATCTGATCATGCAGAGGTCATGAGCTTGAATCCTGATAAAGACACTGCCATCTGTTGCCAGGGGTCCTGGGTTGGTACAATATTTGCTCTTCCAACAATGGGACGAATAATGCTCATCTTTGAAAGTGTTACATTCTACCCAAAGTAGGAAGAGCAGTAGTTTGCAAAGTTCTTGGAGAAACTATGTGATGGCCTTGGCCCTTCCTGGAGCTTTTGCTTGTTAAGAGAGAGCCATCGAGACCTCAAAAAAGGCCAGCTCATTCTTATTCCATTTTCTGTTTCTGCAGATAATAAGAAGCTCAATTTTTTGTTTTCTGAGCTCTCCATGCTGTGATGATAACTAGTCAGGACAGTAATGACTAGTCGTTCAGCACGCTCAAAGCCTGCAAGTTAAACGTCACACATTAATATTAGCATTATGCTGATGCTAGGGCAAGGGTTTCCAAATGGGAATGCTCATATTGGAAATACTCTGTAAATATAAGCAGCTTGCCATTCTGCCTGGAAAATCAAAAGCCTTAAAAGGGTATTAAATTCACTATGCTTTCAATCGGAGACCAATACGACCAATGCTGCTACACACTGAAACAATCAAGTGAATAAATGCATATTTACTAATAATAATTAACAACAGCAATGTTATTACCAAGAATTAGTAGCTAAATCCACTGTACTTTAACATCATGGAAGTTCTGGCCCATTTTATAGGCTACTTGATGAGCATACAGACCGTCACAAGGTGATGACCAAATCTTGTATTCATGAAGGAAACGAGCACAAGTACCACTAGTTCAGAAGTAATGAAGTAGTACTCACCTCACACAAGCTTAAGCACTCTTCAAGGCCAAAGTCACTCAAAATATTTTTCACTTTCTTTCTTGTTCTTCGAATTTTCTCCAGTCCTCGAACTGGAAACTGATACATGGTGCTTCCCCTGAGGTTAAATGAGAGAAGAAACAAAAACAGCAGATGACCACAATAAGAATACGTATTCTACAAAGGCAACAGAATACAGCTGCAAAGGAATGATGATTGGGCCAAAGCACCTGCGCTATTGCAAAAAGCTCCGGATGCTGGGAAAAAATGCATCACACTATGATGTCACTCAGGAAGTTATTGCCACTTTAATCATAATCAGAATAACGGCTGAATCGTTTGAGGTATCAAAAATGGACCCAGTTTGGTAAATTTCCTAGGAGGAGTATATTTGTAGTAGTAGATCTACGTGGAAAAATTCCATATAAAGGCCCCGTGACTCACCCAGGGCCCAGCTGCTCAGACGTCCTAATGGCAGCACATTTCACCGTGTGTTATTTTTTATGACTTTTTGAGCTTGCTAAGACCTCCAAAAAACCCAGGATGATTGGAAGAAAAAAAAACTCTGAAGAGCAATAGGACCCTTCACATGACATCAGAGCTACGACACCATAGCTCGGTGCTTGGACCCTAAATATGGTTCCATATATTTCAATAGGTATTATTAGACCTATAATCAGGAGCATAAGTACTTTGACAATAACACACATCACATTTACCTCTTTACAACACCATGGATTAAAATTATGTAAGATGAGACTGGACAAAAATATTTTTTGCATGAACTCTATTTTCACAAGCTCAAACGTAACTGCATGCTGACTTTTGATGACCAGTTGTGACCTATTTCTGAGATACTTCATGGATTGATTCCCAGTTTTGAATTTGCATTGTGTAGCTGTTTATGGTAGCTAGGGCACCTTGGACATGCAGACCAGACAGGGACTGATAGACGTGAAAGAAGTCCTTAAAACAGACATATCAGAAAAGAGAGCTGAAACTGTAGGACCAAATCAACGATCTGTTGTGTTCTTTAAGGAGGGAAAATTAAGGAGGTGAGCTCAGAAACACCAAAAGGCATAAAAGAAATGTAAAGGAGATGAATGCAGAATTCCTTTTCTGGTGAAAAAAAAAAAAAAAAAAAACACTTCACAAAATCCAGCCCAAGTAAGTCTACAATCAAGAGACACCTCCTGAATGTAAATAAAGTTGCACTCAAGGGCAGAAATGCCAGATTAGTCATGAACATCTAAAATAAATAAATAAATAATATTGGGCCCAAGCACCCGTGCTATCGCCACATGAGTGCACCAGACAGATAGTGGGCATATGCATTTAAAGGGGAACTACCAATATCATTATGACATAATATTCAACTATATAATTATATATAACTAAGAAAGTTATTAGCCACTTTTTGCCATAAATTTACAGCCTTGTCACGGCTGAACCGTTTGAGATATCAAAAATCCCTTCGCAATTTAGCATCCTCAATGTCTTGAGCTCATATTGGCCTGGTGTGATGGCAATCATGTAAATCCCCTAGGAAGAGTATATCAAATTCCATTTGGTGCATTTTGCAAACTACCCAAAATAACTGACTTCCTGTTGAGTAGAGCCAATGACATGCATAGTGAAAGTTGTTCAGCTCAAGTTGTGCTGATTTTCATGACTTTTTGAGCACAAGACCGCCAAAAAACCCGTGTGAGTGAAAAAAATATCGTTAGAAGAACAGAGGGTCAAAGTGCTTGGGCCCTAATTATCTTGTACCATAATGATTGGGGGGAAAAATATAGAGAAAAAAAAGGAATGGCTTGGGTTTTTGAAGCATACTACATCATGTGTCAAACATGGTGGAGGCAGTGCCTATGGAACTGGTTCACTGGTGTGATTGTTCATAAAAGTAGCAGACTAGACTCTGAAGTGTATATAGTATATTTAATACTTTCTGTTAAGATTCAGTCAAATGCTGAAAAACTGATGATACAGATGGACAATGGCACAGAACATATCACGCAAAGCAATTAGAGGCAAAAGAAACGTTTTTAAAGGGCCGAGTCTTACCACAACCAACCTGAGCACACTATTCAGCATGCTTACCAAGGACAGAACCGAAGACAGGAGGACGAGCAAACAAGCAGCGACTAAAGGTGGCAGTGGTAAAAGTCTGCCAAAGCAGCTCATGAAAGGAAACAAAACATTTGGTAATATTCACGACTTCCAAACTTCTGGCAGTGTGAAAAGAGTCGTAATATTTAAGGGCGTTCCGATCTATCGGATTCAGGTGATGATCACTTCATTTTTACTGATCGGTTGTCTCTCAAATGTGTCTCTATTGTATTGATGCAAAATACACAAATCAAATGTGCAATATGCAAAGTTTTTCCAAAGCAAAACCACATGGAGAAACGTCTGCCAGTAGTTTTAACACAACTAACCTCAATTCGCCACTTCTCACGATTATGAAAAGTTATCGGCAAACGCACCAGCTATAAATCACACTACTGTATAACAGAAGCTGAAGCCTTACTCTTCAGATAGTAAAAAGGCTAAAAGCATTATCACAAAAAATAATAATGAAGAGAAAAATAAACAGCGGTTTCCAGCTCTGGGCGAAGTTTACCTTACCACTCTGAATGATAAAAGGAATAGACTGTCTCTTAAAAAATGCGTAAATTCTAATATTTATAAAGAAGCGCCTGCTTTTAATGCTTACTTATGAGTAAATCGTTTAACTCTGTTCCACGTGCTGCACATTACAACAAGTGAGTACAGTAGAACAGTCACATTTTAGATAAGCACTACAGGGTACCCGCAGATCCAGACGCCTGACTCACCCACATGTCGCATGCGCCATCGTTGTAGATGCGCTGCAGTCGGATCCAGGGTTTCAAAAGCTATGAGTTTGGGATGACATACCCGTTTCCTCATACCGAGGTTCCCCTATGGCTCCGCCCATGTGCAGATCCTGACGGCTGACATAATGACAGTATGACATAAAAGCCGATAATCAGCTGACACATGCCATATGACATAAAAACTGACAATCGCAAACAAACTGAATTTCTGTTTAATGTATATATTCTTGGCCACATTCTTGTTCTAAAAACACTGAAGCAGCAGACTTTGTGAAAATTAACTTAACTTTTGGCCATGTCTGTATATATAAAAATATAGTGGGCGTCCGTCATTGAGTAACTCATTACCTGTTATGTCATACCGTTATGTTATGTCATGCCAAAGGTACCCTCTAATGTGTTTTTTCCCCAGCATTTGTTTGTTAGAATGCTTTGACGCTAGCTAGGAAATAGAAAATCTTTGCTCTTTAGTCAATTAAAGGCCATTCTATTGGTTTTCATTTTCTTTATCATTTACATGAAATAATAAGAGAATGGAATTTGCTGCTTTTTTTTTTTTTGGTAAAAGTTTTTCATTTATGATGCTTTCTCAGATCTTAATTATATTTGTGCACTGCCGTTTAGAATAGTTATTTTTAAGCTATAATTAAATGAATAAATACAAATTCATATATCTTATTCTGTGTACAGGGTCACAGTGGCCAGGAGACTTAGACCATGACGCCAATCCATCGTAGGGCGCACGCACACACTAAATGGGAACGCCAGTTAACCTAATCTGCATGTCATCGGACTGTGGGAGGAAACCAGAGTAACCAAAGGAAACCCACCAAGCGCAGAAAGAACATGGAAACTCCATGAACACAGGCCCCAAGGTGGCAAATCTGGCCACTGTGCTGTGCCATTATAAACAAACAATACTACAATAAATAGAACACTTTAAAATACATATTTCACTAAGCCCCACACATCTGTGATTGGTGATTGGCACCAAAAACCCTGATCTGAGCACCCCTATTAATATTTAGGATTATATTACTTACTTTAAAACATGTAAAGTTGACACTTCAAATCATATCCAAAGTGCTTTACTTCAAATCCATTGTGATAGTGTACAGAAGCTATAATAATAATAATAAAGTGTCAATATCCAAATAAATGACTACCCATCAACTAACCATGTAGGAAAAACTGTTTGCTTGTAATTGCAAAAAGTCATCTTTCTTTAAAAGAAAGAAAGAAAGAAAAATTAAGAATAATCCATCCACTCTGCAAAACATCAAACAGCCAAATGATGCATGTATATAAATAAAGACCTAAAGATAACAGTCCTAAAGTGAAACAAAAAGCTATTCCTAATCCTTAATAGAAATAAATGTTCAGATAGATCAAAACAGGCCAGACAGCTTCAAAATGTGGACGTGTGTCCCCCTCAACTGCCTCATTTTCTTCAATTGTGCAAAAAGAAAATGCTTATCTATTTAAGATTTACTTCTGCTACATCTACACTCCATAATCTGTGGCACTGTAACTGAGCTTTGAGTTAGGAATTCCTTGTCCTGCGCTCGCGAGAGGAGATAACAAGCACATGTGTATTAAAGCAAGTTGCAAAATCTCATTTCCCTTAATCTATCTGAGATTTAGTGGATGCAAACCGCATGAAGCATGAGTGATGAAAATGGATTGCAAAAAATAAATAAGCAATCAGATAGATAGATGAAAATGCACCATGATGATACAAGTGCAAAATAAACATAAAAAGTATTACAATAAAGTAATCCCAAAACACCACATTAATGCAACAAAAAAAAAAAAACAATATGCATGCATTTCAACTTGGCTTTTTTAGACATCGAAGCATGCGGTTTTTATATTAAAAGGTTAATAATGCGTTAAGACATGATGTTTAAATGTGATGCTTTTACATGCGGAATAGGGTAAGAAGGCAGAAAAAGGTCGCAAGGACATGCATTTTATTAAAATTCCTGAATTCATTGAATATGATGATCCTGTGCATCTAATAAACATGTGGTGTTTGTGTGCGTTCGAGAAACGCGGTATAGTTTCGGTTTAATCGCGAGGACACGGCTGGAACTTCGCCTCGTTACGCGCGTGCTACATTCTGCTACATTGTAACATCTTACCTTCTTTAGCGCCACTGATTGTTTTTTTTTTCGGAGGGAGTTTACCGCTTTTTTCCCCCTACAAGGGCGACAAAGCAAGACTTCCCACCAATCTGCGCGCCAAAACACGGTAACAGGCAGCCTGGATGCAGAGCGCCGCATGTGCAAAAAAAAAAATCTGTTTTGTTTTTTTTTTCCGCCCAAACGCGACAAAACAAATTGCACCGCAAACACGCGCTGATGATTTTTTTTTCCCCCCTGAACGTATCTTCGTTGTTCAAAGCAAATAAAAAGACAAAATGGCGCATTGAATGACAGGGAAGTGACGTCCTATCCCTTAATTAGCATATTTCAATCCTGACCAATGAAACGTCAGTGCCCAAAAAGTCCACAAACTCTTAATAAACGCCTTCAACTGCATTCCCATCATGCTTCACTCCAAGCCCACGTTGATTACCCTGCTCACGTGAGAAATTGAAGTTGATGACTTCAATTATGTCAATTCCAGTTCATATATTTGGCTTGCTACATCTCATAAGTGGGCGGGACTACTGGAGCTCAGCCACTAGAGGGCGTCTAGGGACTGCTGGTCGCTCAGCAACTGCAAAAAAAAAAAGTAGGAGGGCTTTCTGCTGGCTGAAGTCATATCACCCCATAAGTCACTGGCCAATGAGAAACCAGATATCATTACTATTCTGTTCTCTGTCTTAAGAAAAAATATTTAGAAAAAATATCCACTAGCTATGTGGAAGGTTGCAATCTGGAAAAGTCTTTCAGTTAGGAGTTAAAGTTCTTAATTATGCACAACACATGTCTAGGTTATGGGCCAAAAAAATGATAAAAATCGTAACTTTTTTGACAGTTCTAGTTCTATGTGCGAATTTTGCTGTTTGCTGTTGTATTTTAACAATTTGTAGCTAAAGAATGGCTAGGCTATATACAGCTAATGAATGTTTATGGGATTTAAATTTGGTGATATGAAACAAAGTGTTAGCTCGAAAAAAAATTATGCTAACTTACGCTTATCCTGCAGATCGTAATGACTACGAGAAAAAAAAAATACGCAAAGTAAAAAAATAAAACTATGTGAACTTATGTGAAAATTTTTAGAGAACAAAATTTTTTATTATTTTACAATAGCATAAGTACCAATAAAAAATAAATGGGAAAAAAACGTAACTATTGACAATTCTATGTGCGAATTTTACTGTTGTTATACTTATTTTAAAATGTTGTAGCTACAGAAAGGCTGTAGTTTACAGCTTATGAATTTTATGGGATTGAAATGCGTCGACATGAAACAAACCATGTTAGCTCTAAAAAAATTTTTTGCTAACTTATGTTTATCCTGAAGAATGAGAAAAAAAACATGCAAAGTGTGTGATCTTGAACACACATATATACAGTATATACATTTTTTGAGGACCAAAAACAAATTATTTTACAATAGGTAAACACAAATATACACGCTAGCGCAAAACATTGCTATTTTAATGATTATATGTCAATATACACATATGCATGAGTAGCTACTTCTGCAGACATGGTACAATCAATTAAAAATAACTTAACTGTTAGAAGTGATGAGGACGTTAAACTACTACTAAAACTATTAATACTAGCTACGTTCGCAAAGTAGCTAGAATTTGTAGGCAGTAGCTAAGTTAGTACATACGTAATTACATATGAAAGTTACATTTAAAGGTAGATCAGTCTAAGGTTAGTGTAAAATTATAAAAATTACTTGCTCACAATTGAGTTTTGATATTAGAAAAAGTTCCCTGCAACTGTATAGACAACGAAAAGTTAAAAACAATAAAAACATTCTCTTGAAAAGGGGCTGTTCTAGCATTTGGAGGAATTCCGAAGGAGCACTAAGTAGACTCCATATTCATTACACCTTAAGATAAAGCTTGGAATAACAGGATTAACACTGAGGTAACTAAAAAATTAATTAATTATGCATGTATGAAGAACTCAATCTCTAAATACAACAAGTGAAACTTTTAAAATGTACATATTGTTCTATATGGCCAAAGACATGATTAGGAGCAGGACATTAATCTGATTACATAGTCTAAATATTAGGACAAGCTCCTTTAAAGCAGAAGTAATGCTATATATATATATATATATATATATATATATATATATATATATATATAAAAAGGTTCATGTTTTCATGTGTATTATATTATATATGAGGAGCGTTAAAGTCAAACCGGGACTTGATGAAATGTCTCATTAATGAAGGCGTAATATCAATTAACACTTAAAGAAGACTTCAAGCGCAGTACAGTGATCAGATGCTTAGATGCAGTTTAACATTTTAAAGAAGGTGGTACCTCCTTGAATGAGAATACTAGGCAAGGTGGCTCTGAGCCTACAGCAGTCCTTGCCTTGAACATTATGCGTGTAGAACTCATGATCCTTAAAAATTGATGGATGACTTGTTGCCAATTTGAGGAAGCGACACATCTGTCTGTGAAAACTGTACACAGACGCACATTATAAAGTAATTACTTGCACATGAACTCGGCTGGGAGTTATTGCCACATCCTCCATACAGTCCTGACCTCGCTCCAAGCCATTTCCATATGTATCGGCCATTAAAGGGCTTCCCGGGAGGGTTTTAGACGTGAAGCAGGCAGTCCAATCATGGCTCTGGTGTACTGAAAATACTTTCTATGTTCATGGAATCCAAGCACTAGTGAAACGCTGGGATAAGTGCATAAGTGTAGCAGGGGAATATATAGAGAAATAAAGGGAGTTTTTATTCTTATAACTGTGTTCTGTTTTTCTGCACAATCAAAGGTCCAGGATTTACTTGAACACCCTTTGTACTAGTGTAGAGCTGCTTGTTGCTCAGCAACTGCAAAAAAGTGGGAGGAACTTCTGCTGGCTGATGTCATGTCATCCCATAAGCCATTGGCCAATCAGAAATGATCCATCATTACTATTTGATTCTCTGTCTGAAGTACAAATTATTTAAAAAATAAAAAAATAAATAATAATACAAAAAATTAATATATATATAGATTTTTTAAATGTCCACTAGCTATTTACAAGGTAGCAAACTGCCAGAATCTACCAGTCATGATATGATTTGAGGTTCTTCACTACACGCAACACATGTCAGGGTACATTATAGGTAAAAAAAAAATATATTAATTTACTGATTATAAATTTTTACATGTTGCGTAAGGGATTGAAATTCTGCAATACGAAACAAGCTATATAGCTGTAAAGAGCTATATATTTGATAGTAGCGGGTATCCGTGGATGCGCCCTTGTGCTACAGTTACCTGCAACTGGAATGTGCAGTCAGCCGCCTGCCGCTCCTCACACTGCTCCAATGTTTCAGCTGAAATATTATTACCTCACAGTATAATAACAGTTATGATGTCACTGCCGTTTGTTACATTGGTTGACACTGCACCGCCACCCGCTACACAAGCAGCAGGCTAATATATATATATATATATCAGTTACTTCGGGCCGTGTGCACATCCTGACTCCGAGCTAACATTACCTGCAAAAGGAGTGTGCAGTCAACTTGCTGCTGCTCCTCATGCTGCTCCAATGGCTCGCAGCCCCTTCTTCTGCTCGTCAAATGCTCTGTCACTGAATCTAATTAAGGGTTTCATTAGCTATGAGCTTGCGTGATGTTCCGATTTTCGTTGTAGATGAAGTTGCCTATTTGTTACATCCAGCGAGGATGACCCCTCCTCTTAAAGTCGGCGAGTAACACCAGTGACACCCCAACAGCATGACATAAAAGCTGTTAATTGACTGCGACACCCCAACAGCATGAAATAAAAGCGACAAACACCGATGGCCACACAAAAAATAAACTATATATACACTTTATAAAGTGGTTGCTGAAATGGGAGGGGTGTACGCATTATTATGCACTTTTATGATATACTATACTATACTATACTATATATATTTTTTAAAATAATAATTATGTTCAACCTTCTGTAAATTATTATTTGCACAATTCGAACATCTAATACTGTATATTGTGTATAAATAGTCTCCCTACATCTTACTTTACACTACTACTATTTGCTATTTGGCATTATTTATTATATTATGTTACACACAGGGCTATTTGCCCTACTCACTTTATGTACACTTATATACACACTCAGGATATACATGTTCCCCCTCCTAATATTGTAGTAATATTTAAAAACATCAGCAGAACTTAGTGTAAGTTCAGAGACACAATGTTTGTCTGATTGATCTGACCAAATTGAGGTTAGCTTCATACAAGCAAGTTAGCTATATTGTCCTCAATTAATTTCAGATTTCATTAAATAAGTGTAGTTTATGTCACATTTGGGAGTTATAGGGAAATGTTATGCAGATCAAACTTTAACTTTAAATAAGAATGTCATTTAAATGTATTGTTATAATTAAAAGTAAAAGTTTGATTTGAATAACATTTCTAGTGTTCTTACAATGGGCGTTCAAGTCACACAGGGACTTTTGATTGTGCAGAATGAAGGACACAGTTGTGAGAGTAAGAACTACCTTTATTACTCTATATAATCCTCTGCTACACTAAATCAATGACTGATGCTTGGCTTCATCTCTGCATTTAAACACGTTAATTAAACACAATTACAAAATCTACAAGCGAAAAATTACATTTCAGAGCTGCTATTATAGACAAATGATAATTCAGTAAAGCTTCAGAGATTTTCAGTGGTTTAATTAAGATTCATTTCCTGAACACAATGAAACAGCTAACAGACTGAAAGGTTAATCAGTTATGCCAATTGAATCCCTAACAACAGCTCAGTGAGCCACATATGTACATCAACTATGTGATCAAAAGTATATGGACATTATACATCTGACATTTTTATGTGGGTCTTCTCCAAACTGTTGCCACAAACTTGGGAGCACGCAATGTGTATAGTCTTTGTATGCCGTATTTTGGGGGTTTTGGAGTAAATGGGATTGGGAGAGTGATGATAGGTCCAGGTATGGCACTAGATTCACTCACTGCTGGTTGCTTGACTTGGTGACACCGGACCCTCACTGCCATTCTTTCCGGGCGTGAATGATGCACTTCTTTATTCATTAACACTATGTTTATGAATTCTTCTAGCTTTACTATGAGTCCCAGACCTGCTGGATCTACACAGACATCTATTAAAGTAAACAACATCCAAAGTTTTATGAAAATATAAAAATCAGTTGCCATTATTATGACTTATATTTGTTTCCTTATGAGCTTGATTCATAAGCTCCCTGACTTACACTTGATCTACAACAAACGGTGCTGGACCAATAGCCAGGAAGATAGGTGAAGGACCTCAGCCACCCCAACAATGGACTGTTCTGGTCAGGAAAGCACTTCCGCTCCCTGAAGGCCAACACAGAGAGACTGAGGCTATATTTGTATACTGCGCAACGGGGGTCATTATTTATTAAAGAAAATTATGATGATCATATCGTACTGCATTTCATTCCCATACTACCGCAAAAACACAAGCGGGGCTGAATGACAACGACATCTGCTTGCGCAGTAGCACGTCCTGACAATGTTTTAATTTTATAGTCATTTAGTTTCATTTGTTTCGGTATTATCTGCTACAAATTTAAAGAACACAAAATTTAAGATGACCCAAAACCCTACACTGTAAACCCGATTAAGTTGGCAAAACTCCAAATATTTGAGGTAATCAGTTACATATTTTTTTTTAATTAATGATGTTTCCAATTTTAAGTAAACAGAACTATACATTTTTATTATATAGCATGCTATAAGGAATCTCAATCACAACACCATATAGGACTTGATCTGCACTCTGATCTGGACTTGATCTAACACTCTGATCTGCTTACTTACATACAATCTCACGATGCACCACATTGCTCATATGGAACACTTGCACATTTTGGAGATCACAGAACAGTGAACTTTGAACTGCGACACATGCATTACACACATTCACACTTCACATATGGCACATTTGCACATTTTGCACAGCACAGAACTGTGAACTTTGAACTGCAACCTTGCACACTATTCTGCACATTTTGCATATCACCTTGTCCGTAACCGGACATGGTTCTACATTCCACTTTAACTCTTCTATATTTTATTAGATTTTTTATATTTCTAATTTTATCCTACTATTTCATTTTCATAATTTTATTATTTGTACATAATGTAAATTTAAAGGTCTTACAGCTAAAATTTATTTCCATATTTCTTGATATTTCTAATTTGTAAAATTCTCTTATTTCTCTTATTAAATTATAGGTCCACCAGCTGTCATATAAGCATTTCACTTCATATCATGCTGTGTATGACTGTGTAATAAAATTTGAATTTGATTTTAAACCCATGGGAACTAACATGGTGTCGGTTTCACTTTACTCTTATAATAAGGCATTCCACTAGATTATGGATAGTGGCTGTGTGGATTTGTGCTCATTCCACCATGAGAACATAAAAAAAGGTGTCTTAAGTGTCAAGTGCGAAGGTGTTCAACTTGAAGTCCTACAGATTCTAGCATTGTATTGAAACAACTGATGCATGTAACTGTATTTATTTCAGTTGGTTCAACCGACATGTGAAATATTCACCTAAACAAGAAAAATTAAATAGGGCTACCTTATCCATCAGGCAAACCTTCGACATGCTCTTTAGCAGCTTCCACGTAGGGCGTAGCACAAATACCAGGCACTGTACATATGCTGTCTAATTGGGGCCCCTTCATTTTTGTTTTTATCCATATCTCTCATATCTCATTCCAGAGTCCCGCCTTCATTGGGACCCTGGGTAGTCACCCCCACTATGACACCCTTGAGGACAGTAAAATTATTCAGACAATAACTTTTTTTTTTTATACAATATTTACAATAGTTTAATCACACTCAGGGGTTAACACGTCTGATAACACACACGCAATATTATGTGAAATGCAGTCATGCAGGATCTGTGGAACAAATAGAATGTATGAGGGATACGGCATAAAGTCATACATAGATATATAAAGCGGCAAGGTGGTTTAGTGATTTGCACTGTCGCCTTGCACCTCCAGGGTCCAGGTTTGATTCCCGCCTCGGGGTCTGTGTGCATGGAGTTTGCATGTGCTCTGCGTGCTTGGTGGGATTCCTCTGGGTACTTCAGTTTCCTCTGACAGTCCAGAGACATGCAAATTAGGCTGATTGCTGTGGGAATGTTGACCGAGGTTCTACCACGAACGCAAATAGGAATAAATACAATGATAATCACATTGGCCTCCACAGTCCCTAGTTGGTAAAAGTGCACTCGGGATGAAAACTACTTAAAAAGAAAGAAAGCAAGTAGCAGAGGTAATAATAGTAATAATAATAATGACCACAGCATTACTACTTCTACTAATAATATTCAATGATGATTCTCTCTTCATCATGTTTTTTAGCCTTTGAATGTGCTTATGAACATAAAAGTGCTGCATGATTAAACCTTGATGCAAATGTTTTAATATATTTACTTCCTACGTCAATGTCCTCACAGACTCTTTTAATGCTCCATCTGGTGTCTGACTTTCGGTAAATATATTTGAATGTTTCGTTTTGTGCGACTGATGCCTCGCGTAGCTGTAAATGTGAATAAATTTCAACCACATTACGAGAATAATATTTCTCTTCACTTGGAGAGAACAAATGGGCGGAGCCTCGTGCCCGTGCGCTCCGGCTGCAATACACCTATGTTGCAATCCGCCCGCAAAATAAAAGCCGTTTATAGCCGACTCGTCAGAAAGTGATTTTGCTTGCGTCTTCCACAGACAATTGGTGTGAATATTACAGCTTGATGAATTGCATGTGTCGCGTGAGAGCCCGTGAAGTTGAATGATTGTGTTACACGAAATGTGTGAGTGTTGGCAGCTCAGGTTTAGTTATGTAGGTACAGTATTATGAACCTCTGCATATTCTGCTCTCTAGGTAAATAAATAAAATAAATAACTAAATAAACAAACAAACAAACAAGATGTAAGCAATTCTACAAAATGCACTACACTATCTTGCTGTTCATTTGAGACTATTTTAATAATTACGTGGGGACTTTTATTCTCAAGTGAGGCCTTTAATTTTTTAGGTGTCTGTGTAAAACGCCTAACTACAATCAAAGGTTGAACTCTAATAATAATAATGAAAAAAAAAACTTACAGAATTAAAAAACAACAACTATGAACTAGTTATTAATTTTGTAGTCATTTTTGGAGTGAATTGTGTAGAGATTTATTATTACACGGGGATTCATCCGGCATTAACGAGACAGCTGTTTCTCAGGAGGTTTGATGCAGAATCCTGAGCCGCTGACGCTCACTTTAAAGTGCACACACAGTGCCGTGTGAAACAGCGTGAAAGAGCGTGATCACTCCTGTTGAAGTGCACTGATGTGAGTTTGGAGGCTGCCCCTGTGCTCCAGGCTCCACTCCGCTCCTCTGTGTGCACTGTGTGCAGGAGTGAAGATGGCCGGGTCTCCCGGAGTCTCTGCGCTGTGTGCGAATCCTACCGAGGTCTTCCTGGACGTGTCCAAGCTGCTGCTCACTTACGCTGACAACATCCTCAGGTATCATTGTGTGTGTGTGCGTGTGTGTGTGCGTGTTAGAGGTTTACTCTGAACAGCTGTACAGATGTGTAATAATAAATGCCCCGTCATCTTCCTGAATATAAAAAGCACAGAGTCTGTGATTATTAGAGTTTATACTCTATACACTGAGTTTAAACCAGAGGATCTCTGGAGTGCAGTGGAGTTCAACACTCTGTAATGCACTGAGCACCAACTAACTAACTAAGTAACTAGCTAACTCCAATGAGTTTAATAGCTGATACATTACACTGTAATAATCTGTCACTCTCAGGATTTCTCAGATTTTTCAAGATTCAAAGTGCATTATTAGCATGACAAATATTTACATTAACATTGCCAAAGCTTAGAGATAAGGCACATAAAAATAACGAGTAGATTAAAAAAAATATATATATCTTTTAGTCAAAGATAAAGTCTCTCTCTCTCTCTCTCTCTCTCTCTCTCTGTGTCTCTGTCTGCCTTTCTGTCCCTCTTCCTGTCCTCTCATTCTCTTTCTTTCTTTCTGTCTCTCCCCTCACTTTTTTCTTTTCCTGTATCTCTTTCTTTGTATCTCTCTCTCTCTCTCTGTCTCTGTTGTCTTTTTCTCTCATTGTTTCTTTCTGTACTCTCTTTTCCTTTCTCACATCTCTGTACATCTCTGTTTGTCTCTCTTTCTTTGTATTTATTTCTCTCTGTTTCTCTTTCTCTTCCTCTCCATATCTCTGTCTTCCCTTCTGTCTCTCTCCCTGCTCCTTTCTGTCTTTCTTTCTTTGGCTGTCTCTCTCTCCTTATATCTCCTGTCACTGTCTCTTTTCTGTCTCTTATTTTGTATGTCTGTCTCTCTCACTCAGTCTCTGCGTCTTTGTCTACCTTTCTGTCTCTCCCTGCTCCTCTCTTAATCCCCCCCTCTCTCTGTCACTCTCTCTCTCCCCCACTGCATCTCTGTTTGTCTCTCTTTCTTTGTATTTCTTTTTCTCTCTGTCTCTCTCCCTGCTCCTCTTTCTTTCTTTCTTTCTTTCTTTCTTTCTTTCTTTCTTTCTTTCGCTGTCTCTCTCCCTCCTTATATCTCCTGTCACTGGCTCTTTTTCCGTCTCTCTTACTTTGTATGTCTGTCTGTCTCTCTCGCGCTCTCTCATACTCTCCTTGTATCTCTTCTGTCTCTCTCTCTCTTTCTTTGTATCTCTCTCTCTATTCACCTGTTCCTCCCTTATTCTCTCTCTCTCTGTCACTCTCTTTTTCTGTCTCACTGCATCTCTCTGTGTCTCTCTTTCTTTGTCTTTCTCTCTGTGCGTTTAAAGCTTGGCAATAAAGCGCAACACTAACAGTATAATGTAAACAGAGTAATAAAAATGAAAGGTATATAAAATAAAGTACAGACATTTCGTTCAAGTCAAAGATAAGGTGACTTGTAAACATTGTAAAAAAAAAAAATTAATTCTCGCTCTCTTTCTCCCCACATCTCTCTCTCCATCTCTCCTTTCTCTATATATCTCGTCCCCCTTTTTTTCTCTCTCTCCTTTTCTTTCTTTTTTCTGTCTCTCTCTCTCTCTCTCCTTGTATCTCTCTCTCTGTAACTTTTCTGTCTCTCTCTCTCGCTCTCTTAAGATTCAGTAGTGCTTCTTTGGCATGACAAATGTTTACATTTGTATTACAAACCTCAGAAATAAGTCACAATAAAATAACAATAAAAAATATATATTGAGAGATTATAAAAACAATAGTATAAAAAGAATAATAAATAAATGTATATTAAATAGAGTACAGACATTTAACACTATCTCTTACATTTTCTCCTTGTATCTCTCTCTCCCTTTTCAGTTTCTTTTTCAGTTTCTTTGTATTTCTCTCTCTCTCTCTCTCTCTCTCTCTCTCTCTCTCTCTCTCTCTCTCTCTATGTATTTCAGTCTATTTTTACCCTATTTATTACATTTTCTCTCCAGTTCAAAAATGTTCTTTCTTAATTGTAACTAATTAATTTTATTAATGCTGTATTAATGTACCATTTATTTACTCGTAAAGAAAAAAGGTGGATACAAAATGTTTAAAATAAAGGAATGTTAAAAGTCATTTTTTTTTCTTTCCAGGAACCCAAATGAAGAGAAGTACCGGTCCATTCGTATAGGAAACCCGACCTTCTCCACTAAACTCCTTCCTATAAAGGGAGCGGTCGAGTGCCTGTTCGAGATGGGCTTTGAGGAGGTACAGTACCTGATCCACTCGGCTGTGTTTCAAACTGCACATCACCCTACACCTCTCCCTTTTATGCACTACATACTGTTCCTTGTGTTAGTACATGGTACAGTGTGCAGTAATGTAAGCGTAATGAGTTAATGATTTTTCATAAATAACAAGTTTTCATAAAACGTGAAACATATTACAGATTCTGTCCAATCAGATTTAAGAATTCGTTCAGTCACTTCAGGCAAGACTTAGTTATGAGTGAAAATGTGACCGGTACTTACTGTATGATCTTATATATCTGTCTACTGTATATCCAGTCTGTTCAGATATCTTTCTGACCTTCCAGGCTGAGACACACTTGGTGTTCCCGAGGTCCGCGTCTGTAGATCAGCTGAGACGCGTCCGTGAGACAATAGCTGCCGAGAGAGACCAGAGACTAGGAGCGGACCAGCGCGCATCGAGCTCGAGCAGTCCTCCCTCCGCGTCGTCTCCCGCCCCGAGTCCTACAGCGGCGACAGAGCCTCAGCGCCCCATAGAACCGCCTCCGTCTGTGGTAACGCTCAAGTGTTTTTTTTTTCCCCCTCTACAAACAGCTACTTTTCCTCCATGCGCTTATGTTTGTATTTCTTCTTTATCATCTTGCAGTTGGGTGGCAGGTCTTTCCTTGGGACGCTGCAATCAAATTTTCAGCATGTGATGGTGTACGAGAATGAGGGACTCCAGCAGAAATCGCTGCGCTGTATACCGCGTGATGAGCTTTCCTCCAGAGCGGAAGAACGACTGCGCAAGGCCAGAGGTGCAGACCCGGGTAAGAGCTTTGACTTGAACGAGGAATAAAGTCCGGTATATTGTATGTGAGTCGGTGGGGGGGGGGTGCGGGAGAAATGAGTCAGCCTCATGATTCGGATTTAGTGAATCAGTCCGGGAGCACGATGATAGAAAAGGGACAGATTTATAATAATATTAATAATAATAATAATAATATTCAATTATTTGTCACATATATGTTACAGCACAGTGAAATAATTTTTCGCATGTCCTAGTTAGGAATCTGTCAGCCGGCTTACAACGAATGCCCCTGGAGCTCAACAGGGACAACTTGGCGGTGCTGGGGCTCAAACTCTCAAAACATTTCAATGAGTAACCCACAGCCTTAAGCGTTTAAGCCACCACTGCCCCTGCCAAGTGGATTGGTATGCTTTACATTGTGTATTCGTGTCAAAGGCGTATAAGACTCACTTTGTAGGACTTATGAACAAATCCGACTTGCTAACGTGCTTCTGGAGCGGAACTTGTTAGTACGTCGGAGACTGCCTGTAAAATTAAATACCAGTTAATTATATATACCGCTTGTCCTGTGTATGGTCACAGCGGGCCTGGGAGTGTATCCCAAGAAACATAGGGCACAAGCCCATACACACACACACATGCACCCTGTTACACACTAAGGGCAATTTAGGAACACCATCAGCATAGTGTGCATGTTTTCGGAGGAAACTGGATTTCCTAGAGGAAACTCTCCAAGCACGGGGAGAGCAGCGTTTTGCCAGCAACAGAAGGAATTATGAAATTATTAATGAACGACTGGTTGGATTTTTTTATTCGGTTAATATTTTGGAATGGCCATCAAACCGGCTAGTTTACAAATAATTCACTTTGTGTGTGTGTATTTGGATTTCCCCCGATCCTTTCAAACTCCTGATCGTGCTGCATAGCAACTTAGGCAAAGTAGGAGTAGGAGTGCTGTACGGGTAGGAGTACTCCTCCACAGGATTGGATAATGTTTCTGAGAGAGAATATGTCACCCCTATCCCTGAGACCACAGCACGTTTTCCTTTCTTGGACTCTCAGACATGGCATCATCAGGGTCAGGTTAAGGCAATAAAACACAGTTTGTCATGTGATAAAGAAATGAGAAAGCACAAACCTGTCTGTCCTGACAGAAGAAAACTTTCCCTGTTGCGTCCCATCACATTTGTTAGACACAAACAGACAGGCAGACAGACAGACTGAATGTATATAAAAAAATAATTGTAACATTTTAAATTAAATAAAATTTGTATAAATGTATGAAAAAGGAATACAGCCTAGACATGGTAAAGGAATAGTAAGTAGACACATTAAATATATGCTGCAGATTCATGTGGAATTAAAGTGGACAACTGTGCTGCTGTTCATGTGGTTGAGGAAGTCTTTATCCAGCGTTGAGTAATGCATGCAGTCTTTTTGCATTTCGCAACTCGTATATATTTTTGCCCTGAAAAATCTATCCTGAAATTTGGTCTGCGGTGTTTATATATATATATATATATATATGAATATATATAAATTATATTATATAACATAAATATTTATGAACCTGACTGCATTCCTGATCTCCTGCGTGTAGAGTCTCTGTTCTCGTAGCGAAAAGAGGAAACATGACTTCCTTCTTTTTTAAAAATAATGCCGGATTGTAAAACATTTGGCGGCACGGTGGTGTAGTGGTTAGCACTGTCGCCTTGCACCTTCAGGGTCCAGGTTCGATTCGTGTCTATGTGTTCATGGCGTTTGCATGTTCTCCCTGTGCTTGGTGTAGATTAGGTTAATTGATTAGGTTAATTGGTGTTTCCAAATTGCCAGTAGTGTGTGAATGAGGGTATGACTGAGTGTGTGTCTGTGTCTGTGCCCTGTGATGGATTGGCACCCTGTCCAGGGTGTACCCCACCATGTGCGCTAAGTCTCCTGGGACAGGCTCCAGGCCCCCGTGACCCTGAATACAGGATAAAGCGGTATAGACGGTGGGTGAGTGAGTGAGTGTAAAACATCTAAATTTATAATAGTATAATCGCCTGTTTCTGCATGTAGACTGAACTGCATGTACACCAGGGATCACCCGATACGATATTATCACGATATGTGGTTGCTGATTCGATTTGTATTGCGATTCTTTAAGTATCACGATTTTATGCTTTATGATTTTTTTTTATGTAGTTACAATTCAAAACAAATTTACAATAAGTTAATAATTTATAATCTGCTCCTGGTAGTGTGTGAATAGTTTTCAGCACCACCTGCAGGATTATAAAGGAATTGCAACATTTTGCCACCTCACATCGAAACATGTATAAATGAAATAATATGTTAAAAAAAATTGGAGTCAGCGTGACAGTACATGGATTGCCATAAAAAAAAAGTACAGTGATGAATTTATTTATTTATTTATTAGAGTGCAGTCTTGCTGTGGAGGACATGCTGGTGCTGGAGCTGTTACAGTGGTTTAAGCAGGATTTCTTCTCCTGGGTGGACAGCCTGCCGTGTAGCCGGTGCGGTGGTAGCACACACTCCTCAGGTTCTCTCCCACCATCTACAGATGACCTGCGCTGGGATGCCGGTCGTGTAGAGAACCACTACTGCAACGCCTGCAGCCTCACCACCAGATTCCCGAGGTACTATAATAATACAGCTCCTTTATTGGAAGTAAAATTTTTTTTCATCACCAGTATACTAATCGTCGGTCTGATCATCCGTCATCATCTGCACCTATTTCTCACTATTGTCAGTACGGCGTACAGTACAGTATATCAATTTCAGTCATACAAGCTTACACTTTACTGTATGTGGAAGATGGAGTGCAAGAGACTGGACAGGACCTATTGACAGACCATTAAAGTGGACTACATAAAAGGAAAAAAAGAAGACTGTTCTACACCAGTACAGCACAAAAACCCAATACTAAATGAGAAATTTAAAAATAGGAAACGCCCCTTAGGGTGCAGCGCAGTATGAGGAATGACAGTGCTGTTATGATACACTTCCAGACTTTCCTGTCAGACAGGCCACAGATTCTCTTAATCACAACACAGGACTGAAAGAATTCCTGTTTGAAATGTCTTATCCATCTTATGCAGGTGTCTGCTCAGACACACTTGTATACCGCATCTACTGCAGCCGCGGACTTTTAGATAAACGGTTCATCACTGGTTGATTAATATCGCCTTTGCATTAGTGAAGTCAGAATTCACATGAGACCTTTTCATCAATTTAGGACAAAAGTGTAAAAAAAAAAGTCTAATAAAAATTTTCTAGAAAATATGCTTAACAGATTATGACAACTGGTTCAACAATTTTGAATGTAAAACATATTCAAAGAAGTGATGTTTTGGATGCTATTCAAATGTAGGAAAAAGCGGACATGTACATAAACGTTTGCATAACGTGGACTAACGCTAATATGCAATCCTTTGAACAGTATATATATATATATTGAGATGTTTCTCTTTAAAGCCCCATAACGGCCCTAATCTGAGGTGCTGTTTGTTAATTGGTGATTCCTGAGGCTGGTAACTCTGAATGAACTTCTCCTCTGCAGCAGAGGTAGTCTTTGGTCTCGCTTTCCTGTTAAAGTCTTCATGAGAGCAAGTGCACTTGGTAATAGTGTTCTTGCAAGAACTATTTCAGGGAGTCTGACCTCCGTGTTTTAAAATATCAACTGACTTTGTTGTTGTTGTTGTTGTTACATAATTACCCAATTCCATGTGTTATTTCATAGTTTTGAAATCCCCAGTATTGTTGTAGTATGTAAAAAATAAATCACTAAAACCAAGACAAAGAAATTCGCAAGTGATCCCAAAGTGTACAGTGACTAAATTATGTAAAGTTCATACAAGTTGTTTTGAGAATCTAAGATCTGATTTAAGAACTTACCCAGAGCGACTGAAAAAATTCTGTAAGCCTGAAAATGTACTTGCTGTTGAGTGTTCATGTAGTCAGCCGACACTCTGTGAATGTATGTGTCCACATACTTGCCTATATACTACAAATGTTACCAGAGAGCTCCAGTAGAGGGCGCACCTAATTTCTGAGAACGTGTCCGTGCTACACACCAAACGATCCCAGGATACACGAGGCAGCCATCTTGTGTGCATGTATTCGTAGTTAAAACACTACCGGTTGTCCCCGACTTAAAAACGAGTCTCGCACGTTCGTAAGTCTGATTTGTTGTTAATTATGACAGAGTGAGTCTTAATACGCCTTTGATTTGAATATACAATGTAAAGCATACCAATCCACTCGAAATTAGGATTATTCACCATTATTCACATTCATTAGAAGTTTTTAATACTTGTAAGAAATATAGCTACTTGAGACAAATCAGGTAATAAACATTTGTGCTATTGAATCGAATGAAATATATTGCAATGCTAAAAAAAACGAATCAAATCGACAGTCTACCTATAATTACCACCTGGGAATAAATGTATATTAGTTGTTCCATGTGGTAATACAAATAATTGGTTAGAGTTAGAGGTTTATAGGAGTTAGATTAAGTTCAGTTACACCAACTGGACTTTTGTTTCTGCAGCAAACACCATCTGTTTTTTTTCTGTTTAGGTACAACAACCCTGAGAAACTTCTGGAGACCAGGAGGGGGCGCTGTGGGGAATGGGCTAACTGTTTCACTCTGTGCTGTAGAGCATTGGGGCTGGAAGCCAGATACGTCTGGGACGCAACAGGTATTCTGAATACCTCCCTTAATTATCCTCCCTTAAAAAGCTTTATTTGCATTTATTTTAATGTTCAAGTCAAACCGGGACTTTTGATTGTGCAGAATACTGTAGAGAGAGAGAGGGTAAAAAAAATCCACTCGCTGAATTCTGAAGTCTCATTCACCAGAAAATTCCGGTTTGACCCGAACACTCCCATATTTGTTGCAGGTAGAACAGAAGTTGCTTGATGTCATACTTGCATATGTAGTGTCTGTTTGTGTTTTTTTTAGATCACGTCTGGACGGAGGTGTACTCTCAGTCCCAACGCCGCTGGCTGCACTGTGACCCCTGTGAAAACACGTGTGATAAACCTCTGCTCTACGAGATGGGCTGGGGCAAGAAGCTTTCCTACATCTTCGCTTTCTCAAAAGATCAGGTATAAATATCTTGCAGATCCTTAGATAAAATTTGACAAAATGTTCGGATTGATCGATATATTAGAAGCAGCTTGTAATGTTTTTAATGTTTGTAATGACTTATGACACAATCCATTTATGGTCTTTTAATGTCCTGGATTTGTATTAAGAAAAAGCAATATGGCACAAAGGTCATGTGACCATGTGTTATCACAATAACAATATTATATCACGATTACTGTTTTCGCTTCCCTGATCCATGTCAGAGATGTATCTTCATACCGCATTTATATAATCATCCCTATATAACGTATTTCCAGGACTCTTATGATGTAATCTGTCACTAATCTATTATATTTTGTGTACACATGCAGGTGGTTGATGTAACATGGCGCTACTCCTGTAAGCATCAGGAAGTTCTTTCCAGACGTAAGCAAATTCAGGAAACATGGCTGCTACAAAATATTAATGAACTTAATGCTGTGGTAAGTAATGCAGATAGGTAAAAGGTTAAAATTTCAAATAATTTTCACCCACATTCATGAAGCTCCTAATAATTAACTAAAAACTTTCTGGACTATATATGTCAGAAATAGTGCAACTTATCTAACACCATTGACGCGTTATTATTTTTTCCGAAGTATTTCTCAATATTCTACATTTCTTTTACATTATTTAGACAAGATCATCTTCTGCACCATCGGTCAAGTTTACTTTTCAGTCATTTTTAGAATTTCAGATGGATCTCCACTGTGCAATATACAAACCAAAAAAATGAGCAATTAAAACACTACCTGCTTTCTTTTTTTTTTGGGGGGGGGATTTTTTCCCCGATTTTCTCCCTAATTTAGTCGTGTCCAATTCCTCCCCGTCACTAGGGGGCTCCCACATTAAGGCTACTACTACCATTCAGCCGGGAGGGCCGAAGACTATCACGTGTTTCCTCCGAACCACGTGACGCCAGCCGACCGCATCTTTTCGAACTGCTCGCTCGCGCACCGTTGGGGGCGGCGTAACACACTCGGAGGACAGCGCTATTCGCTCCCTCCGTTGCGCGAGCTCACAGACGCCCCTGATTGGCTGTAGAGCCGTGATTAATGTGGGAGAACTAAATACCTCTCATCCCTCCCCTCTGAGAGAGCTCGGCCAATCAGCTCTCTCTAGACCTCCGGCTGCGAGAGGTTACAGCACCACCCGGGATTCGAACTAGCGATCTCCGGATGATAGGGCGAGCGCTTTAACCACTGCGCCACTCGGAGGCCCCACTACCTGCTTTCTATCCTTTTTCCATTTTTTTCACTTCTGCCCTTTTTTAAAATGTATTTTTTACATTTTATCAACCAAGGCAGTTAGATTTTTGGGGTATCTAAATGTGACCTCATACCCTCCCCTGGCTTGTTGCTCAGCTCTGCTCTCATCAATGCTGTTCTCTGGTGGGTGTGGCACAGCAGTAGTTCATTTACATAGAAACGGAAACAGCATGGCCAGTAGAGGAGTGAAATAAAAAGTCTGAGCTATGAAAACAATGCCTTATCTGAAAAGTATTTCAGCTGGACTCCAAACACACATACTTTGCAGGATCTTTGAGTAGACCTGTTTTCACTTGTTAAAGAAATATACAGGTAGTCCTCCGACTTATGAACGTTCGAATTACGAATTTCTGCAGCTACGAATGGAGCGTGGTTCTACTTCCGGTTCAATCACAGAAGTAGATCATGTGTATTGTACAAAAAATAGACACTGCAGCGCAACAGATACAAACACTTACAATTATATACAATAATTTCAGTGTGTAAGTGAATGTATAAAATGTCTAAAGTCTGGTAATATTGTATGTGTGTGGGATGCGGTAGAAATGAGTCGGCGTCACCGGCTTAAACAAATCAGCCTGGGAGCAAGGTGATAGATGGAAAATGGCTGTCCTGTAAAGCTGTCCCGATAGTGAATAATCCTATGTTCGGAAAATCCTCAAATCCTTGATTGAGTTTACAGTCCAATACAGTGGAAAACAGCTCTGAGACAAATGGCATCCGGAATTCCCCTTGTAATTTAAAGGCACAGAGACCTTTCGTTGTGCGATTACAGTTTTTGGCCACATGAAAGCAGTGTGGGGAAAGAGGACAGAGATTTAGACAAGTGGATTGGTATGGTCTAGATATTGTATATTCGTGTCAAAGGCATGTAAGACTCACTTTGTCGGATTTAAGAACACATCCGACTTACAAACGTGCTCCTGGAACTGAACTCGTTCGTAAGTTGGGGACTAAAATATTGAACCTTCAAATCACAGTAGATGTTTTTAAATAATGACTGAGTTATATAAAACTGCAACCTGTTTCATCATCTCCAGTAGGTTTCTGAATTACACACGTGGTTGCCTTTTTTTCCTCTTAATCAGTTTACGAACTAGGTTGTATACCACTGTGCTGATAAATGCTCAATTCTGATTGGGATTGATTGAAAGGAGTGGTTCATTTTTCATATAAGAATGTAATTAAAATGACAGTATATATTCACTACTTGTACAGATATCTTTCCAAGTGATGCCACTCGGCATGAACAGATTTCTGAGATGGTGAAATTTTCCATAGTAAGATGTTTTGAGTCTGCGCATAATCCCCTGACATATCATTTTAAAAAGAGATAGCCAAGAAAAATCTTTGGGGTGGTGACAGTAGCTCCGCTTTGCATCAAATCACATCACAATAACCTGGTGTTGATTTTGTTACAAATCCTTAATCAACATATATGAATTCTATATGGACTGTGTATGCACAGAGACAGCAGTCACTGAGCTCTGAGAGGAAGCAGGAGCTGCTGGAGAGGTTGTTATTCGAGCTGGTAGAGTTCATTTCTCCTAAGAGTCCAAAGCCTGGAGAGATGGGAGGACGGATATCAGGTTCTCTTGCCTGGAGGGCTGCTCGAGGAGAAACCGGTGCTGCTTCTTCCAAAGTGGTAAGAGATCCTCTTCTTGATGTCCTATGTATATAAGTGGTAGAGTTTGAATCCCTGTACAGTCTTGTTGCAAGTCTGTCACGTTTCTAGGTCGTTTGATCCACCAGTGTGATCAAGTTTGTGTTTCTTTTGTTTTTGTTTTTCACAGAAAGACTTTGTGTTTATCCCTACCGAGTCAGAGAAGCAAGCAAAGATGTTCCACCTGCAATACAACGTGGTCACAGACTGTTACTGTAGATTATACAACAACCAAGAGAAGATCCCGGGCTGGGAAAACGGAGTGTGGAAGAACGAGTCTGTGTTCAAGAAAGAAGAACAAGACTGGAAGATGGTTGGTGTGATGTTGAATAATTTGCCTGTCTTTCCTTGATTTCGCTCATGCTTTATACACAACATTTTCCTGCGTAAGAGTTATCTCGTTTATTTAGGCTCTTTCTGTTATGTCCTTTAGTGTGTATGTGTTTGGTTTTTAGGTGTACCTCACTCGAACGGAGGGCTCGTCGTCAGGCAGGCTGTACTGGAGGATTGTTTGTGCTCCTGTGGGGATGACGATTAAATCAGTCTCAGTCAGAGCTGTCAGTCAAACCTTCCACTCCGGTGCTGTTCACTGGAGATTACGCTCTCCGCAATCCACCTTCGAGTTTCCTGGAGGTATAAAAATCCAACTTGATAGATCATTCACGACTAGAGATCAGACATCCAGGTTTTTTTTTATAGATATAAGTAGTTTAACTGTTGTTATTACATATAATAAAGCAGATATGATGAGGATGGGTGTTTATCGGAAAATAAACATCATGTACTATACTATTGCCAAATTTCAAATGATTGCTAATCTTATCCGTTTAAACAAAGGTAACGATTCTACAGGCACAAAAGCTCTCTGTTAAAAAGAGTACACAGTCTTTATGTTATACCGTTATTACTAAGCTGAACTGTGTGTTTTAAAATGATATCTTCTAATACGAGCAGATGGTAGCATCTGGAAATATGTCCAAATCACTGTGAGTTTGAAGTTAAATTCGTCAGCGGTCGCCTTTTATAGAGTAACCCGGACTCGTCAAGCGTCAACCAGATGCACTTCTACGTTAACGCCGTTGTCGTTTGGTTTCACAGATGGTGAAATGCACTCGGCGACAGGCCTCACGGGCTCTGCGGAAGTGGTGGTAGAAGCGGAGCTGAGCGGAGGGGACGGAGATACGGCGTGGCAACACGCCCAGCTGTTCAGACAAAGCTTGAAGGACACGGAGACGTCTTCGTTTGAGATTGTTGTGGAAATGGAGGATGTGTGATAAGAGCGATTCTGCGCTTCGACAAACAAACAAAAAGTGTTCCAGGAAGTCTGAGTTAATGTGACGACAGACTTGAAGCACAGTCTCACTTTTCCAATGATGTTCTTTTCATTAGAAAAGTCTAAAAATAATATTTCTAAAAAAGGGACAGAAAAGTGCTATTTATGGTACTATATGTATCATTGTGACCCTCTTCTATCGATATAATTAAGTGATGCATCGATACAACTTTTTCTATTATTGATACGGATCTGAGAGCGCCTGATAGCAGGGTCGCATCTAATTTTAATCTTCTTTAGAGCAATTGTATTTGCAACAAATGTAATTATTCCGTTTAAAAAGCCAATTAAAATTTTTTCCTCATGTGTGCTGTAAGAAATGATGAGAAATGTTTATACTGATCGTTCAGCAGCACGGCATTTAATGATGAATACCTCTAGTGTGTTCAGATGTTTTTGATTATTGCTGCAAGAGTTTCTCAGTCACTCAAGTAAAAAGAGAAAAAAGAGAAGACCAGACAGCATATTGTCTTTATTTGTCTTTGTGGAAAATCTTTTGATTTATTTGCTTTATTATTTAGCTGTTTTCAGTAACTTTATTAAATGAATTGTTTGCAGTCTCAGAAATATTATTTCATTTTGTATCTATTATTTAATCGGTCTTGTGTTTCTGTATTTGTATGTCTATGTCTGTTTCTGTCTGTGTGTCCATATATGTCTTTGTCTTTCTGCCTGTCTCACTTTGTCTCTTTTTGTCTGTTGTGACTGTTTCTGTCTCTCTGTGTTTCTGTCTGTCTCTGTCTTTCCTTTTTTTTTGTCTCTCTCTAGCTGTCTATTTGTCTTTCGGTCTGTGTCTTGCTGTCTGTCTCTGTTACTGTCTGTGTCTCTCCATATCTCTGTTTGTCTTTCTGTCTGGTTGTCTGTGTCTGTATGTGTCTCTTTCTGCCTCAATCCGTCTTGTCTGTTTTGTCCATCTTTATGTCTCTCTTTGCCTATTTCTGTCTGTCTGTCTATATATCTGTCTGCCTCTGTCTGTTGGTGTCTATCTGTGTCTCTAGTTGGTTCTAGAGTTGGACTTCTTCTATCTCTATTTGTCTGTCTCTATGAATTTGATTGACTCAGTCTGTCTGTCACTCCCTCTCTGTGTCTCTCTCTCCAAGTGTCTTTATCTGTCTGTTTTAGACTCTAGAAGTCTATATCTGTGTGTGTGTCTCTCTCTTTCTCTCTGTGTGTATGTAGACATGAGGTGTACTTGTATATTTGTCTATCAAATCCCTACGCCTCGGATTCCCTTGCTATTGGTCACTTTGTCATCTTCTCTCTTTCTCGGTGTTCTATTGGTCGGCTGCGGGGTTTCCTCTTCTCCTATTGGTCGGCTGGGTTTGCCCGGAATGGGGGGGCCGCAGCGCCTCTGTTATTGTTTCTGAATGAAAATCCAGGAAATGTGTCAGTAACTCTCAACTCTGCTCGTCAGGACACACACACACACACACACGCGCACTCCTTTAACCTTTATTAGAATGTAATGTAAATTGTTACGCGGGTGTGTGTGTGCGCGCGTGTGCGTGTTTTGCACAGAGCGTGTAGTTGTTCGCCGGTTGCAGGCAGTAAAAGTGTGTGTGTGTGTGTGTGTGAGTGAGAAAACGCGCGTGCGCTCAGGCCTGGTTCTGTACCGCGGGTCGATTTTAACAATAGCCGAAGTGCTCTCTCTCTCTCAGTGCCCGGGCTAAAATCCGCTCAGCTTCCATGTAACTCTTTACACACATTCTGTAACATACCTCTGTCTCTCTCGGCGGTGCACATGGAAGGCAATTTAACGCCATAACTGTATTTAAGGAGGGTTGTTTGTTTTTTTTTATTTAATTTTTTTTTAATAAACACTGGACATCTTGGATTGAAGACACAATAGAGGAGAATGTCTAACAGTGCTGCAGGAAGCGGAGGGCTGAACTGGGTGGTGAGTAAAACACGCAGGGTATAAATGTATAATAAGTGTTCGCACCCTCGTATTTATTAATTAACGCGTTATAAACATCGTACATGCTCCGTGTTTAACCGTTACTACAAGCAGTAGCGCGCGAGCTCTGACTGAGGTAACTTTAGCTTAGCATGTAGCTACCCTGTGAGTGAAAACGCCGATAGTACAATAAACTCTAAACGTGTAGGCAAAAACAGCATTGTATGCAACACGGTATTGTTTTTTTTGTCTGTTATAATTACTGAAACAATATTTTCCTGTATATTTTAGACATTTTTTTTATTAATAGTGTTTTTTAATATATATATTTCACCAAAATGCTAACAATGCTAGCAGCGCTCGAGACCCCTTTTGTTTCACCATAGCTACCGTTCCTAGACACTTTCTTCATATTTCCGGCATATTTTATTCAATAAAATTGTTTATTTTTATGAAGAGACATCCAAGTATATTTTACAGCATGTCAGTAAACCCAGTCGGTGAGTGTCTGGGAAATAATAAATGAGCACTAGTGAGGGGTTTTTGATGGAAAACTTATGGACACTGAAAAAAAAAAGAAAAACTGGTTATAGTTACATGAACAACCAGACTCACACCAAACTTGTGTATATGTGTATATATATATATATATATATATATATATATATATATATATATATATATATATTAAATTATATATATTTTTTGTGTAATCATTTAATTTAACTACCAGAGATGATTAAACCCCTCTGAAACTTTGTAATGGGTGACGTCAGTAAACAAACTCCAGGTGTAAATATGACCCCTAACCCACGTGATCACAGAAAATGTGTTAAAAAAAAGTTTATTGCCTTGTGTTTCCACTTTTCAGCCATTTATATTTTATAGAGTTTTCTCCTGGTCAGGGCGGTTTATGATTGGGGTCTGAGGTGTATCCCAAGTGTAGAGGGATACATCCTGTATCAGATACCTGTACATTGATGGAGGGTGTGCACACACATACTCACACTTAAACATTGTTCATAACAGCATTCCTCTTTGTTGATGGCATATGAACACGTAGACCTCATGTCCGAACGAGCATCTTGGTCACTGGTCACTTCTCCGAAAAAGACCTATGATCTTAGGATAGAAATGCGCAAGATTATGGGGTACAGATGTTGTTACATATAACATACACAACAGTCTGCGAAGTGACCCTGTTACACCAGCGCCTGAACCCCAGACATTCCAGGTATTCAAACGCAGCAACAAATCATTGTTATTTGTGCAATATGTCACATGAATGCAAACAGAAAAATTATTAAAAACTCATCTGCCATCACTTTCTCGGTTCAGTAAAGCATGATTGTTTTGGAGAATGAGTTAAACTGCAATAACATTGTGAGAGAAACACTTTCTTCACGCTCAACATCTGCCATGTTGTAATAAGAAAGAATTCCCTGCCTGTTATAAGGTCACTTGTTATAAGTCTAATCTTATACCATGTCTGTCTCTGTCACATCTGTAGATCTTTCTGAATGAAGCCCCGAGTAATGTCTATGCGCAAAATCAAAAAAGCAGTCACTTTAGATTATTACATAGGCCGGTTCTGAATAGGGCTTTAAGAACAGTTTAGTGTATACGGCATGCTTTTTTTGTGTGAGTGAGAGAGAGGACACTGACCTGAGACTCTCTTTATTTTTCTGTATAATTGCCTGCTACCCTAATGCATTTATCCCAGTGTTTCACTAGTGTTTGAAGAAAGTTTACTCTGTACCTTGTAACGCTGACCTCCCAGGAACACTTTTAATGGCCCAAACATTTCGAAATGGCTTTGAGTGAGGTCAGGACTGTACAGGGGATGTGGCATTAACTCCAAGTTTAAAAAGCTTGGAGTTCCTATAATGTGCAAGTGGTGTTGGTGAATGATTGTCTGTACAGTTTCCACAGACAGATGAATCTCTTCTGCAAGTTGGCGACAAGTTGTCGATTTTTAAAGATCATGCGTTCCACTCGCTGAAGGTTCTCGGAAATGACTGCAGTGCATTCTGAGCCACCTCGGCCAGGAACAGAAATCACAGACATACAACTTTCTTTTAAACCTTTGCACCATACAGATGTTTTACTGTGGCTAAGAGTCTCATCAACATACTGTGCTTGAACTCTTCTGCATACTTCAGTCTTCTGTATCTGCATACTTTTGGCCATATAGTGTAAAATAGCCTATGGAAGCTTTCCGCTGACTTAAATGTTTCACCAAGAAACTTTATATACAGAGTGGATATATTCAAAATATAGCCATAATCAGCACCAGGTCCAAGGTTCAAGGTTTGACTCTGAGCTCAGGATAGTGTGGATGTCCTGCTCATGACTGCATAAACATGCCGGGAGACGTGAATTAGTTAAAAACATGATGAACTGGCATCTCATTCAGGATGTATTCTCATCTCATTCCCTGTGTTGCCAGGACAGGCTCTGGATTCACTGTGACCCTGATCAGGATAAATCAGCTACTGACGTGCAAATTAAATAAATAAATAAGTGACCATCTGTGTAAGTCATATTATAAAAGTATTAAACTTTGTGACTTCCTGTGTATTTAGGATTGCACAACATTTATTGTTTTTTATTTATGTGATTACTAAATGACAATAGAATAAGCTGTTTGTGATCTGTGTAAAGACGTTATGATTTTACAGAGTATATATATTTATTTTTTTGTTGTTGTTGCAGTTATTCTGTTACACACAAAGCCGGATACACCAGTTATGTTCAAATTTCAAATTCAACTTTTATTTAAAAATTTATGTCACATAAACAGTCATACACGGTATGATATGCATTGAAATGGTTTTACAACTGCCAGTGACTTAAAAATTAGAAAGAAAATATAGTATTCAAATAAAGAATATAAAATAAGAATATAGTAATTAAAAAAGAAAAGAAAAAAAAAACGCACATGACCTAAAAATTTAAAACAAAAGAAAGTACTTAAATAAAGAATATAAAATATAAAAATATTGTGATGAAAAAAGAAAAGGAAAAAAATACCCATGGCCTAAAAAGAAAAGAGTGTATTCATGTAAAGAATATAAAATGAGAATATAGTATTAAAAAAAGAACAGAAAGAAAAAAAGTCTTCAGTTTTTGCATGGGATTTGGGAGTTGAGAAATCTTTGGTTCAATTCATAGAAAGAAAGAAAAAAGTTTGATTCAGTAAGTCTTACAAGCGTGTCTAATTCTCCGTATATATCTTCACGACAGACCCTCTTTGATAAGAACAATGGCACGAAGAGAGAGGAGGCGAACGGCGAAGGCGGGAAGAGCGAGCCGTCTAGGAAAGAGGGCTCCAAAAAGATGTCTGTGGAGCGCGTGTACCAGAAGAAAACCCAGCTGGAGCACATCCTCCTCCGCCCAGACACCTACATCGGCTCGGTGGAGCCCGTCACTCAGGTGAGGCCCGGTTCTACAGCCAGTTAAAAAAAAACCCTGAAAAGATTGTATTGATTGTAATACTGCACGAAGTTGCTGTCCAGCGAGATTACCGCACACTCATTTCAACCTGTACTTATAATTTTTTTTCTTCTTTCCAGCAAATGTGGGTTTTCGATGATGAGATTGGAATGAACATACGAGAGATCACTTACGTCCCTGGACTGTATAAAATCTTTGATGAAATTCTGGGTAAGCCGATGCCTCTGTGCGCTTCTCACTTACCTCCATTTCAGCGCTATGTCTCGGGAATATAACTGATTGTACTAGGGATGCAAAAAAAAAAAATGCATCCCTAGTATCAGTACTGTGCAAAAGTCTTAGGCACCATATTATCTGTAGTACAAACAGATGCTCAGTAAAACCTAACAGCTGTTTTACTTAGAATACTGCACACATCTGTATTGAACACTACCGCTTATTTTCAAGCAAAGAGTTTCCACTCCAAATATTGACCGTTTATTGTTTACATTATTACTTGGTGCTTTTTATAGAAGTTTCTTTTAATGTAGAAATGTTTTCAAAAGCATCATTGCATAGGGGTTTTTGTTTGGATGCAACCAAGACTTTTGCACAGAACTGTAAATAAAACGGCTGTTAGGTTTTTACTGAGCATGCTGGAGAATATGAATTCTTTTGGTAACTTCGTCAGACTCGCTCCTTTCTATTTTCATGCAAAACCCAGGAGTCTACATTATTGATTTTTTTTTCCCCATCTGAAAACTGGTCTGTCATGTAATATGTCGCTTTCTTTACAGAAGAATATTTGCATGCCTGTTATGTTATTTATTCATTAATTGTAGTGTATCTTTATAGGGAATGGTCGTGTACATAATAATGCAGACATAATAAACTTGTATAACAAAATTTGTACTACAGATGATAAAAAAGCGCCTAAGACTTTTGCACAGTACTGTATATAGTTTTTATTAATTTTTTTATTTTTTTGTGCAAACACGAAAATCCTCTAATGTCCCTTTAGATTCTCCATGTTACGCAGCAACCTCTTCACTAAACCAGAATGACCAGAATTAAAACATATAGTACTGTTCAAACATTTCTTCATATTGAAAGAAATTACACTACCAGTTGAAAGTTTTGACACACCTTCTAGTTCCATGGTCTTTCCTGATTTTTATTTCTTTCTACATTGTAAAACAATGCTGAAGGCATCCATAATCACCTTTGAACAGTTGCTATAGAGATGTATCTGCCATTTACGCTCTGTAAAGCCTTTATAACTCCTCTAATCTGAGGTTCTGGTTGTGATAGTGATTTCTGAGGCTGGTAACTCTAAATGAACAGAGCAGAGGTAAGTTTTGGTCTTGCTTTCCTTGGAAGGTCTTCATGAAAGCCAGTTTCATCATGGTGTTTGATGGGTTTTGCAAATGCACTTGACAATACTGTTCTTGCAAGAATTCCAGAACAGCTGACCATCATGTCTTAAAATAACAACTGACACTTGTTGTTGTTGTTGTTGTTGTTAATTAATTTCATAATACCGTATGTGTTATTACATAGTTTTGAAATCCCAAGTATTGTCCTAGAGTATAGAAAATAAATCACAAAACAAAAAACAAACAAACATTGAGGTGTGTACAAACGTTTGACTGTGTATTAAGTTAAAGAAATGAGAACAAAATGTTTTACTGACAGGCTACAAAGTACCTCAGGAGTGTACCTGATGATTCAGCATCACCGGTTCATAATCTGCATCTTTTTCTCCCTGGTTTATGCCTTAAGTTAGAAAGAAATCCTTCAGGAAGGCTGGAGAAACTATTCCTCAAGACTAGATTGAAAATATAAGAGTCTTTGGAAGCACAGTGTGAATAAATGATGGTGTCCTGGTACTTTTGCACAGTACTGTTTTCCTGTATCTCATAGATACATAGAGAGGATATGATTAATCCCGCTTTTAGACACACCGCAGAGGTGATCAGCGTCATCTTTAATGAACCGTTCTATTCATAGTTCCAGATTCAGCCTCATTTCTTTTTCTTTTTTCCTCCTCAGTTAACGCGGCCGACAACAAGCAGAGAGACAAGAACATGAACTGCATCAAAATCACCATCGATCCGTGAGTGCCTTTTCTCCACTTCCCTGAAGAATTTCAGCCTGTTTACACTAAAGCCGTCATTCTGCCACTTAATGAATCATCTCACAAGGCATCTCGCTCTCTTATTGCCCACGCACCCTTGCTAAAACAAATAAAGACGACAGCTCGCCGGGATACAGGGGTTTTATTACGCCAGAACGTTCTTCCTTTCAGCAGCTTGTTCATAAAGTGTTCAACAGCAGGAAGCTATTAAAATGCCCAGCGATCCTTGCGCTTATTATTATTATTATTATTTGTTTATTTTTCCTGGAACGGAGCGTATCGTGATGTCATGCGGGCTTCCCACAGGCTGGTTATCCTTAGAGCAAAGTGAATTTTGCTGTTATTTCTTCCTCTTTAGCAAATCGCATTAAAACTTTTTTTTTTATGGTGGTATGGGTTTAAATGTAAGCAACCGTTATAAGATATTTTATTAGGGCGTAAACATGTGGTGCAATTTGAACTTTTGCAGCAGAGAGAAAAATATTTTGCAGCACTGTTAAAAAAAATAAATAAATATATATATATATATATATTATTTTTCATTGCAAATTAAATGAAATCGAAATTTTTGCAGATTTGCTAAACGCAGCTGCTTAACGATTATTCTAAAAAGTGTTTTTTCTAGTGGATTATATAAAATGTAATAAATGCCAAACTAATTTATTTGTAAAAAAAAAATAGTTAATAGAATTACACAACAGGATATTATAATATTCCTGACATTTTTTTGACACAGTGAAAGTTTTATCAAGAATTGAACTGTCGCCCCAATTAAAATTCTTTATGGGTGTTGATCTTCACATGTCTTCACAGATCTTAGTCACCTTCATAGGTGGGTTTAGATCTGCTCTATATATGATACATGGTTATGTAGCTTGAATGAGAGCGGTCAACTTTTTGGGTCTAAGTGTGCGTAGAGCAACGATGTCATCAGTCAGCCCAACAACGTGGACATTTCTTAGCAGAGCTAAAAACGGCTAAAGCGAGGCCCTCTGACTTTTTTTCCGATTAACTGCTTGCCGTTCTACAGAGCGAAATCCAGAGCATAGTTTTCATAAAATGTCTTGCATTGTAGGAAATGAATGAGTGCGCACACATATATGATACGAAACAAGACAAATTGTGTAAAATGTTCTCCTACGTTAAAGGATTATAGTCATATGCTTTTTATTATTTTTTTCTCTGTTTTAACATTCATAATTATTTTCCGTCAATTACCTTTTAAATGAAGCTGTGCTAGATGAGCACGGCATAAATAATAACTAACAGACAAGCATCCCGTTAAGACGTTTAATTGAGCAGTTTATTACCTGAGATGTTTGGTAGAGGGTGATTTGAAGGAGGAGTGTATCGGAGGGAAACGGATAAGAAGCTCTTGGCATGCAGACTACTCGTTTCACATTCACGTCACCTTCAGCTGACTGTCCTTCTCACACACACAACAACACCACACACCCGTATACAAACACAGACCCACACATACAGATCAGCAGATTATCCTCACTCACACACCAACTCATTTCTCCTCACTGTCCTTCTCAGGTTTAATAAAAGAACACCTGATGGTACCTCTCTTCTTATCTAGTGCATGTGTGTGTTTGTGAACTGTTAGGGAGTCCAACACAATAACAATATGGAACAACGGGAAAGGAATCCCCGTAGTGGAGCACAAAGACGAGAAGATGTACGTGCCTGCTCTGATCTTCGGACACCTGCTGACCTCCAGCAATTACGACGACGAAGAGAAAAAAGTCACAGGTAACTGAAAGAGATAAAAAGAAAAAAGAAAAAAAAAACACAACAAAACAATGAGCTGATGAATAATATATTCATAGCAAAGTAAATAATATATTCAAACAAAGCATGCTTCAGAATAACAATTTTCAGCATTTTTTATAATTTTTTTTAGTTTATATTATAAATTCAAGCCATCTAACTAGCCTTTTTATACTTTTCAGAATAAGCCTTTATACATCATTTTATTAAAATTAGACTGGTCTGTACTGTAAGTGCCATATATTGTATAAGGACAGTAAATGATTTAAACATAGGAAACACAAATAAAATCAGCAAATAATAAAACACAACGTGCTGTAGGAGAAGAATTAGCGTAGCCTTAAGCAATGAGATGTTATCATGCAGAGAGGTTAAATTTAAAAACTCAAATCTCACGTTGTTTTATTCCTCTATTACCATTTTATTATTTGTAGAATTGCTGGGAAAAAAAAGTGTCAGTTGCTGGTCAAAAAAAAAAAAAAAAAAAACGACCCATCTTTGAATCTAAATAGTTTTTTTTTTTTCTTCAAAATTTTCAAATCTAAACATTTTCCACAACTGACAGTTATATTTACACAAGTTACATTGTGTTGTTCCAACATCATATAACTTCAGTATGAAGAAGTTGACAAGCGTCCAAAATATGCAATAATCTCCTTTAAACAGTTGATATTGTTGATGTATTAAGATGTATTTGCTACTCTTATGATCTCATGTAAAGCCTTCATAACAGCTGTAATTTGAGGTGCTGTTTGTTAATTGATTTTTTTTTTCCCATAGTCCACATGTGATTAACTATGAAATCACTAAACAACAAAAACATTGAATCAGAAGCTGTGTCTAAACTTTTGACTGGTACTATATGTAGCCATGACCTTAGATTTAGGCTTACACAACGCCGCTCAAAAGTTTGGAATCACTTGCAAATTTATTAGTTTTTGTTTAGTGATTGATTTGCTACATTGTACAACAATACTGATGATGAAACTGTCTCTCATGAAGACCTTCCCTGGAAAGCAAGACCAAGACCAGCCTCAGAAATCACCAATTAACAACCAGCACCTAAGATTAGAATGTTATGAAGGATTTACAGGGCATAAATAGCAGATACATCTCAATATAAACTGTTCAGAGGAGATTATTGTACATTTTGGAACATTGCCTTCAGAATTGCTTTACAACAATGTAGAAAGAAATAAAAATCAGCAAAGACCATGGAATTAGAAGGTGTGTCCAAATTTTCGACTGGTAGTGTACAGTATAATAAGAAGTTGACCAGTTTGATTTGTTTTTCATGCATTGTGTTTTTTTTTGTGAAATTCATTAAATTATAATAAATATAATTGTAGTGCCACAATCTGTTTAAAAGGTCTGCCAGGACTCGTCAGGAAAGTCTGAACGTCGTTTGTGAAACTACTCGTTTTATCACTTGTACTAAAGCAGCTACAAACAGTTATCCTCTGACTTTCTTTTCAAATGAGTAAGACTTCTCGTTGCTGAGAAACTGCATCATTCTCTGTCTATTTAACAAAGATTACACATTATGATTCATTGAGTAACATCTCAAGTCTGTTCATTATTTGTTAATAGATGACATGAAGGTCTCACCTTACAAGTCCCGGTGTAAGAGCTGATACAGTATAGAAAGGATCGTTCATACTATACCAAGCGCATTCATCCAAACACATGATTTGCTGTGGCTATGGAAAATTAATCAACATTTTTACGACATGGTACAGAATATGAATTTGTAAATTAATGTGCATTAATCAGAACCAGACATTTTCTAAAATCAGCGAAAATTCACCAACATGTAATCACAATATGTTGACATTAAAACTTGTTTTAAATCAGGATAATTTCGATCCTGGTTGTCTTGCAATCCAGATTTTTTTTCCTTACTCTCATCTCAGACGTCTTATCCGTGTTGTGCAGGTGGAAGGAACGGCTACGGTGCTAAGCTCTGCAACATATTCAGTACCAAGTTTACAGTGGAAACCGCCTGCCGAGAGTACAAACACAGCTTCAAGCAGGTACCACTAGCCACTATTCCACTGAAAAAGAAATTAACACAGTTGACATTTTAGAAGAGAAGCATTTGAAAACTGTGTGACGGAATGAGTTTATATGGATTTCATAGGTTTTTTATGGATTCAATAGTTAATGTGCAGCTCAGATGCTTTCTAGTAATAATAAAGCCAAGAGAAAAGCTCGCAACGACATGTAAAAAATTCGGGAAAGCCAGGCCTCAGGGGGTTTGCTATTGAACCAGATATGAACTAGCACCTGGTTCACTTTGGTGGAAAAAGGAGTGTTAGAGCTGTGCCAAGTTGTGTGCAAATCTTCTGGTATTACCTCATTACGTTAAATTAAGTAACTAATTTGTGCAGCTAAATCATTAAGTGTAAGTTCTTAAATCGTTAAGAAATCACTACTATTAATAGAAACCCATTCACTAACTGTTTTATTTTGCTTTAAAAGACATGGCAGAACAACATGAACAAAACCAGCGATCCAAAAATCAAGCATTTCGACGGCGACGATTTCACCTGCGTCACATTCCAGCCCGACCTCTCCAAATTCAAGATGGATAAACTGGACAAGGATATCGTGGCTCTGCTGACGCGCAGGGCCTACGACGTCGCCGGTTCGTGCAAGGGCGTCAAAGTCATTCTCAACGGCAAGAAGCTGCCTGTAAGTCACAAAAACGCTGCATGAAAGGCAAATGAGACCGGGCAAATCGTGTTACACGTAGCCGTGACCTTGAATGTTAGATCAGACGTCACCACAGGAGCACCGCATGCTCCAGGAATACATAATGATAGTAATAATAAATATTAAGCAAGCAACGATGAGTGGGACCAAGCAACCTGCACCCTACCAATACTACTATGACATCATTTTAGAAACAGGGAAATCTTATCTCCAGAAAGCTCCAGATGCTGGGAAAAAAGTAGCACACTATGATGTCACTCAATTTGATGTCACTCAATATAATGACCCATAATAACCACCTCATGCTCTAGGAACGCATAATAATAATGATGTTCTTTAAATACACATCTACTTGGGCTGAGATTATACTCCATTATTATTTTACTTGTCTTGTAGTAAGTAACTCATTCATGTAGCCAAAAGCTTAGCTGTCTGAATCTCTTATGCTGCTGTGAGTTATCACTTCATCACCTTATCAGTGTCACGGTTATAAAGTCACCGTAGCAGATCCTCCAGAGGCTCACGATGACATAAACACGCAGTCTGCTTCACCTCTAATGCTAACTCGCCTTAGCCTCTAGGTACATCTGACCCAAATGTAGTTGCCGTTTTCAGATTGAACGTTAACACCTTTAAACGAGACGAGGTCCCTAATTGTAAAATTGCATGTTTGGATATAACTGAAAGAGCTGCAGCTGGAGGCTGTGGTTTTAACATTTCCTTCAAGCAGCTGCTGGGTGAAAACAGCCTTGCACGCTTTTTACAGTTAAACACATTCTGCTGCGTTTTTTTACCCCCTCAAACAAACATCACATCACAAGGCATTAATATCAGTACAAATTCTGACAGTTACACACAAATACAAAATGATGTCCAGATGTGTTTAAATAACAGAGCTGGAATCTGTTATTGAATACAAAAAAAAAGTGTCGTATAAACAGTACTGTTGAGACTGAACAAACAGGTGTTATTTTACAAAAGAAGTCGTCGATATGGTCAATATTTCTCTATACAGTTGACCCCCGAAATTGGACGTGGTCATAAAATGCCTATTTTTATAGTTTAAACATGCTCCCAAAACACTTTTAATTGCATTTCAAACTCACCTTACTCAATACATTACCCTTAAAAAACAAAGAGAATGTAAAGGTAAACCTGTATACTGTACTGTACCTTCTATGTCTCCTGCAGTGCTAGAATGTATAATACAGATGTTACCCCTATATATCCATGCAAGCGTGTTTTCTTTGGTATGCACTGTCGTTTTTTTTTGGTACAAGTACTATAGGGTAAATAGAGTAATAATTCACCGTCCCAAGCCGGATTTTTTCCTCTACGACCCCATTGTGTTCCTCTATGGTAGTAAAAACATATACAGTATTATATTTTATATTGAAATTCAGTGGTAAAAACGCATGGGTAATTATATATTGCCACGAAAAAAAGCTAAAAAAAAAACTGAGGAGGATATTTGAGTTTTTCGCGAACAAGTATTAGTTAAGTTCTAAGGAAAATTCAGCAAATGACTGAGGAAAAACTTTGAACCGTGACTTTGCAGGGTTGCCTGTATAAACGTTTATTTAAAAGACTTCTCAAAAAAGAGTTTCACATTGACATGAAATACCATTTGGAACTGTAAAGGAACAAAATAAATATTATGCACACTTATAGATGTTATATTTTTGTTTTGAGGTGTTGGACAAACTGCGAAATGTGTAAAAAGATATAATAAAATAAATAAAAATCACATGATGTCCATATTTCAAACCACTCTCCTGTCTGAACTCGACTTAGATGAAAAAGTATTCGACACTACGTCTGGTTCTTTGCATCTGTTACTTTTCTTTTCAACTGAGCCATTTTCTTCCTCGAACAGTCATGCACGTCACAAAGCATGTCTTTCTAAATAAACATTTGTGCAATTTTTGCAGTATAAATCAACTTCCATTTCTTTAAATGCATGTTTTTTTTGTTTGATTTCTCATGGTGTACTAATAGTTCTGCCTGGCAACATTGAGCCGTTAAAAGCCATGCTTTTTTCATGTGTGTGTGTGTGTGTGTGTGTGTGTGTGTGTGTGTGTGTGTGTGTGTGTGTGTGTGTGTGTGTGTGTGTGCTCCTGCAGGTGAACGGCTTCCGCAGCTATGTGGATCTGTACGTGAAGGATAAGCTGGACGAGACCGGCGTGGCACTGAAGGTCGTTAACGAAGCTGTGAACGAGCGCTGGGAGGTGTGTCTCACCATGAGCGAGAAGGGCTTCCAGCAGATCAGCTTCGTCAACAGCATCGCCACCACGAAGGTAGCTGGAACACTGAAGCTGATCGCTATGAGCAGATATTTTTGAGCAAACTAAAGCAGTGTCAAACCCAGTTTTACACACTCTGTACTAATTTTTATGATTATATATCTAGATACAGTGCTGTGTCTCGAGTCATCCTTCATTTCTTCATATTAATTTGAATTAAATGATGCAGATTAAATTAAAGATAATGATTTCCCCTCTTGTCACTGAGCATTCAGCATCACCAGTACACTAATCACCGGACTGCTCATCTGCCATCTGTACCCGTTTCTCACCGGTTCATGCTCACTTAAGTTAGATGTTTTTTTTTCCCTTGAATGATTCCTAGGTCACTGTGCGGCTTAACAAACGATAATCATCCCTCTGAAACTCGTCAGGTACAGGAACTGGACTGAAAATGAGAGACAAAAGAAGAACTATTCCTCAAGATTATATTGAAAACATGATATGAAATACATGCAGGGTGGCTCAAGACTTTTGCGCAGTACCGTATACGTAGCTGTATATTTACCTAGGTTTCATTTTTAATTACCGACTCTCCTCACAGGGTGGCAGACACATCGATTATGTTGTGGACCAAATTGTGGCAAAACTCATCGAAGTGGTGAAGAAGAAGAACAAAGCAGGAGTCTCAGTGAAACCATTCCAGGTTTCCACATTTAATACCGTTACGATCACTGGAGATAATTTACAGTTTTAGCCGTATTCTTTAAATGCTTATATGTTTCAATTAACGAGCAACATGATGATAACGATAATTTATTTCAGGTCAAGAACCACATCTGGGTGTTTGTGAATGCTTTGATCGAGAACCCGACGTTCGACTCTCAGACTAAAGAGAACATGACACTTCAGACCAAAAGCTTCGGCTCCAAATGCGCGCTGTCTGAAAAATTCATAAGAGCGGTAAGGACGCATTGTGATAAGTTTTCTAGAATTAAAAAGTGAATTTGGGATTTAGGTACAGTTCTCATTCACAATATTTACATTTAATTTGCTATTATAGCTTGCAGTATCAGAAACTTGATGTGTTAGGTTATTGTGTCAAGTTTTTCATAAAGAGCATATTTACCTCGTAGTCGAAGTTGTAGCAGTTTCATATAAACATGTTTTTATGTTTTATTCCTTACATATTACTATTTTTTCTAAACCACAATTATGCTTAATGAGGTGTCAGGCTCTAACTGGTCTCTTACTGCCGTCAAGGCTACCAACTGCGGCATCGTGGAGAGCATTCTCAACTGGGTGAAGTTCAAGGCTCAGACGCAGCTGAATAAAAAGTGTTCTTCAGTCAAACACAGCAAGATCAAAGGCATTCCTAAACTGGACGACGCTAACGATGCTGGTAAGTTCGGTCACAGCGTCCGGGTGTTAGATGTAGGTTGTAATGTGGACTCTTTGGGAAATATGTCTAATTATTATGTTTTCAAAGATGTACAGTATTTCAAATATCTTCAGGCTGCTATAAAATTTCACTTGTATCTTTGGCACACGACATGATAACATAAGTAATTTGTTCAGATTATCAGCGTGTTAACATTTCCATTTTTTTTTTTAACATTACTAAAGCAGTGCAAGTGATAGTGAATTTTATACACTAGATATGCCCATGACTTTGTTCGCATGGAATTTAATTGCACACTTGTGAGCGCATTAAAAAAAAAAAAAAGTACACTGCCATCTGTTGAATTTTGAAGTGAACTAAAAAAATTTTGTGTTGCCGTGAAGTGTGCGGAATGAAAGTGTGAGATCGCGTTTATTAAGTACATTCCAAATGCACATTTATAAGTGCGTATTAAAAAAAAACAGCACCATCTGTTGAATTTTAAGATGAACTAATTTTAAGATGAACTAATGTTTTTTTCATGTCATAAGGGCGTTTCACATGAGCGTATCTTCTCGTCACGTGGGCCGATTGCGATGAAACAGAGCCTCCATGCTAACTCAAGCTCGGCCAAATACGCCTGTGAAAACCCCATTAAAATCTCTTCAGTGTTTTTTTTTTACATGATGTGTGCATAAACATATGGACAAAAATTCCAAAAACTATCTTGATGTGTTCTGTTACTCATCTTACGTCGCCCAAAATAATTCTTTTCACAAATATCTTCAATGTCAACAAGACAAGCCAACTTTACAGTTTTCTAAATTGAAAAATAAATATTTATTTATAAGAAACTATTTATTAATATAATATGCACTACATGGTTACCTGACCCGGTCTTCAGTATGATTTCAATGATGAGTTCTCTTTACGGTATCTGAAACATTAAAAAAAAAAAAGTTAAAATATTTATTTATGTTTTATATATATATATATATATATATATATATATATATATATATATATTTTATTGATGTGCATTATGCCTGATTTATTTGTTTATTTATTTATTTTTTACACTCAGGTGGGAAGCACTCTTCTGAATGCACTCTGATTCTCACCGAGGGAGATTCAGCCAAATCGTTGGCTGTCTCCGGCCTGGGTGTGATCGGACGAGACCGATACGGAGTGTTTCCTCTAAGAGGCAAGATCCTCAACGTCAGAGAGGCCACACACAAACAGGTGAGCACATATATGAATGACATGGATGTTAAGTAAGACACATGATGGATTCAGCGCCGAGTTTTATTTGCAGATATCGTCACAGAACAGCCTTACAGAAATAAGGAGAAAACCGAAGAAAGAAAAAAAGTCTACAAAACAAGTAGAAAAAAGAAGAAAAAAGCAATGAAAACAATTCTTTACAACAGTTATTGTTTGTACTTTGTAACAGACACGTGTATAAACTTCTTCTGAATGCTTGAGATGTATAAAAATGCATAAAAGTATCACTGTATTTACAAATACAGAAAAAAATGTATTCTAACTTGTGATGCAACACACAATGTTTTTTTAATTCTCACTTTTTTTAATTCTCACAAACAAACACACAAATTCACAAATTTTTTAAAGGATATCGTTCCTCACCTAGAGATGGCCCAATTAAATTAGATTCAAAATATCTACATTTTTCAATATGTTGCAGTGACTCTACCAAAAAGTTGCTCAGAAGGTTAAAGGGTTAATCGTGTAACATGAATACAGGAGCAGGTCTTAGACACAAGTCTACAGTATTAAAGTGAAATTCCCCACTGATGCAAGAGCAAGATGTACAGAACTTTGTGTCCTTGTGTGTAGATGATCCACAGCAGCAGAATGTGAGAATGAAAATAAAAAATGGTGTTATTATGAATTATATTGCTGCACAACACTAAACGGCCGCACGCTCCTTTTATCTGTATGGTTTCCGTCCTTCGAAGATCATGGAGAACGCGGAAATCAACAACATCATCAAGATCGTCGGCTTGCAGTACAAGAAGAGCTACGACGACGCGGAGTCGCTGAAATCTCTACGCTACGGCAAAATCATGATCATGACCGATCAGGTTCGTCTTGTTTCACCCTAAACATGTTTTTAATATTGTTCTACCCATGTTTCGTTCACACTTAGACATAAATTTTGCCCTTTTTATTTTTTATGATTAGGATCAAGACGGTTCTCACATTAAAGGTCTGCTCATCAACTTCTTTCACCATAACTGGCCCTCCCTTCTGAAGCACACGTTCCTGGAGGAGTTCATCACGCCCATTGTTAAAGTATGTTCTCATATTTCACCCCAAGAAATATTTTAATTAATAAATAAATCCATCCAGTGTTGCGTTTTGATCAGACGTCAACGTTAATTTCGTCATCACTTTTTTTTTTTTGCACAGGCCACAAAGAACAAACAGGAGGTTTCCTTTTACAGCATTCCTGAGTTTGACGAGTGGAAGAAGCAAACGGAGAATTACAAAACATGGCATATAAAGTACTACAAAGGTTTGTTTTTGTTTTATAAAACAAAAACCGTGCATACAGACCGTGCATACAGTATTCCGTGATTGGATTAATGATGTTGTTTTAATAAATGTGACGCAACAGGTTTGGGTACGAGCACGAGCAAAGAGGCGAAGGAATACTTCGCCGATATGGATAGACATCGGATCATGTTCAAATACGCAGGCACAGAGGATGACGCCGCAATTACTTTGGTAAGCGGGACGTGCGACGACATCCGTAGTGCCTTGTTGTTATTAAGAAACGATGGGTGACGTTTTCTCTCTCTCTCTCTGATATACAGCGTGTCCCAAAAAATTTTAAACCATTTGAAACATGAATATCTGAGCAACCACATGTCCTAGGCCAGGGGTTGTGGCTCTTTCATCCCTCTGCTGCGGCTCCCCGTGGCTTTAGGGAATAAATAATGAGTATTTCATTGAAATGTATTTTATTTTTCATGCATTACTGTAATTCTAAATTTTAAGATTATGTTATCTTGTAGCATTGCGGTGCGACACCCGCCGGCAAACGGTTTATCAAGCTTTTTCAATCCCCGATTTCATTCAGGTTGACCGCAATAAAACGATGACGTCACACAGAAGCAAACGACATTTTTGGTTTGCTGGATGTGGATAATTTAGGTTCGGCTTTTTATTTAATAAATACGGTTGAAATACATTTCAAAATATTTTTGTTGCATGCAGAAATAAGATTTGGTTTTCTCCGTAGCAGTTCATTGATTTCATGAATGCAACACATTATATATATATATTTTATATACATAGAACAAAGGTATTAAAAAAACAGTATTGTATAGGCAAAGTTATCTTTATTTTTGACTCCCAATGTTTTCTTTTCTGTGGGAAACAGGTCCAAATGGCTCTTCGAGTGTTTAAGGTGGCCAACCCCTGACCTAGGCAAACAAATTTAAATAGACTTCATGTCGAAAAATACAAGATTTCCTCCTCAAAATTCCAACAACATTTATTTCAAGGTTTTTGTTTCCTGTGCGCCTTTTTATCATCCATCTTCCGTGAAGAACGGAGGCTGGAGCGCTTTGAAAGTATTTTGGGTGCCGCGTCACATGCCGCTATACACACACACACACACACACACACACACACACACACCATACAACAACACAATGTGCAGAAAGAGAAAGCTGAAAACCATCAGAAGATGGAAAGCAAAAAGAATGAAAGATTAGATGTTGATGGATGGCGTGTGTAGCAGCATGCATAAGCAAGGAACGCTGTTCTGTTTATATCGTACAGCTTAGACCTGTAAATGACAAGACATTTCCAAACAACAGCAGCGCACAATTAAGCAAGGAAGGCTCACATCATAATTCATATCCGGGAGCAAAGTAAAAAAATTTAAAGTAAAATCGCAGTCTTCAAAACTCACGTGTATGGGGGGGTAATTTCTAAAATCACACGAGGTCCCTTGATAATACTTATCCCGTACTTATGTACTTATAGAATAGAATAGGAAAAACGCAACTCCAGACTGAACGAGTTGTAGCATTATGTAGTGGAGCTGACCTTGGTGCTGAACGCTCGCTTTTTCCTTTCTGTTACAAAGCTGATCATGGAGAAAACGGATGGATAAAAGCGATGTCTATTATAGGCCCCGCCCATACATTACACAATATCATACTAAACAATTAAACAAAAACGTATTACTTTATGTCAGCGAGGTGAGACATAACCGGGAGGTGAAAAAGTCATAATGTTTTAGCTTCACGCACAGTCAAGGAGTCATGAAAGGAGTTATAACTTTAATCTTTGATCTTTTATTGTTATTATTATCATTATTTTTAAATATAGCTTACCCCTGAAGATTTTACTATTGATTAAGCTAACCAAGAAATACAGTACAAATATGTGGACATGTATGAGAAACAAGGATGTGATCAGATGGACACAGTATAGTCATCCTAGCGCTCTGTCCGTGTGTCTCTGCTTTATAAAGGCTTTCAGCAAGAAGAAGACAGACGACAGAAAAGAGTGGCTCACTAATTTCATGGAGGACAGGCGGCAGAGGAGGATGCACGGTCTGCCCGAGGTGAGAGATTTTCACGTCCACCCATCCAACACTGCAGAACAGAGATTCAAGAAGAAAATTCTTGACAGGACATAACTAGCATAATTGTCCTCAAGTATGAAGACACCACTTTATTCAGGCTGTTCATATTTTCAACGCGTTACTGCTTGTATTTTATGAAGTTTGCATTTCTTGTCAAAGTTGGAAGAGGTGGACAATTTATAACGATAATGTGTGCGTGTGTGTTGCAGCAATTCCTGTACGGCACTGCAACCCGGCACTTATCCTACAACGACTTCATCAACAAAGAGCTGATCCTCTTCTCTAACTCCGACAACGAGAGGTCCATTCCGTCCCTCGTCGACGGTACATCTCATTAATAAGATATAACTATTCACGACAGTTACACAGGTTGTGTGTGTGTGTGTGGGCAGCAAAAAAGACATCTAAATACATTTCTTTTAGACATTTTATTTGTCAAAATTTCTTTCACCGTAAACTACAAGTTGTTGAGAGCAAGGACATGAATTAAAACAGAACGCTACATAACCACAGGTCTGAAGGATTAAGGTAATTGGTTATCTGAGTGTGTGTGTGTGTGTGTTCAGGCCTGAAGCCTGGCCAGAGGAAGGTCCTGTTTACTTGTCTGAAGAGGAATGATAAGAGGGAGGTGAAAGTGGCTCAGCTGGCTGGCTCAGTAGCAGAGATGTCCGCGTACCATCATGGCGAGGTGTGTGTGTCTTGTCATATTCTTTTCTTTTCTTTTTTTCTTTCATACCTGGCCACGTAATCCAAAACAGTTTTTCTGTTTCTTTTTAGCCTTCCTGCTCACTCTATGTTAGTTAAACATATTATATTATACTCTGTTAAAGTCTGCTCATAATATACGATTTTATTTATTTTAAAAGCGTACTCATGTTAAAATCTCATCATGGCATGATTTTCACCATCACCGTGAGTGTTCCTGCCCGGAAAATAAACTACTTGTATCTAAATGCGCAATAAAAAAAGGCCCTCTGTGACATCACTGCTAGTTGTAAACAGTAAATCATGCATTCCTGTTTTTTTTTTTCCGTCATCACCAGCAAGCTCTAATGATGACCATCGTGAACTTGGCGCAGAACTTCGTCGGCAGCAACAACATCAATATCCTGCAGCCCCTGGGTCAGTTTGGTACCCGCATAAACGGAGGCAAAGACGCAGCCAGCCCTCGTTACATTTTCACTATGCTCAGGTTTGTCAGCTTTGGGTTCTTTACCTCATATAAAATTACATTAAAAAAAAAAAAAAAACGATCCTTTTACATGTAGTCCCTGACTTACGAACGAGCATGTTTGTATATCGGATTTGTTCTTAAGTCTGACAAAGTGAGTCTGAGATTTGGCACGAATATACAACGTAATGCATAGAGTACTTCTCCACTATACTAAATTTGTCCCCTTTCCCCACACTGCCATCATGTGGCCAAAAATCTTAACCACGCCTAAGGAAATTAATCTCAGTGTTGTCTCTGCGCATTTAAATGGCTAAATGGTAAATACTGGTATCTGGTGCACTGAAATGTCTATTTTGCTTGTACACGTGAGCTACTTCTGCAATTGAACCAGTATCGACAGAAATTCGTAACTTGAATGTTCAATTAGTCGGGGACTACCTGTATAAGGAAGCTCTAAATTATGTCTGATAGTTCTGACTAGAGAAATTGAGCTTTTTAAAATGGATTCTCTCTCTCTCTCTTTGTTCTTATGTGTTTTTCACTCACTCTCTCTCTCACTCACTAACAGTCCGCTGGCCAAGCTGCTGTTCCCCGGCGTGGACTCCAACCTGCTCAAGTTTCTTTACGATGACAACCAGAAGGTGGAGCCAGAGTGGTATATTCCCATAATCCCCATGGTGCTGGTGAACGGAGCCGAGGGTATCGGGACCGGCTGGGCCTGCAAGATCCCCAACTACGACCCACGAGAGATCGTCAACAACATCAACCGCATGCTGGAACACCAGGATCCTTTGCCGATGGTAAAGTGTAGCATCAGCTAGCTAGTCTCAACCTGCTGTGTTGGTCTGGAATGATAATTCAGATAATTCTTACACAGTCTTTGTAGTAGTATCCTGTGCTCTTTGGGTTAGATGTACTGAGTTTCCTTTCTGTTTCCTTGTTCAGCTTCCCAGCTATAAGAACTTCAAGGGAGTGATCCATGAGCTGGGTCAGAACCAGTACATGGTCAGCGGTGAGGTCTCCGTTCTCGACAAGAACACCGTTGAGATCACAGAGCTTCCGATACGCACCTGGACTCAGGTATCAAATCAGACCGTTTACGAATTTATATGGAATAAAGTTATTTAATCAATATCGTGTCTATAGAAATCAGAATCTTAAAATATGGCAAGTTACATCCAATAGATATAAACTTCCTCTGAGCTGATCTGTCTGAAGGTGTAAATTAATTCTCTATAACAGCAGCTCTCTCCCAATTGTATAATTCACACTGGTTTATGTTAATACACTTGTAATGTCTTATGTGGACGCTTCATATATTATAAGGTTTATTTATAAAGGTTGGATAAATTTTTTTTTTAAAGTCTCCAGTTCCAACAGAAATTTTTCCAGTATGGTAGAGTGCAGTATGGAAGGGTGGACTCCTCTATGCTTTTCAGGATTAAAAAAAAATGACGAGCTGAGATTTGTCCTCCTTTATCTTTCACGCAGGCGTACAAGGAGTCAGTGTTAGAGCCGATGCTACAGGGCACAGAGAAAACCCCGGCGCTCATCTCTGACTATAAGGAGTACCACACGGACACCACAGTAAAGTTTGTGGTGCGCATGACGGAGGAGAAGCTGGCCCAGGCTGAGGCAGCAGGACTACACAAAGTGTTCAAGCTGCAGTCGTCTCTCACCTGCAACTCCATGGTGAGAGAGTGTTATTTGTTCATTTTAGTATTTATATCTTCTAGAGTAAACGCATCAAGCACATGTAAAATCGAGGCGGGAGACAGAGACCGCTAATAACACAAACGCACACACTCATGAGCTTATGTCATAACTATTCTATAACCAGATCTGTTTCACATTTCGTGTTATTATACATCTTTGTTTCTTCTCGTTTAGCCTGGAATGGGTTTCATAAACATATGTCCGTTCTGTCTCTTTCTCTCTCTCTCTCTCTGTCCGTAGGTGCTGTTTGATCACATGGGCTGTCTGAAGCGGTATGAATCTGTGAACGATATACTGAAGGAGTTCTTTGAACTGCGTTTGCACTATTATAAACTGAGAAAGGACTGGCAGGTCGGTAGTCTGGGTGCCGAGTCAGCAAAACTCTCCAATCAGGCACGGTTCGTGCTCGAGAAGATCGAAGGAAAGATTTCAATCGGTAAGATTATTTTACAGGTAGTCCCCGACTTAAGACAAAAATCACAAATTTCCGCAGATACAAACGGAAGTAGCTCGTGTGTATTATACAAAAAATAGGCACTGCATTGCACCAGATAACAATATTTTAAATTTTATACAATATTTTCAGTGTGTAAGTGAATTTTACTTATTAAAATTTTTAACGATTAGAGAAAATTACTGTCCTGTGAAGCTGTGCCAAAATGGCGTCTGGGATTCCCCTGGCGATTTAAAGGCGCAGAGACAGCAGTTTCATTTAGCATGTGTGAGATTAATTTCCTTAGGCGCGGTTACGGTTTTTGGCCACATGATGGCAGTGTGGGGAAAGGGGACAGAGATTTAGTCAAAGTGGATTGGTATGCTGTACATTGTATATTTGTGTCGAAGGACTTATGAACGAGTACAATTTACAGGAGCGCGTTTGTAAGATGGATTTGTTCTTAAGTCTGGGCCTAACTGTAATTTAATGAATTTTATTTTTACACATCTGCTTTAAAATAAGCAGTACTTGTTTTAATTGAAACTTGATGCCTAAAATACAAAAAAATAACTTTCTGGTTGCACTGATCACCTCATGTGGGGGCTTGAAATGTTTGACCATGAAACAGGGGGAGGGGAAAACAAAACAAAACAGGAAACCAGTGAAAAACACATCGCAATGCCAGCATTTGTGTAAAAACACATGGGGGCTTTAGAGTGTTTGTTTAAAGACACGTGCAGTCACCCTGTATGAGTAACAGCCTCCCATAAAAAAAAAAAAAAAAAAAAAAAAACACAGCTCACACAGAAATTTTAATGCCGGATCAACATTTGCAGAGGGTTTTATTATAAGCAATAGGCTTATTGTCGTGTGCAAAACAACAGTTTAATCTCCAGCCATAAATCTCTACTTCCACTAAGGAATAAGGGGGTGAATAGCCCATAATAGCCCCTTATCTGATTATAGACTATATCCCAGACAACACATTTTCACTGTCCGTCACTCAATATTCAGTGTTTCCTTTATTGTCAATCATCTATAAAGAAGTATAATTTGCTCACAGCATGTTTAAACGACTTAAACTTGTCTTCCAGAGAACAAGACTAAGAGGGAACTTATCCGGATGCTGGTGCAGAGGGGGTACGAGTCTGACCCAGTCGCAGCTTGGACCAAAGCTCAAGAGAAGGTACATTAGGACACACATGTTAGAGATACATCTTACATCAGAATTATGTTTTCAACCTATATGTATTGAAGCTTGGCATAAGTGTCACTTTTTTATTTTAAGACATTTTTCACATATACTTTATTACCAGCTTACTGCGTTAAAATGTTACCTGCTCAGTCTGCACCTGGAGCAAGCTAAACTAGCTCTCAAGCTAAAACAAAATGCATTTAATACCACTTTTCTTTTTTTTTTTTACCAGATTTGTTTAGATTAAGATTCAGTTATTTTATTTTTTATGCACCTTACAGCATAGTGTAATAATTTTTTCGCATAGAGAAGGGTCAGCCATGATGTACAGCACCGCTGGAGTAGATAGGGTTAAAATCTGATTTTTCTGTATCCTCACCGGTTCCTTCAGGCTCTGGAGGATGAGGATCATGACGGCAACGTGAGTGACAGCTCGGTGGACTCTGGCTCCTCATCGGGTCCTAACTTTAACTACATCCTCAACATGCCTTTGTGGTGCCTGACTAAGGAGAAGGTGGATGAGCTTCTCAAACAGAGAGACCTGAAGGTACTGCTCAAGAGTTAATGAAAAAACATAAATGAAAAGAGCTAAGATAAACCGATGTCTCAGTATATATGCACATGGAGACTCCTTATATTTCACATGGTCAATGTTTTAAAGGTATTGTGACGTTTTATATTCTCTGAAAAGCCTAATAAGTGCATGTATTTTTGAAAAGCATAATATTTTCCTGTATAACAGTCTGATCTTGTTGTGTTGTGTGATTTCAGAAAGGAGAACTGAATGAACTGCAGAGAAAATCTTCAGAGGATCTCTGGAGAGAGGACCTGGCTGTGTTTATTGAAGAGTTGGATGTAAGTGTTACAAAAGTTAGCGTTACATAAGTCTTGACTTGTATAAAAAGCTATAATAAAAATCCTGCTAAAGCATTCTGCCAGGAGGAAACCATTGTTGAAAAAAAACAACAACAAACTGGACAAGCTACATGTGCAGTTGTGTATGTTTATGTCTGTGGTTACGAAGAAAACTCGTCCCATTTTTCATCTCTGTATTTCTCTGTGTGTCAGAGGGTGGAGGAACAAGAGCGTGAGAGCAACAGCATGGGTAAAGGGGTGAAGCTGGTCAAAGGCAAGGTGGGCAAGCCCAAAGTGAAGAAGATCCAGCTGGAGGAGACGCTGCCGTCGCCCTTCGGTCGGAGAATAGAGCCGCAGATCACACTCGCCATGAAAGCTGACGCCTCCAAGAAGATGACCAAGAAGAAAAAGGTGAGAGGACGAGAGAGCAAGAGAGTGTTATCTAATTTCTATAACATTTTTTTTCTTTTGTAATAAAACATCGGCATATAACGATTTTTGGATTTTGACCTCATTTGTGATGGAGACTTCACAGATAGATATTTTTACAAAACAGTAAGCAACAGTATCAACAGTAAGCAACATTTTTGCGGGAGAACAAACAAAACAAAAAAAACTGAAAAACAAAAACAAAATTCTTTTTTTTAAGTGGATCTATTTTTTTTCTATAAAAAATTATATTTGCTAAAAAAAAGTTGGAATGAAAAAAAATGTTTTAAAGGTGTTTGACACTGTATATATACCTACAGAGTGAGCCAAAAGATGTATACACACTTCATGAAAAGAAAACGTATTTATTTAAATACTAAATTAATTGTTATAAGTTATATATTCATATGTATAATAATAATAATAATAATAATAATAATAATAATAATATCATATTAATATAATATACATCATACTATTTTTCTTTTCTTGAAGTGTGTAATTTTGTTTGGCTGACACTGTGTTTATTATAAATTTGAATTAGATATTGCGAGTTAAACTGTAATATGTATAGATGTACTATTAAAATGTACCGTTTATGTAGTATTCAAACGTAATTATGCAAATAACGGCACCGGTGATCACATTAAGAGGGTGTTTGCTAATATAAAAATATATAAACTTTATAAAAATAACGTTTTTTTTTTAAACTGACAATGCGCATATTAAGTGTAGTAATCTCAAGGCTTTTGCAATCAGATATCTTGATTTCATTTATTACTGAGATTAATAATTCAGCAGTATATTTATAGATTTTGGTTCTGTATTAGTTATGAAGTCAGTTTGTGCATCAGTGAATAATAATAATATTATTATTATACAAATTTTATGCATTTTAGAAACAATTTGCTTTGTTGTGTCTGTTTTGTTTTGCACTAGGATGTTGTTGTTTTTAAAAGCCACAGTATATGTATATGTACTTTCTTTATCAGGATGTAGTGTCCAAGCTTAAGTGTGTGTGTATATTTTCCAGGGTGATGCGGAAATGAAACTGGAATTTGATGACGACAGCATGATGGATGCAAACGGTGCAACAGGAGACAATTCAATGATCTCTCCATCTGGCCTGCCAAACCCCGGAGCCAAACCCAAGGCCCCACGTGTTAAAAAGGAGAAGAAGGAACCTGGTAAAAACATTTCAAAAGACATCCCATGTATTCAACTTTTCCCATCTTTTCTAAAAATATCAGACTTTATAGATGTACATGCCTTCCAATCAGGTGCTCCTAGACAGAGAAAGCCCCCAGGCACAGCAAAGGGCACGCCCAAGAAAGCAAAAAAGAGGAACCCCTGGTCGGATGATGATGAAAGGTCCGACAGCGACCTAGAAGAGAGCGAGCAGCCTGTTATTCCCCGAGACACGACATCCAGGAGAGCGTCAGGTGAGTGTTAGATTTTTTTTCTTTCCCATTTGCAGCTCTGTGCAACTCTTTTGCTCTTTGAAAGCTGCATGGGTATGATGCAAGTTAAGTGCAAGTGAAGCACTGTGTCATTGCAATTCTCCTTTCCATACAAGTTTCCACTGGCTACCACTTGCACTTAGGATTAAAAAACTGCTGTGAAAAGTGAAAAAAAGTGAGAAAAGTAATAAAATGTCCTGGAAAGAAATGTAGAGTTATAGCTCTGGTCTGGATTGAGGAGGAAACATAAGAATGTAAAGGAGCTTAAAATGTTCTGCATGGATGAATGGATTAGAATATCCTTCTACAAAATGTCTCAAAACTTGTTAGGAAAAAAAACTGTACAGTACTGTGCTGTGTCTTACCGATGTTACTCCTATATAAACTGTAATTCATGCAAGCCCATTAAACAATTAATTTAGTATAAAAATAATATAACTTTTGCGGACAATATAAGTAAACTAAGGCTGTCAACCTCCTTTAAAATATATTTTTCATTCCAACTTTATTTTTATATTTAAAAAAAAAGCAGAAAGATGAAATTTACCATGTAAATGACAGAATGACAATTATGCCACCTTTCTACACAAATAGAATTTTTACTAGAAAGAAATAGAAAAGAAAGCAAACAGATCCACTTAAAGAAAAGCAGTCTTCAGATGAGTTAAGCTTTTCCCTGTTTTTTTTTTTTTTTGTCTCACAGCTGCCAAGGCCAAGTACACCTTCGACTTCTCTGAGGAGGAGGAGGAAGATGCTGACGAAGACCAAGATAACGAGCCGCCATCTTCCCCTGTCCACTCCTACAAGGAGAGCTTCAGCACCGCACAGAACAACACAGAGGAAGACGACGATGACGATGATATATTTCCTCCGAAACCAGCAATCACTTCGTATGTGCATTTATTTATTTATTTATTTTCACACTCGATTTAAAGATTGTCTCAATTTTCACATCGTCTTTTTTTATTTTGTCAATTATTACGCTCGTAGGACTGCCTCAGAAGCCAAGAAGAAGAAGGAGCCAGAGAACGTATTCACTCCATCCAAACATGCCTACTCAGAGAAGAGCAGTGACAGCGGTGCGTGTGTGTGAGAGAATAGTTTTTGCTGCATTTTTGAACAGGAACGTTTTTGAAGCAGTCTGTATTTACTGCGTGTTACAGAGGTGAAGTCTGACAGTGATGATGACAGGGATGCGGCGTTCTCATCTTACTCCAGCAGCTCAGCCTTCGAGAAACCCTCTCCTGCTAAGAAAGGTAAACTTGCCACTTGCGCACTTCTCAAGACAGTTGTGCCAACAGCTTGTGTAACAGAAATGTTTTTATTATACTGTACACTCAGCGCTTGTTAGAAACACCTCTACACGTACGCGTGGCACAGATGGGCCGAATGAGTAGATCAGAAACCTCCTGGGATTGGCGCATATTGCAGTCTCTGGAGTTTCTACGGTGTGAATAACAAAAACATTCAGAGAGCGGCAGTTATGCAGGCAGTAACGTCTTGTTGATGGGGAGATGGTTTCGAGCTTACAGGAAGAGTATAGAAACGAAAATATAACCACCTCAGAACAGACAAACGTGAAGCGAAAACAGCAGAAAATCTTCTATTAGCAAAGAACAGGAGTCTGAAAGCTAAAAATGAAAAGATGTGGTCTGATCTTTTTTCCAGTAGAAGCATTTGGAAGACGCCCTTATCCAGAGCGACTTACATTTTACCTCATTTTAAACAGGCAATATGATGAACCTCAATTCCAGTTAATTTTAACCGACTACCCAAACATGACAAAAAATTTTAATTTTTCCGGTTTGAATTGATGCTTTCGGTTGTTAGAAACGACGTGCATGGACGTATACGGCGACGTAGCACTTAAAACCCAGAGCATTTTAGCCATTATTTGATTTGCTGTTTTTTTTTTAAGTAAACATACAGTACAGACCAAATGTTTGGATACACCTTCTCATTCAAAGAGGTTGAATTTGTATTATGGCAAGAAAAAAGCAGCTAAGTGAAAAAAAAAAAAAAAAAACGAGTGGCCATCATTAGTGTGGTCAGTCAGTCTGAAAAATTGGGAAAAAAATTGAAAGTGTCCCCAAGTGCAGTCACAAAAACCATCAAGCGCTACAAAGAAACTGGCTCACATGCGGACCGCCCCAGGAAAGGAAGACCAAGAGTCACCTCTGCTGCGGAGGATAAGTTCATCCGAGTCACCAGCCTCAGAAATGGCAGGTTAACAGCAGCTCAGATCAGAGAGCAGGTCAATGCCACACAGAGTTCTAGTAGCAGACACATCTCTAGAACAACTGTTAAGAGGAGACTGTGTGAATCAGGCCTTCATGGTAGAATATCTGCTAGGAAACCACTGCTAAGGACAGGCAACAAGCAGAAGAGACTTGTTTGGGCTAAAGAACACAATAAAGAAAACTCGCTGAATGAGAAGGTGTGTCCAAACTTTTGGTCTGTACTGTATATAGGGCTCAGGATTGTGCAGTATAGAGTGAGATATCCTTTTTTTCAGCACCAAATAGGCAATGAACTGAATTTTAGTCAATTTTAACCGACTATCCAATCATGACTTAGCAAAAAATAAATAAATTTAATGGATCACATCAGTTAAGAAATAGATAGCCCAGGTTTTGATTGTTGTTTTTCGGTTGTTTCCAAGACTACTACTACTACTAATAAAAATTATAATAATTTGCTCATTTTGGGATTTCTACATTTTGGAGACATCATTCTCATATTCTTTTAGTGGTTAAAATTTACCCTTTATAAAAGTAGTAACTTTTGATCTTATAAGCACATATATATTTTTTAATGCTGTGTTGCTGGCAAGCATCTGTGCTGATTGTGGTTTAAGGGTTTTAATCTCTAGCCCATGGAAAAACAAAGCCAGTTCTTAGAAGCTTCGCTATTGAATCAGCTCTAAACCAGCACTAGCAAGAGATAATAAAAGAAAGTGGTATAAAACTGCTTAGGATTTGCTAGTACATCGGTTCACAAGTTTGCTATTTTCATGCCCTCCTCAAGGGGGGCGCTAAAGATCATGGGGTGAATGAGTTTTCATCTGCTGTATAAATAAGATTATCATTACACACTTGCAGTATAATAATAAAAGTCGCCATTGAAAAAAAAAAAAAAGGTTGGTTTTGTTGGCAGGGACTTCAGTGGAGAAAAAAGGTTGTGAACCCCTGTACTAGTACATTATCTGATGCTTTTGACTGTGTGTGGATTGTGGTGTCACACTATTGGCTGATTGGATTAGAAATATTAATTTCATCAGCCTACGGTGCGACATAGCATAATCTAACATTCGTTTACTGTATAGTCAGCCATTCAACCCTTGCTCATTCATTCAAAAGTAATTGAAAGTAATCAATCATTACTTTTAACTTCGCTTCAACTATTTGTTTATTCCTTCACAGCAAAGAAACCCTCAGAAGCGGCGCCGAAGCCACGGAAACCTCCAGCCAAGCCCAAGAAACCTGACACCTCTGTGTGGGACTCAGACTCGGACACGGCAGCTAAGAAGCCCCAGACTGTCCCGGCGCTTTCTCTGAAAGTCCCAAGCAAAGGCAGGGGAAGGAAGAGGAAGAACTCTGACTCGGAGGAAGATTACAACCCTGTGAAGAAGACCGGAAAAGCTCCAGTCAGCAAAGTGAGTGACTCATGAACAATAATCCTGATAAATTTTCATTAGCTTGTAGTACATTCCACGAGTAAGGGAATTCACTCATTGTGATTTTATACAAGTATTAGTGGTTCCCTGACGTAGCGATTTGAGGTTTTAATGAAAAACGTGTGTGTGTTTGGGTACAGAAGCCGAAGATGGCGGTGTCACACGATGAGGACGACGATGTAGTGAGCAGTAAGAGTTTCAGCCGCATTGATGCGTCCCGGTCAGGTCGAGCCAAGAAGGAGGTCAAGTACTATGATGAATCTGACGATGACGATGATGAAGAAATGTTCGATTAGGCAGCTTACAAGTCCTCTCTCTCTCTCTTTATATCTCTCTCACACACACACGCTTGTTACATCTCCTGTCCTATGTCCTTGCAGACTTTTGTACATTTCTGCACCTACCAGTAAAATTTTTTCTTTATTTGTGATGTTAAATGCTTTTTACCGTGTAGCTGTTTTACAATTTTTATTATTATTATTGTTATTATTAATATTATGGTTATTGTTATACAGTTTTTTTGGTTTGTTTGTTTATTTTTTTTTCATCAAACTGTATTTGTCCTAAGCAGCTTTTAGAAATTTAGACAGCGGTGCTTCAGCACATTTTAAATGTTGAAAGTAAAAGACAGTGTACCTTTTGAGAGAACTTGGAAATAAACATGAAATGTAAAAGATGTTTGTGTGTTTATGATGATGATTATAGTTCAGCTGTAATGGAGACAGGTGATCATTTGTGAAAATATTCTACTCAATACATCATCCCTCTCCTTAATCCTTAACCAATGCTCGAATCTGATTGGTCAGAAAGTGTTAATTTTCTAACAGCAGCTCAGACAGAAATGTCGACTGTCACAGGTTTATAATAATGCCTTATCTGTATTCTATAGCAACAGTTTCTTCACAGAGGGAAAAAAAAGAACTTTGGGGTGATATCAGTGACTTGCGTCACACCAGCCATATGTGTTTTAAAAAAAACAGGACGGCATCCACAGTGTCCAAATATCTCAGCACATCTTTATTTTAAAATAAATATATTTTCATTATTTCACCAAGAGAGATCATGGCAAACAGCATATGAACATACAAAGCATTGTTAATGTACAAACAGGGCTTGAATGAGCAAAAAAGAAAAACAATAACAAAAAAAAAAAAAACACTAAATATAGACGCTGCTTTTGTGGAGGCTGAACAGGTTTAGTTTTAAGTCGAGCAAAATATTCCTTTAATATAACAGTGTGGTGTTTCTTCGATTCTGAAATTAATGCGTAGTGCATCATGGATTCTTTTTTTCTTCTACTTTTTAAACATTAAACAGACAATTCCGTTAAAGATTCCAAGAAAAAGCGACCGTGTGTTAAAACCGTGAGTGAAAACCATAACCGTAAAAGTGAATTTGTTCCGAAACGGAATAAACGAGAAGTGCAACTGAAATACTAGAGTGTGTCTAAACAGCGCCAACTTTTTGTTTCAGTCGCTCAATCGGTGTCTACAAGATCTAGATGACGACTTTAGACTCGGCGCTTCCAGAGGGACGACAGATATTATTACTGAAGAAACACATGAACCTCTCCGTCTGTGCTCGGTGGGAAGGACGACTACAGCATGGAGAAAAATACATTCCACGTAAGAACCGGAACACAATATTCAGTCGTGATGGTTTATTTATACACAAGCTGCATAAACCTCCCGCTTTAACAAAAACCTGCGAAAAACTGATATAAAAATCGACATCATATTCGTTTTCAACCATCAACTCCATTATTGTGAATGAAAACAATAAACATGAAAAATAAAAAGAACTTTGCAGTTTCGATCTGAGGCTTCTGAAGCATGAGAGGAAAAAAAACATTCAAACATGAGTCGTGAAGAAAAAAACTCCACTAATGCACTTCCCCTAAGTGTGTGCGCGTGTGTATGTGTGTGTGAGAGAGAGTGACATCTCCTGAGTGAAGAAGAACCCCACGGTAACACTGTTATGTAAAGTCGTGTACAAAAAAATAAAATAAAGTTCCAGTCTATGAATCCGGTCTCTTGTAGTTGAACCTGTTGCTGTGACCTTCACAACCTGACCACATTTCACACACCCAAGTGCAGATTCCACAAAGGATGAGAAAATTCCAGCATCTTATATTGTGATCATCGTTTCTCTGACCGAGACGGACGTTTGCGTAAAAATGGTTCAGAAACTAGTTTGAAGTGCGACTATAATCTCAGGAAGCTTGCATCAAGTGTAAAGTGTGTGTGTGTGTTTAAAGTCATTGCATAAATATGTTTTTTTTAACACAGCACTGATTATCTTGTGGGGCGGAACCTGGAGCCTTTAAAAAATCTACACTATGGGCACTCTGGGAACACTGATCAGCGTAGAGAACATGTTATTAGGACGAAACCCAACAAGCAGGAAGTGAGATTCAAACCACCGAACCTCGGGGCGCGAGGTCACGGTCAGTAAGTTCACATGCCGTTACTGTAAGTCGAGCTACGGTTATGGACTGAGTCGGATATTTAAGTTGGACTGCTGTCCTTGTCCCAGTCTACAAGCACTGGACGGGAATCAAATGTATTGACTGAAGTATAGTATGTCAGACTCCGCTACAATCAACTAACAAGTCAGTAAGCGGCAAACTGGCGTGTCGAGCGAAGAAAGGCTGTACGCTTGACCTTTTTATTCTTACATGATATTCTCACCATCTCAAACAAATATGGGGCGCAAACTAACCTGTTTACATGCATTTAAAAGTTTTGCTTAGATTTTTAATTTTTTTATTTTATGATCAGGATTGAATTTTGGGAAATGTGCCCCGTAGTTCCAAGTTTGGCGAAAAAAGAACAGAGAATTTTTTTTGTCCAAATTGGGAAACATTTTTCGGATTTAATCCCGATCTCAGGATTAAATCCGAGACTTTCTAAACTTTCCTATGTTCTCCGTCTGTCTGTCTCGGTTTCAAAAACACACAGGCACAGTCTGTGCCCTGTCTACTCTGCGTTCCCCCCAGCTGTGTGATTGTGTGTGACGGCTGTACTCCTGCTTCATTCCTGGTCTTCCTGAGACAGACACTGGATTCAGCACTAAAAGAGTTAAGTTAATATTATTCATAAATCCATAAATATTCAGTCCAATAATGTGTCAGAAATTTGATCAACTTGTGAAAATCCTGTTCCTATGGACTCCCTCTATTACTAGTAAAAGGCAATGACAGTTAGTGTGTGTGTGTGGAACCTCAAAGAACGAGTGCGTTTTCCTGATATGAAACAAATGAACATACAGAAACAAATCAGGATTAAATATATGATAATATGATTATCCTGCCATAACTGACTTAACATTCATTCTGTATAGCTGTATTATTATTATTTTTTAAAGATATGAAGAGCGTCGTTTAAAGATGCACAGCTGAGTTTGTTATCTATCGGTGCGACTGCTGACCTGAAGGTCCCTGATGATCTGGCGTCTGAACTGCTCTGAGGTTGATTCTGAGTTTGAGCTGCTCCTCTAAAAGGGTCAAAGGTCATATGTTCATCTTTAAACTTGAGAATATTAAGACCGTTTGAAAAAAAAAAAAAAACACCAAGGAATGTATAATACAGAGGTCTAATCAATCATACGATGGTATGTACAATGCATGCCAACCTGAACTCTGGCAGAGAGACATATATTTATATATTTATAGAGAGAGGGAGGGAGCGGAGGACGAAGTGAGAGCCTGTCGTCATGCAGGTTATTAGCAAAAAAAATATATACACAGCAGACCTGAGGAGTTTCACCTCTGTGTTAGGCATTCAGTAACACACAAATGTGCTCGCATACACACCCGAGTGTGCTGCAGGCTGTGCATGTTGGAAGTCCAATAGTAAGAATAATTGACTGTTTTTTTTTTCTTTTAGCGCTAAGCACATTTTGATTGATGATCCTCGATGAACGTCCTCGTTTCTATCGTTGTTGTAGCCGTATGTGAACGACAATGGACTGAAATTTTATTATTTTTTTTAAAAAGAAGAAGAAGTTTACACCGGTGATAAAAGTAGCATCGATGGTCCATATGTAGTGCGCACAATAAAAGTGACATGAGGTCCTCTCTACGCTGAGTCTACGCCTCCTCGCTCGACGAAGAACCCGGTTCTGAAGACGGCGGCTTTGGACTGGACGAGCTGTCTTTTTCTTCCGCGCTGCTCTTTTCCGAAGAGCTCTGTCCCTGTCCGTCCTGGCCCTCGGAGTTCTCCAGCATCTCCTGAATAAGAGGAGGCATGGAACCAGGGATCTCCATCTTCAGAGAGATGACCCGCTCGGCACCTAGAGACAAAACCACAGTAACAGATGACAAAGTTCTATCAACACGTCCGAATTCTATGAACTCGACTTCCTTAACCTGGTGCTGTTACCTTTGGCGCTGATACTGCGGAGATCCGTGATCTTCATGAGGGTCTTGGGGAACATGTGAGGCATGCTAGGCCTGCGCTTTCTCACATAGATCTTCAGCGCTTCCAGAAGAGGCTCCTGGAGCTGGTCCACCTTCGACGGCTCCTCCAGATCCTGACGATCTGTACAGACGTCCACAAAGCAACAGGGTTATTTCAATTAACCATAAATGGATCACTATATTCCTAATCATTAAAATGTTTAGTACCTCCATGGAACCCGTTCAGCACATGATGCTCTGCACATATTTATACACTAGTTCCTGCATGCGTTCCCTTCAGTTCTGGCTCAGTAAGATTCATGTAAACTGAGAGACTTAACCAGGCAAGGACATTCTACTTTTAGCTATGAAATGCTCTGCTGCTTATCGGCATGGCATCTTGCTGACTGCTTTATTACCTCATCTTTCTGCAATCCAGTCAGGAAAAGTGTTGTCGGGTTTACAGGCAGTCATACATGCTAATGCTGTAAAATCCCTCCACCATACTTCATAGCAAATGTGGTCGGTTCAGGATTAGGAGCAATTCCCTTCTTGTCCGTCCATGACTTCATTTTCTCAGTTCACTGGTACGCACTTCCCAAGTCAAAAGTTTCTTTTTTTTCTTCTTTTTTATGATTGATTTTCTACATTCTAGTGAAGCGAAGATTTCACAACTATTAAATTTAAAACACATGGTAAATAAGTAACAGCAACAAGTCAGTTATTTTAAGACTCGAAGGCCAGCTGTTTTCTTCCCAGGAAAGCAAGACCAAAACTTACATCTGCTGCAGAGGAGAAGTTCATTTAGAGTTACTAGTTACCTCAGAAATCACCAATTAACAAACAGCAACTCAGATTAGAGCTGTTATGAAGGATTGGCAGAGCGTAAGTAGTAGATACATCTCAATATCAACTGTTCTTCGTCTTCGTCTTTCGGCTGTTCCCTTTCAGCAGGCGCCACAGCAAATCATCTGCCTCCATCTATCCCCATCATCTGCATCCTCTTCTCTCACCTTCCTTTAGACCTCCTGCCTGGCAGCTGCTACCTCAGCATTCTCTGAACAACTGTTCAAAGAAGATTATTGCATATTTTGGACGTCTTTAGCATTGTTTTACAATGTGGAAAGAATTAAAACTCAGGAAAGAGCATGGAATTAGAAGGTGTGTCCAATCTTTGGACTGGTAGTGTATGTTGATTGCCTCATCTATCTTTAACCAATCAAAGGGACCACATTCCCATCCATCCATCCATCCGTCCATCCAGGAACCTCTGTAGTCCAACTACGGGCTGTGGAGGCCATTGTATTTATTCCCATTTGTATGACCGTGGTAAGGATAAAATTCACACGCGCCTTCACACACTATGGACAATTTAATTAGCTTAATCTGCTTTTGCAATTCTGTAGCCGTTTCTACATTTGGGCCTTGCTCGAGAACCCAAGAGTATTAGTAGCTCTGTTGAACTTCCTGAACACTAACCCAGAGACGTAACCAATGAGCCACTACTGTCAACCATGACGCAACTTTCACAACTCTGACGCATACAGCCAGAAAGGTGTTCAAATACTACGAGGCATTTCGTGAGTATCACTGCAAAAGAACACCACAATGCAAATAGTAATTATAATACTGCCATGATACCTTTTTCATCCAGGTTACAACAAATCCTCCTTGCAAGACTATCATGCCTCATGAGTTGCCTGAGGATTCTCTGTTCCGGCTTAGAATAAAGCTTAATAAACAATCAGTTTATTTAAACTGAACAGTTAATCCGTCTCCAGTCCATCATGGTTATGCGTGCTTATAGCCACTAGGTGGCAGTATTTCTATACAAACCGGCTCTCATCATCTCCCACTCTCTGAGGGGGCAGGAGCGCCGTTAGAGAATCTGCACAAGTTTTTTCCCTTTCCTTAACACTCTCTAGATTACGCAAGAGAGTGAAACACCGCATGCACCGCCGAGCTCGTAGACCTCCGAGGCAAATACACAATGCTCACACGAGCAGGGCTTATTCTGACACCAAACCGTGGGAATGAGAAGGCGTGTACATGTTTTCGTGTCTGTGTGCTTGTAAGAGTTCTGGTGCTATTATAAACTCCTAATTTGTGCTAGGAGACAGAAAGACAGGCTGTAGGCTCTAATTTCCTTTCGCGGTGGGCATGGGGATGGTTTATGCAGTCTGTAAATAATTGGACAGTGATAAACACCCACAAGAACAGGCATCAGGTGAAACTCAATAATAAACACACACACACAAACAAATGTCTCATCATTCTGGTTTCAAATTTACCCGCTGCTCTAATGGAGCTCTCTGTTTACTGTCAGTCCAACAAACTGGGCTAGCTCATGACTGAAAACGTAATGTAACAACAACAACAAAAATAAACTAGCACACACACACACACGGGTCCAATTTGGACTTTGCAATTTCTGCTACAACTCAAGGTGTGGAAATATCTCAAATATTAAATATATATCTAACTTAAGTAAAAGTAGAAGTCCTCTATTTACAATCCTACTTGAGTAAAAGTACAAAAGTACTGACGTTAAATTTACTTAAGTATAAAAAGTACTGAGCTGTTTAGTCGCGTCTTCAACCATCTCCAATTCTGATAGCAAACACCTGCTATACAATTAAGTGTTTGTGGGAAAGAACACACACACACTCTCTATGATGGTATGCAGATGGCAATACCACAGTTTCAAATACACACCTCTCTGGTCATGTACTTTATAGTGAAGTAGAAAGAAGATATTTGTTGTAAGATGTAATGGAGTAAAAGTAATGCACATTTCTCAGTATGTAATTAGTATAGAATGAATATTAAATTATTAATCAGGCTTGACATCTTCAAGAAATCATCAAGAAATCTTGAAAATAATGTAATAAAAGATTAAAAAGATTAAAAAGTTCAAAATATTTGACTAAAAACAAAGAACAAAATACCATAAATATCTTCAGCTGAATCAGACATTGGAAGAGACTTTCCTGGACAAACAATGAGCTACAGGTGAAATTTTGATGTTTTCTCATTGGGTTGTACGATACCTCTAGACTAGAACTGACTCTCTAGAAAACAAGCTAAAATCACTGGCACCATGCACAAATGAGGCCTAGCTACAGCATAATAAAAGCAGCAGTAAAGACTTGGCCCTTTAAAGGATTTAATATTTGTTGTTTTTTTTTTTTTGTCTCGACGTTGACCAAGTCGTTGTGGAGCCCAAATGAAGGCGAGACAAATCCATCCTAACTCGCTTTAAAACTTGTCTATCCCTCCTTTGCTTTAAATACCGCAAGGTCCGGTCAAGTCGAGATTCCACCTTCCACTCTTGAGCCCTACAAATATGTTTCTTTAAATTGATGTCTGGTGTTTTTTATTTTATTTTGAGCCTAGTCAAAGTGTCTCAGAAAGTGCACACAGATGTGACCCTACGGTCATCAATGAGACACTCGGCCATGACAATGGTGTTTTCATCATGGACACAATGGACAACTTTAAACCTTGACAAAAGGGACAACCTAATGACACTGTATTACAGTAGGACTGTTGGTGGATGCAACTTTTTTTTCTGGATAGCTTTTATACAGTATGCATGTAAAAAAAAAAAAATTTCACTATCCCGTATTAAGAACCATTGATTGACCTAAAGCCAATAAAACAGCTCTCCTATTTTATGATAGACATCACTCACATCATTTCATTTCCCTTAGTTACAACCAGATATGGATGCTAGTTAGCAAAAAAAAGACTGTCATATTTCTTTTTCCTGTTTTCTTCTGCCACCATTAAGCACCACTTAAATGATCAGCAGATATCTGCAGTTAAACATTGAGGCGTATTCCTGTGTGTGTGTGCAGTTAAATATATCTCAGGAGCTCTATTCCGGCACACACCACTGACAGCTCACTATACGTACGCCTGAGTGTGTGTATGCGAGTGTGTGTGAGGCCCACCTCCGGAGATGAGGCAGATGGCCGAGAGCAGGCCTGTCTCCGTGTCGTCCATCTCGATGGGCAGGAGCTGGTTGGCGAAGGTGAACACCAGGTCTGTGAGCGGCCCGAATCCGGCGTTGTGCATCTGCGTCCGGTTCAGCGTCAGTCCGTCTGAGAAGGTCATGGTGTCCTGATCCGGTGTGTACCGCGTGCAGATACGCAGGATCTACAGTATGTCCGCATAAACATGCACATGCTTAGAGAAAAAAAAGACATCACAGTCTGGGGAACATCATCTATTTGAATAGTTTCTTTCAGAAAGACCAGATTAGACCTGGATTGATGAAACCAAATTTGTATCTCTCACAACATCGTATTTACACTCCAACGTAACAGCTTTAAACAGAATAGAGTTGCTATTAACCAATCAGATTTGAGGATCCATCAGGCAACAGTACAAGTCTAAATAATTGCTGAGTCATGGAGAGCGTGTGAGCATGATAGCGGAATAAATGTGGTAAAATTCCTGTTTGTTGTCTCTTAGTGTCATTTAGAAGAAGAGGAACCTATGTGAACTTATGGATTGGTGTTTATGTGCTTGAAAAAAAGTGTGTGTGTGTTTGTATGCAGCATGCATATGTGCATGATGAGCAGAGCCGTAGGAACAGTGGGATCGTTTGTGTGTGTGTGATGGACTTTGAAATGAGACGCAGTGTGTATGGGTGCTATATGAACCCTTTGAAGCGTACACTGACAGTGATTGGCACCATTGTCGGGAAGATGAAACAGAATAAAACATGCAGGCTGGTTGGGCCTGGGCCTAGTCTCTCCCTCTCTCAAACACACACACTCACACACACATTATTTGATCTTCTCTTTAAAGCCAAACTCCACAGCACAGTGCCACAGTAAACAGTCATCACAGAGGACAAGGTGAAGCTGGGCTTTGTGTGTGTGTGTGTGTGCGCGCGCGTGTGTGCATGCTCTCTGCATGTGCATGAGACAAAACATTTCCTTCAAACAACCATGTAAAAAGAATAACACTCTTAGTGATTAAAGAAGAGATACAAACTGGAGTAACAATTACCACCCCGAGTTCAGTTCCTTTATAACACGATGGTCCTGGAGTGCTGTATTCCCCCTTATAGCACAGCAACTCACCAAAGAAACACCATCTCTTTGTATTAACTAAAGAATTATACTTTATCATAGAAAGTTATGCTCATTAAAAAAAAAAAAAAACTTTACATGTCCTTATCAGAGAATCAGAGACGCGCTTTATTTGTCTGCAAAGCATGATGTTAATTACTGCTACACATTAAAAAACAGCACTAATAATGAGGAGTATCAGGGGTGCCAATAATTACAGTTTAGCTTTAAGATTATGACAAATTATTGATATAAGGAGAAAAATACACTTTTGTTCTGTTAAAACAGTCAGAAGACAAAAAGCAAGAAGGTTAAAAAATAATTTTTTAAAGATTCATTTACTTTTAGTTTGTGCCGACTTTATCTACAGTGCTGTGAAAAAGTATGTGCCCCCATTGCAGGATTTGTGTCTACATTTAAATTATTTAAAATCAAAGAAATTTGGATATTGCAAAGAGGAGTGGGCGAAAAATTCCTTCAAGGATGACACCATCAGTTACTAGGTTTAGGGGGCAATTACTTTTTCCACATAGGGCCAGGCAGGTTTAGACACCTTTTCTGCCCTTTAATACATGAAATCATTATTTTAAAAATGCATTTTGTACGTACTCGGGTTATATATTTATTCAGGAAGGGGGCAAATACTTTTTCACAGCACTGTAGATGAACGTTTACATTATGAACTCATTTTATTAGCCAAATGAATGAAAAACATGGATTTTTACCATTTCTGTTCGACCCACATTTTTTTACGCAATAAATTCTCTTCTTTCCTCTCTGCCTGCTTTTGTGTTTTTTTTTTTTTTTTTACTTCACTGAACTCTGCCCTAAAGTCGACCCTAAGCGTAGCATCTTCTTAAAAATAAAGTAAAGTGGCACGTGACTCAAAGAGCAAAAAGCCTGCTGCTGAGGTCAAGGTTATTATTTACTTTATCCAAAAGCGAAAAAAGAGACAAAGACAGGAGAAGGTTAAGGGACACGGATTTGGGTTTTGCTTCTTTCTCTCTGTCCTTTTCTTCTGCCTTCATCTGTTTTCCCTCTGGGGACCAGCTAATCAAATCAACGGCCGTCCCTCTGTCTTTTTCTCCCTCTATCTCTCCCTCCAGCTCCACAATGAGCATGCTTAGCTGCTCCCTCCATCACCTTATCACATGGCGCTGTCTGCTCAGTTTCATGCTCATTACCACGGCAACCCTGAGCTCAGCACTCCACACACAAACACACACACAAACAGCCAGAGGGCCTCGCACTCACACTCACAACGCTGGATATTTACAGCCAGTCCAGAAAACAAACAGGAGCATAAACAGATCAGACGGCTACTGAATCGACACGGTTACGGTGGAAACAGGCGACGGGGCGTTATACGCTGTGGTTCTGTTTTTCGTCGAAATCTCACATGAAAACAAAAATTTCCATATAAAATGCGTGCAGTTTCTGCTCCTCTGTTTTGATCCATTTGCATAACCATGTTTCGTGTTTTTTTTTTCACATCTGCTTAAAGCATTTCACTTTAAGCAAGAAGAACAGACGAGACGCGGATAATTACGTGACGGCTTGTTTTTCGTTCCTGGTGGGTTAGCGAGTCTGAGACGTGTCGAAGTGACGCAAACCAAAACAACAAAAACTCGTGGCTGTTCATCAACAACTAAGGGTGCTTTTAAAATCAGTGTATTTTTTACACACAAGAAGAGCATGCTTTTTGTGCTGGCATATATATTTATAAAAAAAAAAAGAATAAAAAAAAAAAAAACAACCTCACGACACACTGTAAGCATAGCAACATTCTTACTAGCCAGTTCAAGCTAACATAGGTTAGCTACTTAGCCTTGCAGATTTATTTCTTACTGCTAAAATAAACTGTGGTTAGAGAGAGAATTTAAGATGGAGATCAAAAGGAAAATCAAGGTAAGCCTGTGAGATCTGACCGTGCAGCAACATATATCATATCGTGCACATGTCCCACAATTACCCACAGTGTTAGCATCTGCTACACTGAAACGTTACCAAGGACATTTTTTCCCCATTTTTTTTTTTTTTAAGTAAGTCAAAAATGATCTGTACTCCGGTTATATTAAATCTTCTGTTGGCCGTACTGTCTTATCAGAGCTTTACATTCAAGGCTACAGTCTCCCCAGTCACTGCTGTGCAGGTGTGAACTTATTACACCCTACTTGTGATCTGCATGAAAGAAGAACACCATGCATTGATTCGTATTTGTTTCCTGGTCTGAGGGTGTACCTGGTGCCGAAACTCACAGAGGAGCATTTGGATATCTGAATAAATTAACACCAATACTCTAAGAAAGGGGAATGTTTCTTAAAGAGTATCATTACTGGTGACGAGACACTGATTCATCACTACGAGCCTAAGAGTATGGAATGGAAACATCCTCAATCACACTGAGAAAAAGTTCAAAAAAGTCAACCATCAACTGGAGAATTCATCAATGCTTATAGTTCTGGGATTCTCAAGGGCCAGAAGTATTGGAACATTCAGGATTAAAACACAGTGAACTGCTTTTAAAGGACGTTGTGATCTTGCATGACTTCTGATCACACTGTCGACTCCTGACTAATCTGTTGATTTTTTAATGAGATAATATAAAAGCTTGTTGACAGATGGACAAAGTGTATTGAAAAGCAAGCAGATTGTGTCAAGAAATTATGTGGGGTTTTTTTCTTTAAGAGTGCGGATCATTTTTTACTCACTCACATAACCTAACAAGACAAGACACGTCCTCCATTTTGTTTTTCATGACTTCCCCCTGAGCTATCCTATTTTAATCTAAGCAGGTTAAAATTTCATCAAATAATTATGGGCATTTCAATCAGATGAAGCTCTTCAACTATAAGTATTTACCCCCCTGTGATTTGAGTGAAAGACTTGCTTGCTTGAAAACTCAAATCTACAGCTGGGTCAATCTATTCAACCTTACCTCAGATCATTTAACTGGCTTTGTGGCCACGTTTGCATGATTTGTTTTTAACTAGACTTTAAAAAAAAAAAATTCTTAAAGAAACTTTTTTTTAAAGAAAAAGTTGTTCCAAAAGATACCACTAATGGCAAGGTTCAAACTTATCTCAGTTCAGGGATATAAATTAAAATCTGTTCATCATGAACACTTTTCATCATAAAACCTCCAGCTTTGAAACTTTTGTTTCCAGACTTGTGCCACCATGAGCAAGCTTCCAAACGCATGTGTTTGAGTCCTGGCTATTCATATGGTTAAGTCCAGGTGTGAGCAATCAGTCATCAGGTGAGTGTTGATCATGTGATAGTGGCTGAGGGTTATGGGACATGCTTTCAGCCATGTTGGGATGCTCTGGTGGATTCTGGGAAACGGAGTTCATTAGCGAATCTGGCTCTGACTTAACACACACATAATGCAGATAACTTTTATTACTTTTTACTTACAAAACACATTAGGATATTAATAAAAATCATTGAATATTAATGTTTTTAATTAATTTAGTAATTACAATTTCACATTATTTGACACTGACGTTTCACACAGCTTCATGAGCCGCATGTTATAGCACCACCCAACGGGGAATAACAGGGTTAATTAAAATCCTAGTCAAACTCTGATTTAAGGGATAAAACATGATCTGGTGGTGTAAATTACTTTCATCAGCCTAATGCTGATTATTATTATCATTATTATACAATTATTTCTTCCTCATATATGTGAAGGCTAATGCATTCTAACAGCAAGACAACAAAGTTTTCTTGAGTAATCAAAAACATCATTCTTTTTACCTGTTTATATGATGGGTGTTCAAGTCAAACTGGGACTTTTGATTTTAAAACTTCTCTATATAATCCCCTGCTATACTAAAGCATTTATCCCAGTGTTTCACTAGTGCATGGACACCATCAAGGTAGAAAGATTTCTCAGTACACTGGAGCCTCCTTCACATCTGAAACGCCAGCCTCCCAGGAACTCCTTTAATGGCCCGAACATGTGGAAATGGCTTGGAGCGGGTTCAGAACTGTACAGGTCACGATGTGGTGATAAGCCTGAGTTCCTGTAATGTGTAAGTGGTGGTGGTGAATGATTTTGTGTACAGTTCTCACAGACAGATGCATCTCTTCTGCAATTTGGCAACAAGTTATCTGTTGCTTCTTCAAGGACCAGGCGTTCCACTCACTGAATGTTCAGGGAACAACTGCAATGACCTTTTTTAATGTTTTATTGCGGCTAAAAGTCTCATCACCGCACTCTGCTTGAAGTCTTCTGTAAAAGTAAATTTTCTTTATGGCTTCTTTCACAAGAAATTTTAACACAAGTCCTAGTTTGACTTGAACAGTTACATATATACATTGTTGTGGAATATAGCACAAGAGCTACACAAGTTAATTCTTGAAATGCTTTGTATTATTGATCACCTGGGATTCATATACACACTCACCAGTATGTCCAGGCAGGCGGCTTTGAGCAGAGTGATCTGGTCAGCGATGGTCAGTCCGGTGAAGCCCGGCACCCGTTTGGCAAACTCCACGATCTTGATAATGCACTTGGTGGCCAGCTCACTGAACTTATCCCACAGACCCAGATCCAGACGCACACGGTGGTCAGCACTCGAGTTCTACAGTGTACAAGCACACACACACACACACGCACACACACACACACACACACACACACACACACACACACACACACACACAGTCAGGTTGTTTTTCATTAGACTCAAGATAATGATCTCCATCAACTACATATGCCTCAGACAATCCAATCAATATCCATTGATCCAAGCACAATACACATGTAGCATAACATAAAATGAATGTACGAGGGTGAGTCAGAATTTATCCGCTGTAGAATTTATTTGAATTAACTTGTAGAAAAGACCATAATACATAATTTTCCCACATAACCTCCTTGCTTTTCAATACACTTTGTCCAACTGTCAACAAGTTTTCTTACTTCCTCATTAAAAATGTTTTAGGCTGAGCTGCAAACCATGAATGCACCGCTGTCTTCACTTCTTCATCAGGAGTGAATCTTCATCCTCGTAGGACCAAACAAGTGAAAGTCTGATGGAGCGAGATGTCAGGATGCTTTAACACCTCTAACTGAAGATTTTGCAGAGTGTTGAAAATTGTGCGAACATGCATCATCATGCAAGATCGCCCTTGAATAGCGGTCCTCTAAGTTTAGGCTTCAGCTCTTCAATAAGCATCTCACTGTAACAAGCACTGTTGATTGGTAAACCTTTTCCCTAACCCTAAACGCAGTGCAGATCATTTTTGACTCACCCTCGTATACGGTATTTTGGACACAGCTGTTTAAATATATTCACATTTTTAAACCAAGTCACAGTCGTATGTGGTTTAAAATCCCATAACAAAGATTACAACAGAATTTTGAAATCATTCAGTGCTCTCCAGAGATCTTTTACAGCACCATGTATATAAAAAGAAAATTGTTTGGCCTTGGATCAACACCTATAAAACTCATATTGAATACATTCAAAAGCTAACTATCCACTGAAATCATTCATACACCGTGGAATATATGCAAACATGCACCATTGCCGTAGCAACTACGGCAACACACAGGAAAAAAATCTGATAGAAGATTTATATTTAACACTTGTTCGGGATTCCGCAGTATGTTCCCGAGCTCAGGTCACCGTCTGTTTTGACATTGTCCCCATGTTCATGTGGGTTTCCTTTGAGGGTTTTTGCCTCTGACCCCCGAAAAACATGCAGGTACAGTATGTGGTACTGTGTATGAGAAATACTGCACTGTGATGTCCAGGGTGTATGTTCAATGTTCCTGGGAAAAGCTCCTGACCCTGACCAGGAAAAGGGGTTACCAGAGATGAAAGAGGGATTTTTTAGTGATAAACAAGTACAGTGGAACCTTGGATTGCGAGTAACCTCGGATTGCGAGTGTTCCGCAAGACGAGCAAAGATTGTAATAAATTTAAATAAAGATGTAATAAATTTTGACTTGAAAAATGAGCAAGTCTTGGATTACGAGTACCGAGTATCATGGAACACGCATACACTTCTTATTTTGACACCGAGCATCACACTCTCTTGCGCTGGGGAATTGTGGGTAATCATCTCCTCTGCTGGGTCTTAGTGCTCATCTCTTACTGTTATAATCAACATCTCCCTCTCTGTTTCAGCGTGTTATTAGTCCTATGTGTGAGTGTGTGCGCGTAATTTGACACTGTGCCCCACACACACATTGACATTGACACACACACACTCTCTCGCCTTTACAAATCAAGTAGAATTAAATGTCTGGTCAGTGCATAATTGTATTTGAGGTTGGCTATCTTCAGTATTGTTCTTAAATGTAGAAAATATTCTTAAAAAATATTATTTGGCTAGGTTTCTCCAAACTTTTTGGCTGTTGCTGTATATAAACTTCAGAGCACAGCTGTAGAGAGAAAAGGTTCTGACAAAGCTGTCAGGAGAAGAACTGAAAGGCTCTAATGAAGTGTGTGTGTGTGTGTGTGTGTGTGTGTGTGTGTGTGTGTGTGTGTGTGTGTGTGTGTGTTGTGAGAGAGAGAGAGAGAGAGGGTGTGCGGGCGCGTGTGTTTGTTTACTCCGGCAGGCACAGAGCTGCGCGGAGATTGAAGCCCACATATTGAAGATACTGATAGAGCTGTGACAGCGAGACAGAGGGGGAGATACGGTAGTAGGCTTTTATACACAAAAACTCACAGACGGTATCTACAGGGATGCGGAGAGACACTCACACACACTTATTCACAGAGGGAAGGATAGGGATCGGGTTGAGTGAAGGAAGGAGAGACGGAGGGCAGATTAGAGACAGACAGGGACAACCGCTTTATCCTGGTCAGCCTCAGAGTGAAGTGTCCCTTGAGTCCTTTCCCGACCTTCATGTTGTTGGACATTGAAAAGGAACCAGAGGAAAGTGACATAGACATGGCGGGAACATACTACACTCCTCGGGGTCATGAGGTGGTGACTCTACACGATTTGTCACCATGACAACCATATTCCTTCTCTTCTATAATAAGAGACATTATAGAGACATTAAAAAAATTCTGTGTGTTCTCATCACATTGAGTGTGTATGGAAATGCTCTAACTTTCTCTATTAAACGTACCTATTGTTTTTTTATTGTTGATTTATCATGTGACTTCACCAAGTGTTTAAGTGATCTCCATTCACGATCACATTTCTTCCACAAAGTTGACGGATCAGGCCTCGCAGATCGCTGCTATAATTTTTTTGTCTTATTCTTCTTCTTAGTTGTAGTAAAACCATGTTCAAAAGTCAAGTTTATTGAGAATGTTCCAGCGTATCCAGTTTTTTGCTCTTGCTGAAAAAAAGCAATGATATTTGGACATGAGAGAGAAAAAGTATAGAAGAACCTGCTACAACTTTTACTCAAAAATGAAATTTCATGCCGGTCCTGTTTTTTCTATAGAGTATAAAGATTTCACATACATTTCCAGGGAATGCGAAAGAAAAAAAAGCAGAAACCTACAGGCTCAAAGGAAAACAGAGACAGTCAGGGTAAGTGCTACATTAAGTGCGGCTATATTATCCATGAGCAGGAGCGAGACATGGCACTGCGGCGCGCTCTGCTCCACCAGCAATCTGCTCATTAAGGCCATGGGCCGAGCAGCTGAAGCCAATTTGTTTGTTTTCCAACAGTTTACATTAAATAGCTCATCTGTTCCGGCTCAGTGAGCTCCGGCACCAGTTAGACAGCCTGGGTCCAAATAGCAAGGACACAGCGCGTGAGTGAGCGAGAGAGTGAGAGAGAGATTGGATTTAGACTGTGTCCTTTGTGCTACTGATGCAAAATCCAAAGCAATAAAAGATCAGAGCGCCCTGTGTCCGTCAGTCCAGAGAAGTGCTTCAAACTGTGAAAAGCAGCATTTGTCACGCTTTTATTCAAAAGTGCAGCATTTCATGTAGGAGAATGTGGTTTCAAATAAAAAAGACTCTTTTCTAATGCTGTGCTATACTCTAAAAATACTATATATATATATATATATATATATATATATATATATATATATATATATATATATATATATATATATACATTTATAATGTATTAATCAATTTAAATTACTTTTAAATAAATGTAAAATGTTACTTGGATCTAGGTAGAATGTAAGCACCGTGGACAGTTTTAGTAAATTCAGGATATCACTGTGTCATGGACCGCCTGTGACCAGATGTAGAACATCTATGAAATTTATTTCACATCTGTTCCCTGAACAGGTGCAAAGATCGAAAGTCGCTGGACCTCATTTTGAGAAATGAAGCTTTACGCCATTGAGGAATGTCATTCCATCAAATCTGAAATATGCCCAATTCTGCAAACCAGCATCAGGGTTTAGTATTGCTTTAGCTAACAGCGCCATCATTCAGTGTGTAAGGGGGAATGTGGCTCTTAGCAGAAGCCAAGTGTGGTGGATAGGACAGTGGACGCCATCGGCAGGATCTATTGTCGCTGGCAGAAAGAGGGCGATCTGTAAATATGATCTCTGGTTAAGTGAGAAGCACAGTATGGATGTGTTTAAATCATTCTCAATGAGCTCAAACGCAAGCCTTCGCGACTGCACACTTCGCTGCCAGAGCTCGCCTAAGAAGCGTGGCGCAGACCCGGGGCCGAGTCTCTGATATTAAAGCTACTTGTCTTCTTCCTCCCTGGGGCCAGGGGATGGAGGGATGAGATGAAGAGAGGGAGCGACCAGTGGAGCGGCGAGCCAGCCAGCGCTGTTTGATTTTCCCTTCGCAATCTCAGTCAATTACCGCACCGCCATAATTCAATAGAGAGAAGCAAGGAAGTGGCCGGGGAATTCTAATTTCATTTAGGGGCATTTATCCAGAAGAAATTAGACAACTCGCGGCATTAGAAAGTAAACGGCCCACGTTAGAGAAGCGTGCCGCCGCCACCACCGGCACAGGCTGAGGCGGGACGAGAAATCCGGGACAGGCAGCTGGGTCCTGAAATAACACTGTGGTTATGTAGATTCAGCAAATGAGCAATCTAAAAGCTTTCTACTTCAGCGCCGGGCTTTTATTTTTGCCTTTAAGGCTGCCACGGTCGTTTCTCGTCACTGCTGGCTGTCAATAAAGTGTTATTCATTGTCAAGGATAAGACCCTCTCCCTCACCCGCACATGAACTCCCAAATCACAGAGGCGCTGAATTTGAATATTTCGCTGCATAATAGGAGCTCTAACCTAATCTCGGGGTTCTCTTCTCCTCCCAATAAAGAGCTTTCAAAGGCTCATGAGGAACCAATCGGCAGTGATAATGAGGACTTTCTCACAGGATTTGAGGGAGTATAATTAGCCTTGATGCAAATTACGGGCGTGTCTGAAGGCTTGACATTGCTGTTAGGGCAAACATGAATCTGTTAGTGGGAAAAGAGAAAATTCGAAGCACGTGTTTGGAACATGAGAGCAAATCCCACAAGTGCGTAATACAGGTACTTTTATTTATTGCGCACATTTTCAATTCACAATTTCGTACAACCGAAGTCACGTTGTGTCTTTCGGATTAAATTTATCCAGGCGTTCTGTGAAAGTTTGTGTTTTGTCTTGGGGGGGGGAGACACATCAGACTTTGCTAGGAAACATTTCTAGAAAACAGACGGAAATAGTCTATTTTCAGGAAACATATATAATTTACAATCATGTTTTGACAAAATTAAGTTGTGATTCTTTTAGTTGAGTTGTTTTTGGAACCACCACAGGAAAACAGGTTGGTGAATGCTACTGTACATCTATTTGGCTGGCAACTACAATATAAATATACTTAGGCCGTCAATCATAGGAAGCCCATGCTGTGTTCAGTGTATCCTTAAGCAAGCCGACTACTATGCTCTATGCTCTCTGTCCTACTCAACCCACAATCAGGCCATCAATCAACCTGATTCCTTTTACATTCCTGCTTTCTCGTCAAAGTGCTCTGTATATCTAAAAAGTGATATATATTTCTATTTACCATGTAGCATGTCTCTGCTGAATGTACCACTAGATTTAAGACGGTTTCATTAAACTCCAGCCCTTTCTCGGTGAGCCAGCGTTAGTGGTTGTTCCCCAAAGGCAACTGTCAGAGGCATGATGCCGTGTCTTTCACTACTCAGAGGTCGTGCATGGGTCAGCATTGCTCAGAGCTTTAGATCAATTTGATGATGAATGTTGCCAGTCAAGTCAGTTCTGCCTGTGTTTGATTTGTAGTATTGTACTTTCCCCAGTAGCTCCCTGAAGCTCTGGTCCACTACTCATTCTCAGAGAACCAAGCCAGCAGGTTCCAATGTGCTGTCTGGTTTTATTGTTTCAGATATTTGCTCAGACCGAAAAAAGAAAAAAAAATGATTGGGAGAGAAAGGATTGTTTAGGCCTGACTGTCATTTCCAGCTGCACATATCTGAGGTCTGTGACAAAACATTCATATTTGATGGTTCTCATGTCTCTGCTTTGTCTCTATACAACCCACAATCTGATAATCATACAAACAAGTATTGGAATGGAAACGCCAGATCCTTTTCTTAAATATACTGAAGAGATTTGGATTTGAGATCAATAGATGAATACAAGATGATGGATCAAAATTTCAGCCTGAATTTCCTGATATTTAAAGCTACTCTAGATGTCTTAAACAACGTAAAACATGGATTTTGTTTGAATCCACCCTTTTTTAAAATTGGAACATCGTTGGCGAGGTGTGCCATTTTAGATAAATACTTCAATTAATTAATAGCTCTGAATGTATACTCTTGATTTGAGCCCTGAGAGTCACTTTTAAATTGACATATGACCAGAGGGCTGGCTGTGGGAGAAGGGGAAGAGATTGTATGAATCAGTTGTACTTGTGCATTAAATGCAGAGTTGGGTCCATAAGTAACATTTATAAATTGATAACATTTATAAAGTGCTGAATGTTCCCAGGTGCACAGTGACTCTATCATTGTGAATTGGAAGAAGATTCGGACCACAAGGACCTCTGCCTGAACTGGAGGTCCAGCCAACCTTGGTAACCAGATTAGAGGAGCCTTAATCATAAAGGTGACCAAAAAACTCAATGGCTTCAGAAATCCTCCACAAGAATTTTAGAAATACTTCATCAACCTTGCCTTCATGGTAGATGGACAAGACTGAAGCCATCTTTTGCTGAGTATGAGGCAAAAGCCACACGTGGGTCATCAACTAGTAAAACCATCTCTATGGTGTAGCATGATGGTGGCAGCATCATGTTATGGGGCGTGTTCTGAGTGGCAGTGATGGTGAGAGACATACAAAGAAATTGGAAGAATTTGTTGCCTATCCATTCAAGTTCAGGACAGAGTCATTGTTGTAGGGGATATTATGTTGCTGAGGAATCCCACAATGGAAAAAACCTGGAGGGAAACTATAAAGCTCAGGGAGAACATGCAAACTACACTCGCACAGAACTGAGACAAGATTTGAACCCCTCACCCTGTCAGGTATGAGGCAACAGAACTAACCCCTAAGCCACCATGCCTCCTAGCCTATGTATAAAATATGAAGGCTATTTTTGTACACAATGCAAGAATAGGTGCATCAACACTGTGTGCTCATACCATTTGTAAGGATTCAGCCTGTGCTGTGTGCATTACTCATGAGATGTTCTTAGCTCCACACTGAAGCCATGACTGATGCACACTGGAGGCATCTTCATCACTGGTATTGACAACAGACACCTAATCAAGTTCTTGAACATCAAGTAGCTTGTCACACTGCCTTCAAATGTAACGTTAATCAGCCTCCTTCTCACTGCAAACGTTCAAACGGGCTCTGCGAGGGACTGTCTAATCTTAATTCACTGATATTGATTTTCACTGATCATCCAAAGTGTTTTATTTGCAGATACCGAACTAAAAAGGCTTGGAGCGAAAAAAAAAAAACAGCACGAAGTAAGGAGGAATGCGAGTTATTGAATAACTTGCAGTGATTTGCTAAAGACAGCACTCACAATAGAGCACTGTGTATTAGAGTAGGATTTAGAATGGAGTGTGTGCCATCGATTACTGCTGTTCCAGCTGCGGTAACTATTACCGCGTAAGGCCCGTATCAAACAGGGTTGAGCCGTTTTGATTTGACCCTGCTCAGTGTAGAGATGACATTTCATCAGCTTGATTTACAAATACCACAATGTCTAGCCACACAGTCTTCAGCCATATATGCTTTATGATGTTGGGTGAGGAGACCTGGGGTGCAGCTGGTTTTCCAAATGATCTCAAAGGTATTCACTGGGGGCCAGGTCAGGCCAGTTCTTCCACACCAGCCTTTTAAAACCATGTCTCAATCATAGTCATTCTGATGTTGGTACAAGTTTGGGCATTTTAGTTAAATTCTAAATCAATGGGGGGCGCTATAGAGCCAATCATGGAGTAGGACGTGTTTTGTCGGGCTCTCGCTGAATAATAACACTTTATGTTAAAATCCTTTTTTAAAATTTCTAGTTTATTTCACTAACTGGTCGGTAATACGCAACCATAACTTGGTGACAAGTTTAGTAGTTGTTTTGGTGTCAGATATGGCTGCGAGTTTGAGAAAATACAAATACAGTGGCTCATCCAGCACAAGGCCCAGCACATCCTCGGCCCTCAGCCCCGTTAGTGAGACGAGCTCAAGCCGCGCCGCTACTTCATCTCCCTCAAAATCAGAAAAAATGGACGTTGAAGACCTCAAATCCCAAATTCTCTTATCCCTCAAGAGTGACATTTTAACAGTAATTAAAGAGGAATTGAGAAGTTCACTGACCGAAGAACTGAACTCCATTAAGGGTGAGTTACAGATGCTCAAGGCCGAAATCACCAGTTGCGTCGCGACAACTCGCGCAGAAATGGACCAGATTAAGGCTTCTGTGAGGGACATGGAGGGCGGACTGTCTACATGTTCGGATGAAGTGGTTTCAATGCAAACTACAATAACGAGCCTGCAGGCAGAAATGACCGAACTGAAAGCGAGGTATGACGACATGGAAGGGAAAATGCGGCGATGTAACATTCGAATCCTGGGTGTTCCGGAGGAACCAGGGTCAAGCTCCACCGCGTCGGTTTCTAAACTCCTGACCGAAGTTCTGCAGATGGACAAGGACCTCCTTATTGACCATTCGTACAGAAGTTCCGGACCCAAGACGCAAGGAGGGAAACCGCGCACCATTGTCGCCAAGCTACACTACCATCAGGACTGTGTGGAGGTGCTGCGCCGTGCCCGGTCCCGAGGTCCACTTCGCTTTAACGGGGAGCAAATAGCCATATTTCCAGATTACACTCCGAGCGTGGCCAAGGCTCGTGCGACATTTACTGAAGTTAGAAAACTCTTACGAGGACAGGACGGCGTGTGTTTCGGCATTTTGTATCCTGCGCGACTCCGTATCACCTATAAGGGCGAGGACAAGATGTTAATCCGGAGGACAGATCCGGATAAAGCCATGCACTATGTTAAGCATACTGTTATTACTCCCGCAAAAGCCAGACCTTAATTACTGAAGGATGTTCACATTTCGTATTGTGGGCACATGGACGGTAAACACATTACTGACCGGGGAAAGCCATAGTGGTTTATTACAAGTTAGTGTAGTTGTGTTGAAGTTCCCGTTTTAGTTTCAGTACAAAACTATTTGTAATTAACACTTCATAACCATAATAAGGATGATGTTGACTAGTTAATGTTTAGACCTGTTTATATATTTTATTGTTCCAAGCTTATAAGTTGGTTCAGTGAGAGCCTGATTTTGGCTCAATAGGATCCAGATAAGCACAGTGTGTGGATATGTTTGTGTGGGTTGGGTTATTCACCTGGTTTTAATGGGTGATTGGGTTAGGGTTCAGGCCAGTCAGCAGTACGTTTCTGAAAACTCTTTTTCTCTCTCTCTCTTTTCTCCTTTTTAATTGCTCTCTTTTTTTAGTGGCTCTATTTTATTCTTTGTAAATCTGCAGCTTCACTATTGCTATTAACTTCTCATGACAAAAATAAATTCTAAATCAATGCTAGAATTAAACACAACTGTTATGTTGCTTTCCAAGCTTCGTCATATAAAGTTTTTTGGTATGTCCATGCATGTATTAAATTGACTTTATGCTTGAAAATTTATTTCATACTGAAACGCTCCATTGTAATGTCCATTTAAAATGGTATGGTTGATTACAAAAGCTGGCATACTCTTAGAACAAGTCAAAATATTTTTAGACATAGAGACCCTGATGAAAAATAATTAAGTGTAAATATAAAAGATGCAAAAGTTTGACACTCTACAACAAAAAAGGAACTGCTTTCCAAACAAAGGATTATGTCTTTCATATATGCAGAATAGCATGTTTTAGATGTTTGCTTTAACTAATGTGCAGCACAATTTGTTATATTTCTACCTAAAGGTATAAAATACAGGGCTGTGACAATGCACATAAATTAGTTTTGCACCCATAGTGCGATTTAATTAGCCTTAACAATCAAATTTAATGCGGAACGTACACCCAAAAGGCAGGTATTAAATTTGTAAAAGGCTATTTCTATGTTTAGAAATCTATATTTCTATGTTTTCTATGTATTAAAGAAATAAAATTACCATTTAAATGACACTAAAGTTAATCAAAATTATATCTTGGAAAATTTTTAAAAAATGTTTTAAATAAAATTATGATGATTATTATTATCTTCCTATAGTTAAGCTGTTTCATACTGTATTAGATTGTTGCCGATGCATTTAAACATTCAAATAATATGAACTCCTTTCCGTTTTATGTCACTTTTCTTGCACATATTTCATCAGTTTCTTGATGCATGTACTCGATACACCCACATTTCATTTCAAACAATTATTAACTTCTTGAACTGAGGCTCATTGTTTTTGTTTCCTGTTCAACTCTTCAACTTTGCATTTCTCTCTTGAGCTTAAACATAAATTGCAGGAATGACAGAAAACGCTCATTTATTTAGATTAAATGAATCCTTGAGTGAGATCCCCATAGATCAAATATATTTGGCATTTGATGCATTCCATCCCATTGTGATTTGCTGTATGGCCTGTGTGTGTGTGTTAGAGGTGAATTCTCACCGTGGTGTATTTGCCCAGCTGGCAGAGGGATGGGAATGTCTCCTGGTGAGCCCTCCGGATCTTTTCAATGATGGCCTCTAGCTCAGCCGTGAGCTCGTAGGTTTCCGTCAGCTCCGGCTTCGGACTTTCTTTCTTCTTTTTATTCCTGTCGTTCCGCACAGCTGCAAAAGAAATCGGGAATAAATGATCAGTGGGCCTATGCAGTATCTTTATCTTTTAGTTTCTGTTAAGGATAAACTAACTTGCTTTATCCTTTTAACTACTTGGACTATAATTTAGTACAAACAGACATAAAAAAGGCGTCACCGTGCAAATTGCTAACTAAATTGATAAATGAAATACAATTTAATGTAAATTATGTAAAACATCATCCCATTATAGCAATAACATACATTTTGGGACAAGTCAGCCTACATAACTATTGATTATTGATTTCTTAAAATATGATACCTTACAAGCAGAAAAATGCCTTTTTTTGGTACAAAAAACAAAACAAAACAAAAAAACCTAGAAAGCTCCACTCTTCCTGAAATGCCACTATCGATGCAGGTGCTCCTGTGTGCCATCACTGTGTCCAAGCTTATTAGAGATCATAAGAGACAAAGCCTTGAAAATCTCCATAACCACTGAGGTCAATGAAAACACACCACGGTTTGCAAGCGCTGAACAAAAGGAGGTCAATCAAAGCAGATTTCAGACTAGCTTATCTAAAGGAGGGTCACTCAGACGTGATGGACGTTAAGTCTTCCATCGAGGCCTTGAGGCTTTAGCTTCTCATTGGCATGGCTCTCGCCGGGACCAATGGAGCAAGAGAGTGAATCTCTCACCTTCTGTATTAGTCATGCAGATAGTCTTCTCATGATTAATACAGACGAGGCTTATGAAGCCGGACAAGCTATACGACATCATTAAGCGGAGAACACCTGGTGCTGTGCAGGGGGGCGTCTGGGGACCATCCGATTTCATTAAGCCTTGGAGGAGATGCAGGAGAAGAGATGTGGTACGATAGGCCAGAGATCAGTCCTTGCTCGGGAAAAAAATATTACTCAACCATGCATGTCTTAGGAAATTCAAAAGCCGCTGCAATTCCCCAATGATCTCAGAGAAAGAAGAATTGACTCACAGAGGCTTCCCCATGCACCTGCCCTAAGGTTCCAACACGATCATTAATATTTATACAGCAAATGCATTTACGTGTGGACAGTAATTTGGATGAAGGCATGTATATTCAGAGGAGCTAGCACGGCTAACAAGAATACCATAGCAGACAGAGGGAGAAAAGTCTGGTGTGATTGCGATTTAATAATAAGCAGCTTCTCCATTTTTTTTTTTCATCAAACAACGAGGTCATTCTTATGCTTTCTAATTGCTGGCAAGATAAGGTGTTGTAAACTCCAGAAGCAAATGCAAGTCTTTTACAGTCCAAAAAGACCTCTTTTTTTTTCCTTGCCGCAAAAAGACCCAATATAGTCCTCTTCCAAATGGTTGAGATGTTACTTCATGGTAAAAGCCACTTCAAAGCTCAACATATTTACAAATACCAAATAAACAAACAAAAAACTTTGTGTTACTGTGTGGTGCAACAGAACAAATGTTTCGGCCACTTTATTTCTCTTTGTATACTATAAATCATTTTAAAAGACTATTTAAAGGCAGCAGCACCTGGTGAATTTTTTTTAGCATAGCATATCTCAACCAAACGGTATAAATGGCTGAATCAGGTTAAAGACAACACATTTTTCAATAAGATATAGTGGTTTAAATTTCCCATACCAAAAAGTTGAGCAGAACATTAAATAGTTGAGGTATAGTTTCAGACCTGACTACAAAAAAGTGTAGTTTTCTGACACCTCCTTAGCAAGGTCTAAAAAATCATACAGTATATACCTTGGTTAATCCAATATTAGCAACTCTGTATTTATGATTTATATTTGCGTGGCCTTATTGCATTTATTCTACCTTCAGGGCTGTTACACAACTGCATAAATACTCGAAAACAAGGCAAATCTGTGCGGTTATTAAGTTTCACAAATCCACACCAGTATTTGCTTTGATTTACTCAGTCCTAAAGGGTCTAAAAAATATTTTACAAGAACATACTGTATAACTGGTGAGCATTTTTTTTCCTCAACGTAATCTGCAGAAAGGTGACCGGGACTGTAGAGGATGGATGTTCAAAACAACACTGTAGTTTACTTTACATGCATAACGAATGAACCCCCCTGCTGGTCTGTTTCGAGTGGCTTCTCATCTAATTACCCGCCTCGATGACATCAGTTCCGCATTTCTACACACCTCAGACTTAACCTGTTCCTCTTATACTTTATAACACACTCCATGATAAAAGTATACCATATACAAACATATCCATGTAACTTTTTCTTCTTCTTTTTTTGTGAAAAAATTAACCACTCATCATTCAGCATCATCTGCTCACTTGTTTTACAGTACAGGGACTGGACTGTAAAAAAGAAAAACTTGACAGAAATGAACAACAACAAAAAAAAAAACCCACCTGCAGTTCTTTGCAGTTCTGAATCTTGTCAACAGAATACACACTAGTGATGGGAAGTTTGGAACATTTTAGTGACTCGGTCTTTTGAATCTCGTTAGTTATTTTGTTAATTTCATTCTTTTGTTCAGAAATGAAATAAAATGTTACATTTTCAATAAACAGACCCCCAACACGTCTACAAACACAAATTTTGGCTATAGTTCCAGTAATGAAAATATTACAATACAGCTACGGACGTATTATGATAAACGGAATGAGCAGTTCAGCTCACATATCTTCTAGTCTGAGTCGTTGTTCTTCTCTACGGAGGTTTTATGATGATTTGCCCACGCGTGGCCAGTAGAACATGGACGAATCACTTTCCGAGACTACTCGTTCTTCAGAGAGTCACTTTAAAGACTCGTTCAAAAAGAGCGAATCCTTCATGAATGACCCATCACTATTACACACACTAGTGTCTTATATTTATATTTTGGAAATTATTTAGTTTTTATACGATACTGTGCAAGACTTTTGTCATGAGCCAACTCTTTCTTCATATTTTGCTTGCTTTTTTTTTGTTCTGACAAGTTTGTGTCTCTTGTTTTGTCTCCTGTACCCGATCAGTTTCAAGAAATCTTTTTTGTTTGTTAAACCACACAGTGACCTATGAATCATTCAAGCATTAAAAAAAACATCTTAATGAAGGCATGAACTACAGTAGTGAGTAACGAGTGAGCAGGTGATGCTGAATGCTGAGTGGTTGGACCAGATGAGAGGGGAAATGAGGTCACTGCTGAGGTTGTTTCTAAATGATACCTTTAGGCACTTTGGAGCTTGTCACAGTAAAACATTTGCTCCCATTTCTTTAATTCAATGTATTCTACATCACTTAATATGAAGAAAAGCACACATGCATGTGGAACCTTTCCAAAACTATCAAGATCAATTGTATATAAAAGCAGGTACAGTAGATCTGCTTTTCTTTCCCAAGTTCTCCAGTTATACTATTTAAAATCACCCACATCTACGCATGAATTTTATCAGTTTGCGCACACAATTTAGCACTAATTTACTTAAACTGAGGCTACAATCTCCTAAATAAGACCTTACTTTATCCCTGGAACTTTCCCCAACATTTTTCCTTTTTTTTGTGTTGTTTCTTGTTTAATTTGTATTTTATGCACGATTATTAGATGGTGTTGCCGTGTAGTGTAATTTTATGCAGATTTCACCCTTTCATGTTTCGTTCACTAATACAGTTTTACTAATTATTACAATCAAAAAAAGCATGCTAGTTTTAGAACAAATGAGACAATTAGTCATTTATATATTTAAAGTATTAAACTACTCCATCACGCAGGCTTTGGGCACCGGCAAAACCAAATTATTTGGGATTTTGGCTGTTACCTTCTAAAGGGTTCATGGTTCCTGCATAATTGGAAACACTGTGTAATTAAAGCCTGAAGCTTTACAGTCATAAATCTACATAGCAAAAATAAATAAATAAAACTCTTAAAGTGGAGTATTTTAATTGACACGTAAGATTTTATATAATTTGTTTGTCTAGCTAATCTGGTTTACCGCTTCATGTGAAAAACAGACAAATAAGTAAAGAGGGTAAGCAACGACATAAAGGAGGGCTTTGGGTTTTCAGATGGTGGGTAGATCAGAGTTGGCATGTACGGTCCACAGATCAGTGGTAGCCTTGCTCTATTTGCTGTAGTTGAAAAAGGCCTCATGAGTCTCTGATCACAGCCACTAACACACAGAAACACAACAGCGGGGACACTGTGATGTTTGTTAGGATCAATGCAGCAAAGCATTCAGGCCTCCAGGAGAAAAAAAAGAAAAAGACAAATGAGGACAAAACACATTGAAGAAGATGGAGAGCAGAGAAAGCAAGACAATGAGATTACACTCGGTATATGTTGGACATACAGACAATATCCTACATCATGGCCTGTTTTAAACCATAAGCACTTTGTCTAAGTTAATGTGCCTTATGCATTAAAGAACAGAATTCTTTCTGCTCCCCGGTCCAAGAAGGCAGTTGAATGGATTTAGGGGCTTTGCTCTTTACGTGGTTGAGCCATTGGGCAGCACGCTTCAGAGATTACAGCGTGATAGGGATCTAACAGACTGACTTAACAGCCACTTGAAGCTGACACGTTTACAGCAGCAGGTGTCAGTGTGGTAAATGCCACTATCAGTAGCACAGAGGCTCTCTTAATCCTACGCATGATCTGAACACAACATGACCTGGACTCTCGAGTCTCAACTTTTGCACGTGCATGTATGCATGTATACTGTATAATTAATATGTTTCAAAATCTCACATCTCCTGCAATTTACATACCCCAAAGCATCTAGAGTTTACAGTCAATTATGTGGAAAAATAAAAAGCACAACAAAAAAGAGAGTGTGAGTAATGACTAGGCTTTCCAACCACGATGAACAGGAAAGCATCTCAAAAGGCACGGCATGGCGAACCCCTGGACCAATGCATTACAAAAGCACAATCAGGTTCCACTTCTGTCAGCCTTTAACAAGGTTCTTGAACGTGTATTACTCACGTCCACGTCACACACCTCAACCAAAAACAGTTGTGCTCATTAAGGCATAAATAAAGGACCAAAGTGGTTTTCAAAGTCTAATTAAGTGCCTCCAATAATGCTCTAATTGGTATACTAGTCACACAGTTAATAAGCACACGTTTATATCACTTGTCTTTCTTGTATTTCAAGTGTTCTTGCTATGATCGCTCAAAGGGGTTGCGTGTCAGAACGGCATGTCTTCCATGATGCGTGCTTGCCACACTGGGAACGCCAACTGTTTGAGCAAATTAGTACATCCGAAGGGCAAGTATTAAATTTGCAAAGGCTGTCTGAGTTATATCTTTTATTATGGCTTTGTGTCTTGAAATAAATGAAATTTTAATAAATAATTATTAGATTATAAGATGGCCATAATCCTCTTCCGTACACTGCCTTTAAGCATCGTTTCAGTTTTGTTTCAGCCTTACTCTTCCGAGGTCAATTTGAGCCTCACTCACAAATTGTGTACAGCCACTATGTAGAGCAACTGTGCATATGAAAAACAAGCTAATGTACTCGGCCAAAACATGGTATTAGTGCTAAAAGTGTCTCAACTAGGTAAAAAAGTGAATTTTCATATTTTCAGCATCATATTCCACCATTTTCCATAATACTTAACCATGCTTTTTATCTCCCGATCCATATTTAGATTTTTGTAAATATGCATACACATATATATTTTTATCAGATAAAAAGAAACACATTTGCTAAATACAATTTCATGCCCTTGTATGTAGTGTCCATAACTTTAAAAAAATTTTTTTTAATTAAAATCTTTCGATGATATTTACTGTCATTCAGATGAACCTTGGCCAAATTTAGATTTCACATGACAACATGACATAAACCAGAAAAAGTGTATTATTCTAACCAGCAAAACTGTTAAGATATTGCAAATGAATTTGACATGGTTACGAACACTACAGAATTTTTGCTTTTTACATTAAAAAAAAAAAAAAAAACATCTCTCAATGAAATTTTGACGGTATATTTTAATATTTTAATAATTATTATCAGACAGATTACAAAAAACATTTTTAACGGAATAAAATATAGATTTCTATGGTTTATGGCCACATAACCTTAGGTGTGTGTCTAATTTTGTAATTTATTGAAAAACATCCTTAATTTTCGACAGAATGCTTTGATTTAAGCAACAATTTTTATAGGTCATGTACTTCTAGAAACTCAAAGAAATATGAAAAATTATATTATGAAGCATTTTAAATGATTATTGTTTGAAGCGAGACAACGCTGATGCTCATTTTGGGGGCGCATATAAAATCATCTCTCCAAAATAGCTGAAGTTTACATTTTTTAGGAAGCAAGATTGGTCACTTCCATGTTTCATAAACTTGTTATGGCCGAGGAAGAAGTGTATATACAGTATTTGACATTGATCGTGAAATAGCTTAACTGTTTGTATTTTAACAGAATCCATGACGAAATGCCTGCTGAGGTTGAGTTTTATCTCAAATGTTTCTCAATGATACAAGTACAGCTTGTAAAAGTTGAGTAACTTTTGGAACATGTCTAAGCAGGTGCATTTTACCAGCCCACACTCAAGTTGTTCTCGTTAGTGTAGTGAAACTTACAGTATAAGCATCATGTAAGGGTGTTTTTTCATGCTCATGTTCTGATAAATCTTTCCTATCAGCAGCAAATGTGATTCAGAGTAGACTATTCAGTTTTTTTACCCAATAAGCTCCTATGCAGTTTAACAGCCAAAACTCCCTTTCATCACACAAAGCATGGAACACTATTAAATAAATGACATTTAATACTCTTCTCTGCAAGAGGAAATAAATCCAGCAGAGGATCCTACCTGTGGGAGTGTCTCTCTCTCTCTCTCTCTCTCAGACAAAATGTACTCGTAATGTGTCTTTTCTTTCTGGTTAATCTAGCAGCTATTATCAGCTTAATCGGCTCTTTTATTGAGCAATGCTTAACATGTACAAATAAAAAGCTAGGGGACGTGAGAAGGGGCTCAGGGGCTTTGTTTTCTATTTCGGAGCCTCTCTTGAAGAAATTATTCGGTATATGGAGAACACTTCGATGTCTAGTCGCTGTATTCCTCTCTGTTTGACAATATGTCTTATTAATACGATAATGTGCCATATGTGCCTTCTTCATGATTTCTTCTAGTCCAAAAGTCAAATTGGTTGATGATTAATGATCTGATGAAAAATTCCCCACAACTAACGCTGAATAATAGAAAATGTTGCAGTTATGGTTGAGCTAAGATTGTTACTTAAGTTTTGTGTGTGATTAAGGAAGGAAGAGAACATATCAGAGAGTTCTGATTACATATCTAATACACATACCCCAGAATATGACTCTTCCAAATGGTTGAGATGGCCCTTTGTGGTAAAAGCATGGTTAAACATAGGTGTATATATATATATATACAGGGTGGGCCATTTATATGGATACACCTTAATAAAATGGGAATGGTTGGTGATATTAACGTCCTGTTTGTGGCACATTAGTATATGTGAGGGGGCAAACTTTTCAAGATGGGTGGTGACCATGGTGGCCATTTTGAAGTCGGCCATCTTGGATCCAACTTTTGTTTTTTCAATAGGAAGAGGGTCATGTGACACATCAAACTTATTGGGAATTTCACAAGAAAAACAATGGTGTGCTTGGTTTTAACGTAACTTTATTCTTTCATGAGTTATTTACAAGTTTCTGACCACTTATAAAATGTGTTCAATGTGCTGCCCATTGTGATGGATTGTCAATGCAACCCTCTTCTCCCACTCTTCACACACTGATAGCAACACCGCAAGAGAAATGCCAGGACAGGCTTCCAGTATCCGTAGTTTCAGGTGCTGCACATCTCGTATCTTCACACCATAGACAATTGCCTTCAGATGACCCCAAAGATAAAAGTCTAAGGGGGTCAGATCGGGAGACCTTGGGGGCCATTCAACTGGCCCACGACGACCAATAAACTTTTCAGGAAACTGTTCATCTAGGAATGCTTGGACCTGACACCCATAATGTGGTGGTGCACCATCTTGCTGGAAAAACTCAGGGAACGTGCCAGCTTCAGTGCATAAAGAGGGAAACACATCATCATGTAGCAATTTCAAATATCCAGTGGCCTTGAGGTTTCCATTGATGAAGAATGGCCCCACTATCTTTGTACCCCATATACCACACCATACCATCACTTTTTTTGTTCCAACAGTCTTGGAGGGATCTATCCAATGTGGGTTAGTGTCAGACCAATAGCGGTGGTTTTGTTTGTCACATAAAAGTTTGCCTCATCACTGAACAAAATCTTCTGCGTGAACTGAGGGTCCTGTTCCAATTTTTTTTTGCCCATTCTGCAAATTGTGTGCGCCGATCTTGGTCATCCTCGTTGAGATGCTGCAGTGGCTGGAGTTTGTAAGGGTGCCATTTGTGAGTAGCTAATATCCGTCGAAGGGATGTTCGACTAATGCCACTCTCCAGTGACATGCGGCGAGTGCTACGCTGTGGGCTCTTGCTGAATGAAGCTAGGACAGCCACTGATGTTTGTTCATTAGTGACAGTTTTCATGCGTCCACATTTTGGCAAATCCAACACTGAACCAGTTTCACGAAACTTAGCAAGTAGTTTGCTAACTGTAGCATGGGAGATGGGTGGTCTCGTAGGGTGTCTTGCATTGAAATATGCTGCAATGACCCGGTTACTGCGTTCACCAGATATCAACACAATTTCGATCCGCTCATCACGTGTTAACCTCTTCGACATGTCAATAGCTGTGAACAAAGAGAAACTTGTAAATAACTCATGAAAGAATAAAGTTACGTTAAAACCAAGCACACCATTGTTTTTCTTGTGAAATTCCCAATAAGTTTGATGTGTCACATGACCCTCTTCCTATTGAAAAAACAAAAGTTGGATCCAAGATGGCTGACTTCAAACTGGCCACCATGGTCACCACCCATCTTGAAAAGTTTGCCCCCTCACATATACTAATGTGCCACAAACAGGACGTTAATATCACCAACCATTCCCATTTTATTAAGGTGTATGGTTAAGGTAATGGCCCACCCTGTATATTGGCTTAGCTTAAATATTTCGCTGTCTTGAACTTAACCTGGCTGAGCCATCTCTACCATTCGGTTTAGGTAGACTTTTTTTTAAAAACAATCCACAAATGCCCCTGTGTCTAATGTGTTTTATAGGCTACCATGAGAAATAAAGAGGTCATGATGGCCAAAAACATTTGTGCATGTTAGTATTTTATGTGACCCCTATGATTAATCATGCTTTTACCACAAAGGGCCATCTCAACCATTTGGAAGAGGCATATTCTGGGGTATGTGTATTATTGTTATTGACTCAAAGACATCTTTTCATTTCTTTTTTCATTATGAGGTTGAAGGAAGGACATTGTATTTTTATTCACTAATAGCTACATTTAATGTTTTGTAATATTCATGAAACAAGTTATTTCCTGTTCCACTTATGCTACAAAGCTACACTCCCTCATGAGACTCTCTTTTTTCCCTTTCACTTTAATAGATTACAAAGGACAAAAATGCAGCTTGTCAATTTACAATGAAACTGAAACACAATTTCCTCTCTCCGGCAGAAAAGTGACAAGTTACATATTTTTCTAAAAGTGTTAAGAAGCTGTGATAGTGCACGCTACTTGAAAAAATATAAATATATTTTTTAAATATAAAAATGTACTTACACATGTAGATTCATGGGTACGTTGTTTGACCAGATACTATAATGCATTCGAACAAGAGCATTAATATAAACCTGTGATTTGCCTTGTAGCTAGAAATACAGTCAAGGCTGCTGTCAGAGAACATGATTTAAACGTTTCTGATCAATCAGATTTGAAAATTTAACATCACTGTGGTAAAAATTCAATTTAATAATTTTGTTAATTAAATGGGCATAGTCTTATATTTTTTTTTAAACAACATTATCTGATAATGGTGTCCAGACTGTACTACACAATTATACTAATTAGGTTTATCATGTTTTTCTGAACAAAATCAAATCCTTTCTTCTAAAACATATGTTTTAGAAGCTATAACAATCTTCAAGTATTTGTTTAATTCATTTATATGATGCCTTTTAATGACCCACCAGCCATCCCTGTTTCAGTTTTCTGCCTTGATTTCTGCTCAGGAGCATTCTTTGCATAAGTGTGTGTGTATGTGTGTATAAGAGAGAGAGAGAGAGAGAGAGAGAGAGGGAGAGATGGTTATGTTAACGGCATGCTTCGATGATGTTCCCGTCCAGGCCGGCCATCTGTGCAGCATGCGACCCTCTATCGCAACAGATGCCCCGGGAAATAAACACAATATTTCTCCCCTGCTCTTGACACAAATACACACTGGCAGTGAAGTGGTGACAGACTGTACAGAAGCGTGTGAGGGCCATGGATATCATTCCTGCGCAGAGTGAATGTGGGGTAGGGGGGGAGGCGAAACAGGACAGAAGAATGACTGGTGAATGTTCATGAGGAGAGAAGCACCAGGACAACCAGACCCGAGCCATTTTCCCTCCTGGGATCTAAACACAGCCAGCTGCATTCTGCATTTTCCCCCTCCTCTCCTCTCCTCTCCCCCTCCTTCTCTCTCCATCCCTAGGCTCAAAGATCTGAAAAACCTGAGATAGCATAAACAAGAGCGAGAGAGAGAGAGAGAGAGAGAGAGAGAGAGAGATACAGCTACCTTTGTGTCCTAATGATTCTCCAGCATCACCCAGAGGAGTGATTCTCACCAGGTGACTGCCAGATGCTGACATCTTCCTTAAGGCTCCTTGGCCTAAAAATAACATTACCTGTTTTAGCTTTCCTTGAGACGTGCAGTGACACATGGCTAAACTGACAGAATAATTAAGAAATCCCCCCTTTTTTGTTTGTTTGTCAATAAAACGTACAGGGTTTACATTTCTAAGCTTCATATTGAGGATTTAGAAAGGATAAAAATAAATATACACAGTACTGTGCAAAAGTCTTAGGCGCCATACGTATTATCTGTAGTGCAAATTTTGTTATATAAGTTTATTATGTCTGCATTATTATATACAAAACCATTCCCTACACAGATACACTACAATTAATGAATAAATAACATTACAGAAGAATATTTGCATGCCTGTAAAGAAAGCGACATATTACATGACAGACCAGTTTTCAGATGGAAAAAAAGAAATCAATAATGTAGACTCCTGGGTTTTGCATGTAAATAGAAAGGAGCGAGTGTGATGAAGTTACCAAAAGAACTCATATTCTCCAGCATGCTCAGTATTTACAGTACTGTGTAAAAGTCTTGGGAACATCCAAACAAAAGCCATATGCAATGATGCTTTTGAAAACATTTTTATATTAAAAGAAACTTCTATAAAAAGCACTAAGTAATAACATAAACAATAAACAATAAACTCTTTGCTTGAACATAAGCGGTAGTGTTCGATACAGATGTTCTATACAGTACTCTAAATAAAACAGCTGTTAGGTTTTACTGAGCATGCTGGAGAATACGAGTTCTTTTGGTAACTTCGTCACACTCGCTCCTTTCTATTTTCATGCAAAACCCAGGAGTCTACAGTATTGATTTTTTTTTTTTTCCATCTGAAAACTGGTCTGTCATGTAATATGCCGCTTTCTTTACTGACATGCAAATATTTGTCTATAATGTTATTTATTCATTCATTTTAGTGTATCTGTGTAGGGAATGGTCTTGTACATAATAATGCAGACATAATAAACTTAAAAAAATTTTTTAAAAAATATATTTCTCTATTATTATATAATTCTTCCATTTCTTTAGACTTGCTTGAATTCTTTTCTTTTTTAAACTTTTTTACCTGACCATATTCAAATGCATGAGTATGTGCAGACATACAGTATAGTGCTTTGCTATTGTATATTATGAATAAGGTTAATAAAAGTAATATATGTCACTTGGAAAAATCCACTGCATGTCTTTGATGAACAAATAAAGAAAAAATAGGTTTTGAAAAAAGAAATAAAAAATCATTAGTGTGCTTATAACTAATTTGACACTGCAACATACATTATTACTGTACACAATGTGAATTTTTTTTTATTTAGCTAGTCTATGTTCTTAAAAATTATGAACCGGTTTAACGAACAGATTTGAAACTGCGGTTACTTTACATGTGGTTATGTTTCACACAAAAATAAAACAAGCCCACGTTAAAGTAAAGTATGTAGAGTAAAAAAATATAGTATAAAATGTCACTACTATTGTAAAGAGTCTTTTCAGACTGACAAACTATGTTCAAGTCAAACCGGGACTTTTGATTGTGCCGAATAACAGAAGACAGTTATGAGCGTTAAAAACTCCCTTTATTTCTCTATATAATCCCAGGCTACACTAATGCACTTAGTGCTTGGATACCATCAAGGTAGAAAGTTTTCTCAGTAACCCAGAGCCATGATCATACTGCCTGCTTCCTGGCCTCCAAAGAACCACTTTAATGGCCCGAACATGTTGAAAAGGCTTGGAGCAAAGTCAGGACTCCCAGCCGAGTTCCTGTAATGTGCACAGACGCATGCGTCTCTTCCTTAAGTTTGTGACACAAACATATCCATCGATTTTCAAGGATTTGGCATTCCACTGGCTGAATGTTCACCGGAACGACTGCAGACTGCAGCTGATGTCTCCGAGCCACCTCAGCACGGATCATCATTCCCTGACGTACGGCCTTCTTTAAAACGTTCGCACTATTCAAATGTTTTACTGCGGCTAAGGATCTCATCAACGCACTGTGCTCGAAGTCTTCTGTAAATGTCAATCGCTTTTATGTATTAATTCATGGGAAATCTGCACTAACACTGTTGCATGCCATCTTGCTTAACACGCAATCCGTGCACAACTAATCTCGCCATCTATACCGCTTTATCCTGCAATTCAACATGTCTAACAGGACGCACAATATTCTCCTGCTCTTAAGACAACAAGCCCCTGTTTGACTCGAACGCCAGTTAGCTCCAGCTGGCATACTCCTCAGAAAATGCTTTTTTTTTTTAAATATCTCAAAAATCCCCTTATTTCACTCCTTCTCCAAATGTGCCATTTCAGTGTCTTTTGTATGTAAATGAGCTAGTGCTGAACAACAACGAGGTCACAATAGGGGGAAAACAAAAATCTGTCCTGTTTAAATTAACATCTATATTTTGCTATACATGAGCGCTCATAAACTTTTTCGAGTTCCCCAGCAGCACAAGATGCTTCACAGCCTCTGCTCATTTATACAGTAGATGGAATAAAGAAAGGAGAGTGGGATGAATGTTTAAGAAATCACCGTCTGAATTGTTCTTTTGTCCCGGAAAAGCGCACGGCTAAGAATCACCTCCTCTCTCATGGCAAATGGAGCATGAAGTGGACCTGGAGCCATAAACGCTGATGCAATCGACGTGCTCCAATAACGTGTGAAATGCAAAGCACTCCGATGTGTGAGAACAAGGCGACGGGAGCGCTAGGATGCAGACTGCGCAATGATGCATTCACTAGCCCAAGTGCCCTATTTCAAGGGTACTACAGGAGCAACGGGCGAATCTGCGGTGTCCTGATGTGCCACGATAGTGTTAATCATGTTTTTTTATTATTATTATTATTTCCAGTTTCCTTTGTGCTGTCTGATGAAGCAGGTTAGGAAACAATATTTATTAAATTAAAGGAGCAAGCACGTAAAGTGGTGCATCTACTGTAGAAGGACGCATCAGGATCCGAGTGCCAGTGAGTGAGTTATCAGTAGTGAAAGTGCTTGCAAATGCCATTTCACCCATTCAGGAAACTGCTGATCTTGATGTTATCTTTACAAAGGAAAATGCTGCAACGGCAACAGTGCCAGTCACTTGAGCCTATGCAAAAAACACTGAATATAGCAAAAAAAAAAAAAAAAAAAAGTTTCCATGCATGGCTATAATTAAAAAGTTTGAGTAAAAAAACGGAAAAGACAATAAAAAGTGACGGAGGTAAACTCACTCAGTCGCTGTCTATACCTGTTTATTCTGTATACAAGGCCGCGAGGGCACGAGGTGCGGTACACCCTGAACGCGGTGCCAATCCATTGCAGGGCACATGCTCATTGACACACTACGGGCATTTTAGGAAGGCCAATGGGAGAAAACCAGAGTACAAGGAGGAAACATGTAAGAACATGCAAACGCAGATCCGAGGCGGGAATCGAACCAGGAGGTTCAATGCAACAGCGCTAGAAGGTAAAATATTTCGCTAACTGATAATGACTGTGTATGTGGTGCTGTTTTAACTGGCTGATTTTACATTTGATCTATTTCATAATATTATTCTTAGATTTACTATCTGAACTCAAGACATTCTGGGACATACAGTACATCAGAATGTTGTGTGTGTGTGTGTGTGTGTGTGTGTGAGCTAGTTTGCACAATTCATAGCACTCACACTCTTTAGACATTCCGACAGCGAAGCATTTCTGCAGACGGCAGTACTGGCAGCGGTTCCGCGTCACCTTGTTGATAATGCAGTTCTTGTCCCTGTGACATGTGTACACCATGTTCTTCTGGATACTCCGGCGGAAGAAGCCCTGAGAGCAAAACAGCAAGAGAGACAGAGAGTATATCCAGAATTAGCATAAGGCAGTAATGAATATTTTTCTTCCGCATGCCTTCTGTTTTTATCATCTGAACTCGAGATGAAAGCTTTGCGCCGAGACAGGGGGGTGTCCCACAGGGTGCCGCAAACAACGAGCACGAGTGGTGAAGAAACACCTCATACTTTATTTTAACATTAGGGCTACATTTACAGAATCTCTGGGCAGGGAAACGGGGTATTCAATTACAACCCACACATCTAGAGCTAGGATTATAGGTCTGTTCGAGTTAAACCGGGACTTTTGATTGTCCAGAATAAAAGCACAATATTTTATTTCTCTATATACAGTAATCTAGAATGCAACTGTCTCAGCGTTTCACTAGTAGAGTTTTTTTTTCTCAGTACGCCGGAGCCATGATCGGACTGAAACGCCGGCCTCCCAGGAACTCCCAAACATGAGGAAATGTCTTGTCAGGTCAGGACTGTATGAGGAACACGTACGGCCTTCTTTAAAATGTTTGCACCATTCTCGTTTTTCATCACTGAAGACTTCTGTAAATGTCAATCACGTTGACAAGTCCCGGTTTGACTTGAACACCCCTTGTATACAGTACATACACAAAAAAAATAAAAAATAAATACACTCATCAGCCACTTTGGTTCTAGATACAACAATATCAAAATAATATAGTTTTTAAATATCATTGTAATATTGTAAATAAAAGGACAATTTGAAAAAACAGTATAAGTGAATATAGGGCATTAATAATGAAACGCATTTAATACATATTTCAAAGAATTCATCATAGAATTTGTCTCGTTTGTAAAGTACAGTAATGTGTAATTGCGTTTCCACAAGTCTGTCTTCCTGAACAAATCACTGATGCACAAGTCATTAAAGCAATTACTCTCTTTATTGGAATTTCTGCGATGTGACAAACAGACCCTGGACTGAAGCTGATACAGTTAATAGGCGTCTCTGGAGAGGCCTCTACTGTATATTTAACATGGCCATCTGTGTTCATGGTTTTATTTTTCTGTGTTTAGTTTCCCTGAGCGCAAGAATCCAAACTAATCCAGATTGTCTGTTTTTTTTTTTATACAACTAACATTAGAACAGCGTGCAAAAACCATTTCAATATAAACAAATGTAAAAGATGATGAGTTGCACATGTGCATTATAAATAGTGATATAAACTAAATAAACAAGGTTCACTGATTCCCGCAGACGGATATTCGATTTTTCTGTCTCGATCTGGTGCGGAAACACAGAAACGACGGCGGTTTCCTTGGGAGAGGACGTTTTTTAAAAAAATCCGTAATGGTTTTATAGTGAATATTAATATGTTATTGCTCCACCGTGGGCAGCGATGATGATTAGTCATGTGCGGGTGTGTGCACACGCCTGCCGAAGCGTGTGTTTGTGTCTTTCCTGAGGATGACTGAATTTCCATTTGCCTTGCGCTCTTGAGTGACTGATGAGGCCTTATGCTTTCATTAGAGGCCGAGCAGGATGCATGATGGTTAACGTATTAGTGAGGAGGGCAGGGACGGGCAGGTCTAGAGCCTATCGCGTTTTGCCAGTGGCGTTCCTCGACTGACATCACGTGACCTCTCCGAGGTCACGCCGCTTTATGAAGTATCCTTCATTCAGTTAATAGACATCTTTATTCACGGTGATCTCAGCTTCCTACGCATCGCTCGTCCTCTGATGGATGAAGATGGGAAAGGGTTTTGGATAGCAGATGCTTATTGTGTTCAGCCCGACTGCCATGCCCAAGGCTACAGTAGTGATGTATCACCAGAGGTGCCGGTGCATCCCAGTGACCACGGCGGTCAGGAGATATGGTGACTTCCTCCCTTTCAAACACACATATATGTGCACACCGGGGTTCAAATTTGTATTTACTTCATAATTAATAACAAAATGCATACTGCACTTACTATAATAGGTGCAATTACATTTTTAATTCTTTCTCTGTACGGGAGGAACGACGAAACAGAGGGCTGTTCCTGATCCCAAATTACTGTAGGTGCTGTCCGATTGGCCTGAAGTACGCTGCGACGTATACAGGGTGTTCAGCCAGATTAAGTCCGATTCCAAACCGCAGGGAGTAAAAAAAATTTCAGTTCATAGGGAACTGAGAATGGTGTAGGGAGCAACTGAACTTCACTTCATCGGAAAAGGGAATTAAAAATTAATACAAATAAAAAAATGGAGCTCGAATAAGGATTTATTATTATTATTATTATTATTATCATTATTAATCAATAATGTATTTACAAGTTTCAATAGTATATGTTTTATAATGGTATCAGTTTTCGTTTGAATAAATATTCAATATTTAATGTCCGTAGTGTGAAATTTCCACAGGGGCAGCGACAGGTATCCGAGATGCTTATGTTACCATGGTAACGCAGGGAGGAAGTGGCGACTGCGCTGGTGACTTCGCAAGGTGTGGAGTTTCGTCAAGCGGACGTTCCCTTCAACGACATTCCCTGAAAAACGGAGCAGGAGCACCCTGTGAAGAACACTTCGGAATGGACTGTAGCTTGTCTGTGTGGAGTTTCCCATGGTTCTACCATGTTAATTTGCTCTGGGTTCCATAGTTTCCTCCCTCACCCATCCCACATAAAAACTTTTTTTTGGCATCTTCATGGCACATTGTCATGGGCTGGTGCTCTGTTATGTTAGCAACAAATTTGCCAGAACTTTTATGGTGACTTGAAAAAAATGTTTTGATTTTCTACGTTCCTTCCTTTCGCCTGGTTTCGGTCCATTTCTCTGCTTCGCTGACTGAAAGCTACCTGTGATTAAAGAGACCTGGAGGTGCTGATGCTTTGATAATTCCCTGGTTGTTCAGCCATGGCTGGTTTTGTTCTCGGACGACTTAAACCAGGAGGCATGTAAACGGAGTAGATTAATGTACGAGATAGTGGTGGCCTGTTCAATGCGCGCGTCTTTGATGAGCGTCCAGCGCATTGTAACGACACAGAGATAAGCGCCGATCAACGTCAACCAGGCTAGGTGCGGATCTTCTTCCAAGAACCTACCGGAGTGAATATCACCAGGATATCGTCCTGGGGAGGAACGCGACCTGCCCCCTGGTAACTTTCCCTCTCTGTCACTCTCTCCCTCCACTCCAGCGCAAAAACCACATCTTAAACTAGGATCATTATCCTCCATCTTGTTATTTTAATGGTGGCCGGATAGGGTGACACGAGAGCCTAAAGCATTGCTGGACGTCTCATTTACGGATAAAAAAAAAAAAAGAAGTGCTGCCAATCAATTATTTACCCGTCACACCCGCTATCTACCATCACCCCCCTCGCGGGTGGTTCTTTGTATTGCCTGAGCATTCGGTACGGGATTAGTTTTCGCTCTTAGTCGCGTAGACATCTTATCGCGGCAGACGAAAGCAGAGAGGACACCGGAGACCCTGGAGAGAAAGAGAAAGAGACGGCCGCGGCGCAGATATTAATTACACCTGTAGAGCGCTGGAGTAAGGTGATGGAAGAGATGGAAGAGGAGGAAAGTTGGATCAGGTTACGGCTCGCCGAGCAGAATGGAACAAGGGGGAAGGACGCCGCTGTCCGCCTTTGTGCGTTTCTCTGTCGAACATGGAAGAGGTGAAGGCCCGACGGAGCTGAAAAACTGGACTGAACAGCTCGGGGATTAAAAAAAAAAGAAGGTAGTCTCTGTGCGCACAAAAGCAGCCTTGTCCGTTCATTTCTATCATGAAATCCCAGAAGATAACAGGGTTTTGAAGAGAGACCTGGTCTTTTCAATGGCCCAACAAGACGAATAAGAGACCATTGATTACTCTGTTGAATCTCACTGAATTTCTTTCTCTCTTGGTCAAGTTCGCCATAATGTCCTTATGTTTTCACTCAAAAAGAAAAAAAAAAAACAGGGAAGGATGGACAAACCTTCAAGACATGGGATGCATTTAGTTTTTCATTTCTCTTCTGAGTGCCTGGTAGGGTTGGTAGGATTTTGGATTTTTGGTAGATGTTTTTGCCTAAAACAAATAATCCCAAATATTAATTGCCAAATATGGCAAATAATCCCAATTAAGTCAAATCAATTTCCACAAAAAGGGAACATACAGTTTGGTACGAAGGTCTTAGGATATGCACATAGATGCTAAATAAATATAGAGCCCAGTAAACAGTAATTAATAAAACAATGTCAGTATTTGGTGGGACAATGCTTTGAGGACGATTTAGTCTCAGGTACATTTTGTGCACTTTTATAGGGAAATTAGCTTAGGGAAGTTTTACTCCTCATCCTGCAGGACCACCCACAGTTCTTCGGAGGACTTTTTTTTTCTTTGCATGCAAAGCCCAGCATTGTATTTATTTATTTAGTCTAAAAAGTGGCCACTTATATAATATGCTGTTTTCTTTAACTTTTTTGTAACTTTCAATTTTTGAGGTGGAATACAGATGTTCGAAAAAGTCACAAAAAAAGGAAATAAGGTTTGTAGTAAAAAAAAAAAATTACTTTTGCACAGCACTGTAAGTGCATAATGTGCATTTACGGATTATGGAGTGGAAAATACAGTAGATTATACGGATTCAGGTTGCATACTGCAAATCAAAACAGTGTAAACATGATGGTGGCTTTGTTCCCCATGCAAAAACAAAAAAGATATGACTCCCTTTTCCAATTCCCTATAATTTCAGGAGTTTGTTTAGTTTGTGTATGGTTGCTGAAATGTAGTCAGGCTGGAACTTTAGCCTGCTTGTCTGAGCTGGAAAAGAGTAGTCTAAGAGGTGGGTCCATACCGGTCCTGATCCTTTTACCACTATATCTAGCCAACATGGATCAGTGACGGACCTAAAACTCTTCAGCTGTCACTCATGGTAAGCACAGACTGGGGAAAGTTGGCAAAATCAGAACCAGAAGCTTCTGGCTGTCATGCATTGTTAAAGAAAGAAAGAAAGAAAAAAAAAGGCTGAAACACCACCAGTTTTTCATGGTCTTTTTTTGTATACCAACTGCTGGGCTTGACAAGAGGAGCGTCAGGAAACAACAGAGCAACACAACATCACTGTCTACATTCTACTACGCGCCTGTGGCTATCTGATACCAGTTTTAAAAGTTTGATGCAATTTAAAAGGGGGGAAAAACCCTGGCTAGCTTATGAATCATGCTGGCTTTCAGTATGCAAGTGAAGATCTGATTTGTGTCACAGCATCAAACACAAAGCCTCCAGTACATAACCTTCCCTCTGGGCTTTGCAGGCTGTGTCATCATCAACCATGTTTTTTTTTTTTTTTTGTAATGATAATCAGAGCAGCATCATTACATTTCAAGCGCATGATCTAAATGATACTGTACGTGCGCCAAAAACAGATTGACATTCTGTGCACCCTCGTCATGTCTTCCTTGATTTAAAAGCTGACAGGAGCTGCGTTTGATCTTACTTTTCACTCGGACCTGACGCTCCTTGATATTGATTTGACAATCATCATCTGCTCCGCATGCCCTTGACGTATTCGGTGTCGGATTTTGAATATGAAAAAGATGCACCTTTCTATGGCACCATCGTCCATGTGATGTAGAAAAAAGCGAAACATATCACTTTAAAAAAAAAACAAACAAACAGAGCAAAAGGCAGCGCTAGACAATAAAGGTGGCGACTATACAATCGAATCCATTTTTCCGCCCCACGTGTTAGATATCCTTTTGAGCAGAGCTGAGATGAGACGCTCCATTTGCTTTCTCCCGTGAAAATGTAGCACTCCTTTTACATTGTTGATAAATCACATTAGCGGGATGTGTGTTAGCAGTTTGCTAAGATTACCTTGCTAGGCAGTTAGAACACACTCAGCAGGGCCAATATCACCGTCTGCTTTTTCTCACTCTCTCTGCCTGTAGTCTCGCTTTACGTTCTCTCATTTCGAATGGCTCCTTTCTGTCCTCGCTCTCTAAGCAGTAGCAGAGGCTGTGGCTGTATCTCATTGTTATAGCACTACACTCAGACAGCAAAGACTAAATAAAGGTATTAAAACCCATCACAGGGAAAGTTATGATCCGACCAGGTGGTGTTGAAATACAGCGAGCGTGCGTATCCTGTTCTGGAAGCAGCTCCGCTATCCGCAAGTATGACTCAAGGCTATGCGGTAACATGCTGCATTTTCAGACGGAGTGAATATAGGGATATTAAAACCATCGTTATCAGAGCGTGATACACAATTAACCCAGCAGGACCCCTAACGTTGGACAATTGTTTTAATTTGGTTGTAACGACATTGCGGTGACGTTGGAGTGACTTCTGACGCTGAATAACGCTGAATGTTGTTGTTAGTCGAGGAGTCGCCACAGCATCTGATCCGCACAATAACTTGGCGCAGATTTTACGCCGAATGCCCTACCTGATACAACCCTCGCATTTTATCAGCATCCAGTACCTTGGGTTTGGGCATTGGCTGGGAATTGAACCTGGGCCTTCCACACGGTAGACGAGAAACCTCAAAGCATCAAAACTTTAACCTTTATTTGGAGCGTTTATGGCGATTGACATCCAGTCGCAAAACATCGGAACCCATCCATGCTCCCTTAAGATAGGGACAGACACAACTGCTTCCCACACACAGTGTGTGCAGCTCATGTCACACGTGTCTTATCATGCGCACTCCAGTTATATTAAAACATTTGTTAGCCGCACTGTCTTATCAGCGGTTTTTCTTCAAGGCTATTGTGTCCCCGCTCACTGCTGTGCAGGTGTGACACTTCTTTTGATTCTTTGTTTTGAGATGTGCAAGCATCCTCTCTATAGTCCTGATCTTCTGTCAGTTTGGTCCCCTGAAAACAGCCCTACGAGGATGAAGATTCACTGAAGAAGTGAAGACAGAGGTGCATTGTTTCTCAGGTTGTGGTTTCAGAGTTTGTATAAATTGCATTGAGGCAAGGGTAGATCAGTCTGTTGGGACCTCAGATCAAAAGGTCCCAGGTTTGAGCTCCAGTGCCCCCAAGCTTCTATTGTTGGGACCTTGAGTAAGGTCCGTCACCCTCAAATGCTCAGATACAATCGGACGTCAAGCTGAAACTGCTACTGAAATGATGGAAACCTTTCCAGAAGTGGGACGTATTTATTGCCTGGTGGCATGCAGATGTATATCCTTGTTTTGGCCCTCATCATTTTCCTGTTTTCTGCTTACCAAGTTTAATGTCACCTACCAGCCTTCTAATCCCTTCTAATTCCCTCCACCCAAATGGACTTGCGCTGAATAAATATGCTTCCTGACGCATCCTTCAGTGTGTTAAAAAAAAAACCTTAACAACGATATTTTATTTCATCAGTACACACCATCAGTCTAATCAGTTTCTTAACAAGGGTAATTGAGGATAAAAGAAATAACCTTTTAGCAGGAAAACACTGTATTTTGACTCTTTGTCAGGAGGTGGGGGAGATGACAGCCTCCATCTGGACTGTTGTGTAGAGCAGAGCAAAGGTTAAGAATAGATTTCTCTTCTCTATGACCTAAAGTCAGGGTTAATCTTTTTGTCGTCTGAGAAACAAAGCAAACGAGTTCTATCAATTCTGATTCTCGAACACATCCATTTCTTGAAGTATATCTATCCCAATGCCATGTGCCTGATAACTCTGATTTACTGGATTTTACAAAGCTAAAGTGCACCAGGGAAACGTCGTCAAAATGCATCGCATCCAAGGCAGCAGAAACTATTACGCATAATAGAGTACGGTCCATCCTTCATCAGGGTAATGTTCATAATCATGGACTGAAGAACAAGTGAGGGTCAAGACACAAAACACAGATTTGATATAAATACTTGGAAAATGGTGCTTTGACATGCACCATTACTTGTCCAATCAACAATTCTTTACCCCAAGACAAAGAAATAAAAGGACTGAGATAGACAAAGTAATTAAAGGCTTAACTCAGAACAGATGCCCACATTAGATAACAGAGCAGGTCACATGGCAATAGAAACTAAAAGGACATGACGTGAGCCTACACAAGATGTCTTTGGAGTGTGAGAGAAAACCTGGGTACTTTGAGGAAATCGGCCAAGCACAGGGAGAACCAGAGGCAAGATTCGAACCCCAAACCATAGACACGTGAGACCAGTAACCAGACTAGTTGCCTCCATATTGAGGACAGGGTGCCAATCAATCACAGGGCACACAGGACACACTCACTCAGGCAATTTGGAAACTCCAGTTAGTCTACCCTGCATGTCTTTGGGTGTGGAAAAAATTCCGGAGTAATAATATTTATATACCGCTTATCCTGTATACAGGGTCGCAGGGGGCTGGAGCCTATCCCAGGAGATTTTAGGCTCGAGGTGGGGTACACCCTGGACTTTGACAGGGCGCACACACATCCTACGGGCAATTTGGAAACGCCAATTAACCTAACCTGCAGGTCTTTGGACTGTGGGAGGAAACCAGAGCACCCGAAGGAAACCCACCAAGCACGGGGAGAACTTGCAAACCTCCCGAACTACACACAGACCAGATTCAGGAATCGAACCCTCGACCCTGGAGGTGTGTGGCCACAGTGCTAACCACTTCACCACCATGAAACCACAGTATTAATCTCATCAAATGAAATGAAAAAAGTTTTTGTACCCTTATAACGAATTCCCTCTGGGTCCTCTGGTTTCCTCCCACCATCCAAAACCATGTTTGTAGTACTACGTAGCGATAAATGACCAATTCTGAGTGTATTTGTCAGGTTTTTTTACGGACAGATTCCAGATCCACTGACCGGGATAAACTGATTACTGAGGATGAGAACGCATAAAAAAAGAAGAAGAAAAAAGATCATATGCACCAAAAATAAACTTGTAACAAATAATCCACTGCTGAATCATTCCGTACTGTGGGTTGTAAGCGCATGAAAGCGAGAAAGCACTAAATAATGGTTGAACAAAGTCTCCAGTCTTACTATTATTCTCCAGGTTTAGTCATAAAAACAGAGTTTAGTGCAAGAAAGGACATGTGCAGTATGTGAGCAGACATACAAATGAAATAAAAGGAAAGAATATCATTCTTAAAAAAAAAAATGCTTAAACGATATTAACTGCCTTTTCTTTGTTTTACGTTTTGTTCCTAAAGGATTTGATTTGATTCTCTGCTGTGCACCAGTCGAAGATTAAACAGAATACGAAGGTAGAGGACGAACGCCAGAAAAGATCCCAATGTCAAAAAGGATTTTGGCGCATCACAGAGCCAGCAGACTGTCTCGTCCTTAGAGCTCGACTCTGGCTTTAGTTAAAGACTGAATGTCCTTTCCGCATTGCCTCAGATGCATATGCATGCTCTTCTGGTGGGCCATATGCTTCCGTGCCATTTTACCAATTCTAATCAGACCTCCGAGTCTATATCAAACAAAGGGTCACGTCAAACCATGCTAATGCTGCTCCTCAGACGGAGAGGAGAAACGCAGGATAAACAAACTCCAGCATGTACACCCATCTGCTCAGACTGGGAGAGTGGGTTTGTGTCTCTGTAAAGCGATGAAGCAGAGAATAAAGGAGCAAAAATATTTAATGAAGAAAACTGTTTGGATTGGGCAACTGGGAAAAGGAATTATTAGGACGGTTTTAAAAACAGTATTGGATGGTGGAGCGAACATAAGGAACAAAGCATGACAGGATGTGCTGATATTGGAGAATAATCAGTGATGAGGCATGTCATGAGATGTTTGATTTTGTGTAATTCTTGTTCTTGATTAGTTTTTTTTTCATTTTCTATACCGTTTATCCTGTACATGGTCACGGGAAGCCTGGATCCTATCTCAGGACATGAATCCAACACCATCTGGGAACGCCTGGACAGGGTTTAAGGCACACAAACACTAATTCATACACTAGGGGCAATTTAGGAACGCCAATTACCCTAATATGCATGTCTTTGGACTGTGGGAGGAAACCAGAGGACCAGGTGGAAACCCATCAAGCACAGGGAGAACTTACAAACTCCATGCACACAGCCTTGAGGCAGGAATTGAACCCTTCACCGTGAAGGTACGAAACCACAGTGCTCACTACTAGACCTCTGACTTCAACATTTTTCCAAATAATTTGTTCTGATAAAGTACACCGCCTTGAAATAGGCTGGAGGTCCCACTTGACTCAACAAAGGATAACAGGATGGACAATGGATGGATCATCCATTCTGTTATCCTTTGTTGGGTCAAGTGGGACCTCCAGCCTATTCCAAGGTGGGGTACTGACAACTCATACAGACTCATACAAAGGAGAACATGCAAACTCCACTTTCACACAGACCAGAGGCGAGTCTCGAACCCCTAACCATGGACGTGCAAAGTAACAATGCTTGCTAAGCCACGTGGCATAGTTAATTTTTAACTGCTTAAAATCTTTAAGAAATCTTATCTTCTTAAAAAGCATGTTTCTACACTTATTTAAGGTTCAATTAGTCAATCCTTCACCTCTACTCTTGAGTAAGAAGAGTCTTGTGGCTCCGTGTTGAAGACTTTTTGTTACAAGTCGCTGACACTGGAGACTCCTTCCAAAAAGGATAAGCAGGATAAACATTGTCATATAGAAAGCGTCATTAATAGTTATTCTATATATTCACTCAGTCATCGTCTATACCGCTTAATCCTGTATTCAGGGTTACAGGGGACCTGGAGCCTATCCCAGGAGTCTTAGGGCACAAGGCGGGGTATCCATCGCAGGGCACACACATACTGTACACAAACTCACACACTATGGCCAATTTGGGAACGCCAATTAACCTGACCTACATGTCTTTGGACTGTGGGAGGAAACCGGAGTACGTGGAGGAAACCCACCAAGCACGGGGAGAACATGCAAACTCCATGCACACAGAGACGGGAATCTGGTTTTTATCAGGATTAGATTATACATATGTCATAGATGGGTGTGACCTGTAGTGAAACAGTGTCGCTCTTTACTCATAATTGTGGATTGATTTGATTGATAAATGGCAGAATGTCGGATGACCATAACTTATGGGACGTAATCATGTCTTTAAATAAACACATAGTAATATGCTGTATGTTCATACCTTAAAATATCGCTAATAATAATAACGTATAAGTCACAGCATCTACGTTTATGACAGTACTATAATACAGTACATGCATGTAACTGTCATGCGAGCTGTTGTATCACTGGTCATACTGTACACCATCGTAATGACTCATGACAGCATGTCGTCTCACATGACGCAGGGTTAAGTGCTTCCTGACACAGTATGATCCTTCAAACCTGACTCACTCTCTCTTTCTCTAAACAGGAAATAAGAAAAGGCATCTGCCCCAAGCTTCAGTCAGTCAGAGCACAGATGTTACGACACAGAAAGCACCTTTAATCCCTATTCTAATCCTGTCAAGCCACTGTTGCTGGAATCAAACTCCAATCCAGCATGAATTCTACTATATTTATCTTCCTCCCTCCCTCTCTCTCTCTCTCTCTCTCTCTCTATCCTTCATTCCACCTCTACCCAGCACACTTCCTCATTTCGAGTGCACATAGGGTGCTAATCTAAATTCTACAAAACAAACTGATTTTTTTCTCAGCCGGAGTGCTTCCCTCGAGAGCCTCTGACTGAGACAAGAGAGTAAGAGAATAAGAGAGAAAGAGAAAAAGTGAGCGTGAAAGAGAGGCACGGAGAATGAGAGGTATAGAGAGAGAACCTGGCTGTCGAGAGAACAGAGAGTGTGTGTGTGTGTGTGTGTGTGTGTGTGTGTGTGTGTGTGTGTGCTCGGTGAGGTCGAGACGGAGACGCACTTCCTCCTCCGCTGTCACAAATACGAACGTATAAGGAACACCTTCAGTGAAAAAAAAAAAACCCACAAGTGAAAATCGCAGATTTTCCCAAATTGACAGAATAATTTAAGGAGAAGGCCACACTGCTGCTGTCACCGCTAAATATGTCAGAGTGTGAGAGCCCAAGAGACGGTGCACACACACACACACTCAATACACCCAACTCCAACCAATCACGGTTTAATATCACTACTGTTCATATATATTACTTGTTGTTGTTTTTTTCACTGTTTGTCAATTTTCCTCATATTTAATACGTTTGCAATATTGTTTTTATAAATGCAGATAGATGTTACATATAATGTTTAATGTAAAGTAATTAATCTTCTCCAGGTGCTTTGCCAACAATATATTTAATGATATATTTAACATTCAGAAAATAAAGTACTGCTGAACTGAACTGAGAGAGAGAGAGAGAGTGCAAATGAGGGAGACAGAGTGAAGAGATATGTATGTGAGTGTGTGCGTCAGTATGTGTGTGTGTCTGTGTCTGTGTGTGTGTGTGCTCGCATCGCATATGTGAACCTAAAGTTTTTAATCTGCAGGTTTAGTAAATTTATGGTGTAGGGAATTACCTCAGAATACTGTATATTTGTGTGTGTGTGTGTGTGTGTGTGAGAACCTGAATGTCCTAAATCTGCAGGTTTAGTAAATTGATGCTATAGGAAATTACACATATACTGTATATTTATATATATTTGTGTGTGTGTGTGTTTGTGCATCTCCTAATAAATTGGTGCATTGGATTACACATGTGGACGTGTGTGTGTGTGTGTGTGTGTGTGTGCGTGTGTGTGTGTGTGTGTGTGTGTGTGTGTGTGTGTGTGTGTTATGCTTGTTTGTGTAGGTGTGTGTGTGTGTGTGTAAGAGAGAAAAACTGAATCACCTTCTCATACTGTAAGTCTATACATTCCAAACATTCCAAAGCACACACACACACACACACACACACACACACACACACACACACACACACACACACACACACACACACACAGATTACTGAGGGAATTCGCTGATACAGCCCTGTGCATCACAGCATCTCACAGCTCTATTCACTCTGTTTTTTTTTTGTTTTGGCTTTTTTTTTTTTTTGCTCTTGCTGTCAGTAAACAATAAACAGTGAAGTTCCCTGAAGTGAGTTTAGATGAAGACCTGCAGCGCACCTGATGTACACTGCACTAACCATGCCATCACTTCTGTTCAATAATTACCCACAAACTCCTCATTTCCCTCTTCGACTCTACAACAGCACACTCGCCTCTGGATACGGAGCTCTCGGCACAGATGCATCCTGGTGTCACGCCCTCACACACACACACACACACACACACACACACACACACACACACACACACACACACACACACACAACTCACTTGGAAACTATCAGACTTCATTATCAACAGACTTCTAATTATCGCCCACACGCTTTTCCGCTCAAGGACTCGTGTGCTTTCCGGCTCTACCTTCCCTTCTTCCTGTGCACTTCTGTTTTTAATACCTGTCCTTCCCACAGACTCGAGCTTGTAGTTCAGTTAGCTTGTGCTGCAGCGCACTAAGCCTGATCGTTGAATTATTTAAAAAGCCTTGCAGCTGCACGCACGTAGCTCGGTGTAGAAGTACGGTATGGATATTTAAAAGCTTCCCATAGGTATAAAAGTATAACAAGCATCTGATTAAATTATCTGCACACTCAGCGAGGGTAATAACACGAAAACAACCTAGGGATGGAAACACAATGCTTCATTCGAGAACTAAAACTTAACCACAAGGAATACGTTATATTATACACCGATCAATAAACCAGAACAATAAAAGCACTGACAGGTGAAGTGAATAGCATTGATTATCTCCTTATACTGACACCTGTCAGGGGGTGGGATACTGCATATTATCCAGTGGACAATCAGTTCTTGAAGTTGATGTGATAGAAGCAGGAAAAATAAGCAAGCATACGGATCTGAAAGCCTTTAACTACGGCCATGTTGTAATTGCTAAACATTGTACCTCCAAAACAGCAGGCCTTCAGTGTGTTTCTGATATGCAGTGGTTAATACCTACCAAAAGTTGTCCAAGGAAGGACAACCGGTGAACGTGGGACATGACTTTGCTTTCCATGTTGAGTAATGAGCATTGACAGGCCAGTTTAAGCCAATCCCACATAAGGGCTACTGCAGCACAATTTTCTGAAAAAATTTTGCTAGAAGGCGGCGCGGTGGTGTAGTGGTTAGCACTATCGCCTTACACCTCCAGGGTCCGGGTTCAATTCCCAGCCAGGTTCAATTCCCGTCTCTGTGTGCATGGAGTTTGCTTGTTCTCCCCTTGCTTGGGGGGTTTCCTCCAGGTACACTCTGGTTTCCTCCCACAGTCCAAAGACATGTAGATTAGGTTAATTGGTGTTCCCAAATTCAAAGTGTGTGAGTGAGTGCATGTGTGTGCCCTGCGATGGATTGGCACCCTGTACAGGGTGTACCCTGTCCTGTGCCCTAAGTCTCCTGGGATAAGCTCCAGGCCCCCCGTGACCCTGAATACAGGATAAAGCGGTATAGAAGATGAGTGAGTGAGTTAGTTTTGATAGGAAGGTGTTGCAACCCAAAGTGCATTGCAGCTTGTTGCACATGGGGCTGTGTAGCTTCAGACCGATCAGAGTGCCCATGCTGACCAGTGAAAGGGACATGAATGTGAGAACTGGACCAACTGAAGATCTTTGCTTTTACTGTACATCATGTGAATGGCTAGGTGTGTGAGTCTCACTTACATGAGCCTTAAGGGCCCTGGAATGCCCCACAGGAAGAACGCATGCTGGCAAATGCAATGGGTAATGCTCTACTAAAAAACCTGGTTCCTGGCATTCATGTTCACACATAAGACCTACCAAAGATTGCTGCAGACCGAGTATTCCCTTGATGAGTGGCCTCTTTCAACAGGATAATGTCAAAATGGTTTGAGGAGCACGACAAAGAGTTCAAGGTGTTGACTGGGCCTTCAAATTCTCCGGATCTCAATCTGGTTTAGTGTCTGTATGATGTGTTGGACCAACAGTTCTGATCCATGAATGCCCTACCTTGCAACTTACAGACCAGATCTGAGACCACCTTGGTACCAGATACCACACACCTTCAGAGGTCTTGTTGAGGTCCAGGATGCCTTGATTGTTTATAGTTGTTTTGGTAACAAAAGACACAATCTCAGGCAGGTGATTTTGTAGCTATGGCTGATCGGTGTACTGTATATGCACATTAGTGTGGTAACTAACAGGCTTATATTAATGCGAGCTGTACCTGTATGTTATCATTTTTGTTGCTCGTTGACAGGACCTTGAATTAAAATGTGTAACTGTTGATATGGTGGCATTTCCTGTAAGGTGTTGTGTCAGTGCTGTTGGAACAGTTAGAGGGAAAAAAAGTCTTCAGAACGAGGAGCCTTAAAGTCGTACGTCTTACTTTTTCTTAATTTTTGTCTTATTAGCTTATTAAGCCTTCTGAGTGATCAACTGTTTCTACCTGTTGTAATCTAAGTCATAGCAGGAACTTGTTCGGCAGATGTTTGACAACTGGAAGTGAACAGCTCGACTGCAAAATGAGATAAACAAAATTTTTTTCGGTCTTTAACTCATTTTGGCAAATTATTTCCTGCAGGCACACATGGTTGTCTATAACAAAACATTTTGTAGGAAAATCACTACATATATTCTTCTATTAGAAGCTTTGAATGATCACGAACACATGTTTTGCTGCAATTGGGAAAACTGATGCAGTTTACCGGAATATTTTTGAAAGAAAGATTAAACAGAGAGATAACGCTACAGAACTTTCCGGACAAGAGACATGAGATAAACATGCTGTGTTCGGAAAATCTGTTGCATTAGACAGGTCTGGTTATACTCACCAAGTCCTGTTCTCTAATCAGGATTTCTGTACTTTATTATTACCTTATGGGACAATGGACATACTGTACAGTACGTGCAAACATTTGATAAACCCTGGTAGAGGAAGATTATGATTCATTGCACAACAGAAGTTGTTGTCTTGTTTGTAATTAAAAAGGATTTTATATGCAACAAAATACAATAACATTTTTCCTTTTTCTAATTTGCTGCCACTCCTCTTCAGAAAAACAATCAAAAAGTAGGTTTACTATATTTTTTATTTCTTATAAAACTCAACCAAAACTATATTAATACTAAATTGCACATTTACATTGTCCCAACACCATAGCCGGCAGATTTATCCGTTGTTTATAAATACGCTAATTAAAAAAAAAAAAAAAAAAAAAACTTACGAGAGGTGGAATTATAGCATTTTGCAAAATCAACAAGATTCACATGGTTTTGATGTAATCTTTTTGAATTTGTGTTTTCACAAACACCCTTGTGACCCAAAATAACCCATGCACACAATACCCACTAACATTGTATAATACAGATTAATGCTTTATTTTCTAAATTTCCATTTTGAGTCAGCCTGTTCAAGTGTAACTATAAAGCATTAAAGCATACGATGTGTCATTATTTAATAAACTAATTAGACAACCTTGGTGCCAAACATATTGATGGAGTGTTGTTTTACTAGTTTGTATGCCTTAAATGCTCTTAAAGATATTTCAAACAGAAAGGACGCTATTTTCGATGTCCCTGTGACTCTGTTTTACTGTGAATTATGGATGAACAACTGCTGTGGTACGAGTGGAATAAAACTCTTCAGGGCATGCTGTTATTGGAAGATTTTCTATAACAATAACACATCTGGTCTGTTTTTATTCCTCGCTTAATACTTAAATAGTTTGGGGAAAAACGCTTCTCTCTTTTTTCTCTTTTGTACCAAAAATGCTATGTAGCAGTAAGGAAACCTTTCCATGAAAATTTAACAGGCAGTTTTGCCCAGAATGCCCATTCCTGTTCTTGAGAACTGATCTCGCTCGTGTTCAGCTTACCTTGCACCCCTCGCAGGCGCTGACGCCATAGTGGTACCCAGAGGATTTGTCCTGGCACACGAAGCAGGGCTTGTAGACGCGTGGAGGGGGCAGGGGCGAGGGCGGGCTGGGCACCAATTCCTCCGAACTACTGCTTTGTGTTTCGATGGCTGCGGGCAAAACAAGAACAAAATTACACACGAAAATTTGGAAAGAACAACACAAGTTAGGTTGACCATATGCAGAACTACTTTATGAACATAAATACAGTAAATATAAATGCTGAATATTTTTGACAGGTTTTATCTTGCACCATTTTGAACTTACACACAAGAAAAGCTCCAAAATACTGTGCGCCTTACTGGAGCTAATATTTCTTAGCATTAAAGTCATCATATCACGCAGTCTCCATATGTATTATATTTTTATCCTATCACTACGACTGAATCTTATTTAATACTGAGGTTTATGCCACAATGCTGTTGTATTCTTGAATCTGATTGGTAGGCAGCTCGGACAGAAGTCCCTCCTGCTTGGTTCATATGATTGCACTTGTTCTAATACTGTATGTTATCATTTATAAAGCAACAGCTGAATTAGCCCAAACCTAATAATAAACAAACATTATGATCTTCAGAAAAAAATGGCATAATATGGTATAATCAATGATAATTCTCCTGTAAGTACAAATTTATTTGTACAGAACGGGTCTCCAGTGTCAGTACTTTATAACAGTCCGTATCCAAAAGTCCAAGAAGAGGACTTTATGCTTTATGCAAATCTTATTATCTTCATGAGAGGAAAAAACAGATGCTTGTTAGGAAATGGATGTTTTTAGCTGCTATAGCAAACATGACATGTACTGTACTTTCTTTCAGCTGCTCCCATCAAGGGGTCACCACAGCCGTCCAACGAATCCACATAGAATTTGGCACAGGTTTTACACTGGATGCCCTTCCTGATACAACCCTCCCTTTTTATCTGGGCTTGGGAACGGCACTGCATGCAATGGCTGGGTAGCATGGGGTGTGGCTACCCACTAACAGCAGGGCCCAATCCCGGATCCTCAGATCCCTAAATCAACAATCTAGGGCCTTAGCCGCCTGAGCCACCACTCTCTCATAGCGAACATGACAAGTAATATAAAAAAGTAATAAAAAATTCTTTGACATAACAATGTTACAACAATGTTACCATAAATGGAAAAGTCATTCTTTAATGGACAAAAATTCTTACGGTTGAGGAACTCCTGGTGTGTGAGAGGGACAGAACACTTACGGAAATAGGAAATAATCGGTTTTGGGGTAGGCCACTTTACACCATTCTATCACTGTGTTAGGAACCTCCACTAGAGGTCACTGTTCATGTCTGTCTGTCTGTGTAGTTCTTGTTGGTTGACTCAGTTTCCCAGAAGGCACCTCAGTCAGGTGATGAGTGCTCACCTGAACTGAGGTGCCTCATTAAAGTTTCTATAAATAGCAGTTTGTTCTGGGAAACTGGGTCAAGCATTGTTTGTCTGTTTGTTCTTGTTATGTTTGTTTTTGTATATACAGTCATGTGGGCATTCCTTTTGTTTGGTTCTTGTTTCTTTAAGTTTATATTTTGGTTTGTTTTGTAACCTGTGTTCTAGAGGGCTCTACTGTTTGTTTTCCTTATGTTCCTTGTGTTGATGGATTCATGGAGCTGTCCTGTTTCATGTTTAGTTAGGCTGTGTCTCCTCCTGTGTACAGTGTTACTGTTCTGTGTCTTCCCAGTGTTTGTCTTCCGGTCTAGTTCTTTGTCTGTTTAGTTTTGTGTAGCCACATGAAGGCCTAGCCGCTAGCAGGGTTAGCCGCTAGTAGGCCTTGATTGCTAGTAGGGTTAGCCCCTAGTAGGGTTAGCCTCCAGTAGGCTAGCCTCTAGTCGGATTGACTGCTAGTGGTTCTGGTCGCTAGTAGGTTAGCCGCTAGTTTGGAATAGCCTCATGTGTGCTTTGCCTTTTGTGTTCAGTTCCCCACTATTAGGTCAGTACTAACCCGGTTAGCCACTAACCCCTTTAGATACTAACCTGGTTAGGTCAGCATCCAGTGTCCCCATATTCCATATAGCTACTAACCCAACTAACCACTAACCCAGCCAGTCTAGTCCCGTCTCTAGTCCCGTCTCTAGCCGTTTCTAGTCTGTGTTCTGTCCCATGTCTTGTCCTGTGTCTCCAGCCCTGTCTCTCCTGTCTAGCCTCATCTCTCCAGCCCTGTCTCTCCTGTCTAGCCTCGTCTCTCCAGCCCTGTCTCTCCTGTCTAGCCCTGTCTCTCCTGTCTAGCCCTGCCTCATCTCTAGTTCCCCTATGTGTCTTAGTTAGCTTCAGCTCCATGTTTCCTCATCCCCAGTTCTCTCTGTCGGTTCCCTGTGTCAGCTCCTGGTTCCCTGTGTCAAGTTCTTGTCCCTGTGTTAGCGCGCCGTTCCCTGTGTTAGCGCGCCGTTCCCTGTGCTTTTCCAGAGCCCTAGTTTTAGTTTACGTTTGTTGTTTTGGTTCCTTTGTTTGTGTCTGTTTTGAGTTTAAAATAAAAGACTATTTCTGTTCGCACACCCCTCTGCCTTCATGCCTACCTATATGCCCACGGCAACAACATCAGCCGGGTCTAGCGAGTACCACCAGGCTAGTCCCATGACACACTGATTAGTTTCCCATAACAGCACAACCTCAAATCTTTTACTCTTTAAACATCTAAGCCTTAATTTTAAAACTTCAGCAATTTTCAATTTCTGTTACTCAATCTTTTTCAATTTGTTGCACTCTGTCCCCTGGGGAATACCACTTCACTAGCCAGGGACGATCACAGCCACCAGAGTGGGTCATTTCAAGGTTCACTGCTTAAAATGTGCTACAAGATTCTTAAAGCAGGCGAATCTACTTTTAAAAAGCCCAAAATTCTCAAAAACTTCATTATTTCTATACTACAAAAAGGCTATCAATGTTCCTCTTAACAAGAATATTATTAAACATATTCTAGCAGTTTCCTGAGGTTAATAATTTAAAAGTTGCAGTGTTTTTGCTGTATGATATGGCATTTAATTTTTTTTTTTTTATTCGTCCTCGTGCTATCCAGCACATTGGGCAACAGATACTCCCTACCATGGAGATATATCTGTCGTTTCTGTGGTCGTTCATGTCAAAATAGTCAGTGCTAAAGTGCTAAACTGTATATCAGGTGAAATCAATTAAGTGATTGTTCACATTACCCCCTGTGAAGTGCAAAAAATAAGGACCAATAATAAATATAGGAAAATATAGGACCAATCTTTTATTATGTACATCTGTTTCACAGGTCTTACCCAGGAAGCTACATAAAGCCCACTATGAACTATAAAATAATCTAAAACAAAGCAGACACAATAACGTGATAGGGACAGAAAAATAATCCTGAAGCGGTGTAAAGTGGTTCATTACAGGTCAGACCGTATCAGCAGACAAGACGGCAACCTGATCACACCCTGAGCTTCAGGCTGAACAGATCAGATGATCAGATTACGCCACTGTGAAGAGATCCTCAGAGCAGCAAAATTCACTTAGCCACAGCCCAACGGATTAACTCTGAACACGCTGCTTTTATTAACAAATAAAACGTAAAATGTGTTTGTCATGCACGTTGGAGCAGTTCCCATGTAACTTCTCTAACAAACATTATACCAGTTACTAGGCAGCTGTACTGATAAGCTAATAAATTACAATGAAATCAAATTATACAGCTTAATAAAAATGCTTGTAAAAGATGAAATAAAGGTTTTTTATATAATAGTAATGATTATATAGTAATAATAGTCTTCTCAAGTACAAATGCAAAATATAAACTTCTAAATTAACTTAAACTATGAAAGTACAAGAAAGAGTCAGAAAAGGAAAAGATGTCTGCATGAAATCACACAAAATAAGTTCATGTCCCTTTTTAAAAGAAGCCAACATTAACAAGCCTAACTCACAAACGTTTTATTGCTAATCCTGCAAACTCTAGCTAGCATGCTAATAATTCTGATAACAATCTAGCTGAGTGATTTTAGCCAGATAACATGTAAGACACTAGGGATTTGATACCTAAATAACTGTTAGTTGTATCTCTCAATTGGTACATACCATAATAATAAACCTAGCAATACAAATGAGGAGAATTCTGACCGCTAGTTAAGTAACTAATGCTAACTTCTGTAACAGTAAGTTTACTTCAAGTTTCACAAATGTTAGCTAGCATGATAACAACTCTAATGAAACAAATAAGCTGAATACAAGTAGCTAGCTGTCAAAACATTTAACTGCACTAATAAAAAAGACAGTAATGTACTGTAATGATGTAGTGTTTAAATATGTAGTAAATAAAAAAAGATATTCAAAATGTAGTGAGATAAAGTCAGATGTATTTGTTTTGAAACAAAAAGCCTCAAGTACAAATTATTTAATAATTAATCATTATGAGGAAAATAACTGCTGAGATAGGAGTATTAGCATATTAGCATCAGGGTGAGTGAAATATATAGCACAAAGCAAGCAGTGTTCAGCTTTTAAATAGTCTTTGAAATGAATAATTACTAAATATTATTATCAACTGAGTAAAGTGTAGCATATTTCAGTTTCTGGTATATTTGTATGTGTATGGTGTGATTTGTGTCTTGAAATCTTGAACCTGAAATGCAGCAATCTGACAATATTTTTAACTGGGTTACTATTGATTGGTAAAACTATTGCAGAAAAAGAATTTTAAAAGACTATTTAATGTCAGGGTGTGTTTGGGGGAGGGGGTATTTTTTATTGTGTGTGTGTGTGTGTGTGTGTGCATATTCTTATTTAATTTATTCAATAAAGTTAATTTGAGAAAGTGTTGTCCTCAAAATGATAGAATAGGATCAAATGTCCTTAGACTTACCCGGTCCTCACAAAATATACGCAGTTTTTTGTGTAACATTGCATTCATCATTAGTCATTAGGGGACATATTTCATATTTTGATAAGGAACAGAATTTCCCACAAGAATATGAATCTGACTGTCTTGACCTTGAAAGGATATATGACTGCTTTTTTTTTTATTAACTAGCTAAAGTAATCATTATGTTTTACAAAAGAAAAATTGTGTGTGTAGTTGGGGGGGGGGGGGCTATGTAACTTTGTACCTAAATGTCCCCACAATGAACAGGGTCAAATGTCCTCACAATCACCTGGTCCTCATTAAAAAACACACAGGTTTATATTTAGTACAGCATTAATCATGAAGTCCATGCCAGGTCCTCACAATGATAGAGAAAACAGAAACAGTGTGTGCAAAATCAGGTTTGCTAGTTCAGCCTGTATTAGCCTCAGGCACTAACAGAAATATCTCTGTGGATGTGTCTCAATTCTAACATTCTGTTCTGGGTGTGAAAGCTGTCCCTATAGATGTTACCTATAGCATGTTACACCTACACCAAACATAGAGCATTGTTAATCCGTGCATATTCAAGGACAAGTTATTTCCTCCTCCATGTCTGTCGTTTTTCAGTGATTTCTTTCCTTATTTAAACAGAAACATTAAAACAGTCTTGCTGTTTTTGTTGTTACTTTGGTTAGGATTTGATTTCGGTGTAGCGTAGCGTTAATTAGCTAATCATTATGACAATTTGAGATCCCTGCAGGGTGTAAGGGTGTTTACAGCAAGAACAAATAGAGAATTTTGTTCTTCCTGCAAATTCTATAGCGTTTCAACAATGCAAGCATAACAGGAATGGGGTCAAGTATACTAGATAATCCTCAGCTTGGCTAATTATACTTGATATCTTGTGTCATTTTAATTTCCTCTCTGAATTCCAGGTACTTCAGGTCTGACTCTTAAGCGTCTTCCAGGATGAATTTTCTATCGGAGGAGACCTCGCAGTGACCCTTCCACAATCCACCAGCTTGAATCCATTTCTCTTAATATGAAATCATTTTTAGTTTAAAAATCCAATTAATATTAAGGAAATTATTCTTCAATGATTCCCCACTGAGTAAATTATACCTAGGCTATACATCACTTGGGCTAAATGCAAAATGTAAAAATGTATTAAATCGCTTGCTGGCAAAAAAAATCCATCTAGTTGCATTCAGCTAGTCTAACAAGTCTGTGAGAAAACAAATAAGAAGATGAGGCTTTGCTGGTTTGCGGTGAGGCTTGGGCAGCGCATTGTGCCTTCATCTCAGATCTGAGGCCAGATTAACTGAGTAAATAAATGCAGTTCGAGTCTCTAACTAAGTGCACATTGATTGTGGGAGGCTCTCGTTGCTCATCCTCTCTATCTCTCTCTGTGTTGGGATTTCTTGCAGTAGACAGATAAACTGCCATATCGATCTCACATCACGCCCCTCCCTGACCCGCGACTCTGAGACCCATGTTTCCTCCAAGTGGAACCTGATTTAATTAATGAAGGCAGCCGGCCATCCGTTTTTATTTAAGTCAGGTCATATAGCGACAAAGAGTACAGCCGGCCCGCGCTCCTCTAAATCCTTTCCATCTGGACACACGATGCTCACACGGCCCTCGAACATTAATTCTAATCATGAGAGACGTGATGCACTATTCCCATTGTACTGCAGTGGTGTAGGGACGGGTCTATGTCAGGGGCATTTTTAAAAGTCTCCTTGTTTCTAAAGTGAACTGATGTAACTGAATAGTGGTAAAAAGTTTTCTTTTTAATGTTAACCATAAGTTGTTAGATGTTGGCTATGAATTTAAAAGAATTCGAAGTGGTTATGTCATGGTTCATAGTGCTGCTTCGTGTTACCGCTTTTGTCTTGAGGCTTCGAATGGACAGATAAGAAACACCTGTTAGAAATATGATGCCGGGAAATTAAACACAGTCATCTTGGTCTATTCATTTTTAAACATGCTTTCATCATTATACTTTTAAAACGGGCCATGTCATCACATCACTAAGCAAAACGGGTTAATAAAATTAAATTAAATTAAATTAAAAATCTGTAAGATCTGTCCACTTTTGCCAACCCTGTACCTAGTCTCTTGTCCTGCGAAACATTTGACATAAATGCATGTATCTGTTGCTGAACAATGGCATTTTTTCTCCACATATTTATTGCCTCTATTACAGATGTTTTTACACTCAGGACGGTCTGATAAAATACTTTGCTGCGTTCAAATAATAGTCCGCAAGTTGGCGACCCCTGGTCTATGTAGTCAACAGGATAAAAAAAAAAAGTTTGTGATGCTCCCACTGCACAAGGTAATGCAGATGTAAAGTGCTCGCCCTATCATCCGAAGATCGCGAGCTCGATTCCCGGGTGATGCTGTAACCTCTCGCAGCCGGAGGTCTAGAGAGAGCTGATTGGCCGAACTCTCTCAGAGGGGAGGGATGAGAGGTACTTAGTGCTCCCACATTAATCACGGCTCTACAGCCAATCAGGGGCGTCTGTGAGCTCACGCAAGCGGAAGGATCGGATAGCGCTGTCCTCCGAGTGTGTTACTCCGCCCCCAACGGTGTGTGAGCGAACATTTCGAAAAGATTCGGTCGGCTGGCATTGCATGGTTCGGAGGAAACACGTGATAGTCTTCAGCCCTCCCGACTGAGTGGTAGTAGTAGCGTAATGTGGGACCCCCCTAGTGACTGGGAGGAATTGAACGCGACTAAATTAACCTTTAGTTTCTAACAGGGTTTAAAATTCCGATCAGAGATTGACACGGATAAAACAGCTTCCCACTCACAGCGTGTGTATCACATGCCACACATCTCTTAGTTACCTCTCTGTTTCAGAAATATTACTGTGAGTACATCTTATCTCCCAAATTACTCTACTGTTACATTACGTCCAACTTTACATTACATTACATTATTACATTACGTCATTACGTTTTATATTTCAGCAAATCACCGTATTTCTTGTGATGCTCGTCTTTATGTACTGTAAGTGCATTCAGTAGCCCCAACAGAATGTTCTCTAGTGGCCCAGTGGTAAACATGCTGTAAATTGACCCCTGCTCAGATCGTTGGTAAATATTTATATATACATATATAAAACTATATATAAAACTTTTATGCCATATGCCAGCGCATATTTACCACTGGGCCACTAAAGAACATGCTGTTGGGGTTACTGAATGCACGTCCATAATAAGCATCACAAGCGTCATCATGTTGCCAAATAATGGTCATAAAGTTCATTAGCATGATTTCGAAAGAGAAGATTCATCCTTCTCCTTACTACTCCTTAACCTCATACTATTTATAAACTTGATAGAAAAGGGAAGTGGTGCTGGGAAAAAGTGTGTGAGAGAGAGAGAGAGAGTTACACAGTCATCCCTCTGCTCCATCTATGCTGCTGCATATTTGAAGCTCACAGACAGGGGTGTGTTGGACCACCTGTGGACAGATGGAGTGCAAAAAAAAAAAAAAAGGCAGATGCATAGAGCGAAAAATTCTCTCCATTTTCTGGCCGATTACACTCCGGCACAGCAGACTGGGAACTCGGGCATGTTAACATACACATGGCTGCCATTAGACGAATGCTGAGAGAAAGCGAATGAGGGGAAAAAATGCTTTGGGGAAAGAAAAAAACAAAAAAGCCAGCAAAGGAAAAAACATCTCGTAGCTTGTCACGCTGAACTTCTAGCCTCTGGCTGAACTCTCCATCAGGGTCAAGCAGGAAAAACACACACACACACACACACACACACACACACACACACACACCCATTGCAAGTCATTCTCTCAATGGGGGAAAGCAAACTATAAACACTTAACGGGTATAAAAATAGCAGAAAATATATGTGATGTGTGTGTGTGTGCGTGTGTGTGTGTATATATATATATATATATATATATATATATATATATATATATATATATATATATATATATATATAAATACAAAAAATATATATTTGAATATAAATTATAATATAATACCTATAAGTTAATATATAATAAGTAATAAATAGTTACATTTTTAACTATTTAACAACTTGATTAAATTGTTTATTTCAAAATTTTTAATCTATTTAACAACAATGTATTATTATAATTATAATAATAATAATTAATATTATTATTAACATTTGATTTGACTCTATGTTCTATCTGAATGATACTTTAAAAATTTTTATTTTATTCATTTATTTATTATTTTATTTTGCTTTTCATTTGCTCTCCTCTCAGCCAACTCGGGACACGTCCTGCGTCTGCCGCTTCACCTTTCCAAACACACTGACGTAACCACGGACGCCTCGGCCGGCAAAAACAGCTTAACGAAAATAAACTGAGCAAAAGTGCACGGAAAAGGACAGGCAAAGTTGGAGAGAGTTTGTAGAAGTGTGAAGGAGGAAGGAACAAAGCAGCGAGTGGGAGAGGGAGAGAGAGACAGAAGCCACAGGCATTTCCTGGATGTCTCTCGGGGCATTATCCTGAGTTTGTTGTCATGGCAGGAGGTGTTGCAGGGAGGTTAGCTAATTTCAGATTGATTAGAAGCTGTGTTACACCCAGAAGTTCTCTTCATTTGGAGCGCTTGTTCAAACAACACTGAGCGCTTGCTCAATACTGGCAGAAAATTCCACTTCTCTCCCTCCCGCTCTTTCTTTCTTTTCTTTCTCTCACGCACACACACACACACACACACACAAGTTTTTGTCCCTCTGGATTCACTCAGAGAGGCAACATGCAGGCAAAGTTCACGGAAAAGCTACACCAAATTAGATCCAGATTTTTCATTTCAGACTTTTTTCCCCCTTCGCTGTCTGTATACATTTCACGGACCCTGATGTGGACGCTGAACCTTTCACCGGAAAGAACAAGCTAAAAATAAAATTTGTCATGATGGCGGAATTAATCAGATTGTTTGAATATTACATGAAGGAGTGCGGCGGGAAAAATAAGACGATCACTTGCTTAAACCTCTCTGTGTATGAATAATCTCTTTAACTCCAAGGACGGGCGTGGATTGCAAATACTGTACACGTCAGCGTAGTCAGTGAATAAGATTTCTTTAATAATAATAATAATAATAATAATAAGCTGGAATTCCCAGACGGGCTAAATCAGGAAGGTCGCTCAGAATGTGGGGTCAAATCGACACTTTTGAAGAAATAAATATCACCGCCTAAGATGGTTGGTAATATAAAATGCATCCCTTAGATAGTTTTTCTATCACATCTTGGCATGTTTTGACCTAATCACCGTGTATGTGAATTCCCATTTCGGATCACGCGCAGCACCACAATCTGGTGTTCTGTCTGGTGCGCGCCCCTTAAACCTTCAACCCTCCGTGACCTCTGCATGACCTCATCTCAGTCGCTCACCCTCTCCACCACTAACACAACAGGTGCAAGGCTCTTCAAAGTGGAAACCATGAACCTGATGTGATTAACAGAATAGAGAAATGGAAAGAGGAAAAAAAAACTCATAAAAGGTGTTTCATTTTAATCCTTAGGATTCTTTCCAGTTGCATTATATTGCGGCAGGTATCGGATTCGGCTGCATGCCTCGGATCTGTTCGGACACGTCTCCTCTCTGTCTGGAAAAAAAAAAGAACGTGTATGGGGATCAAGCGAACAAACTCGGCCAGCTGCTAATTACCTGATTAAGCACGGCCCTATCCGTCATATACGGAACTCCATTTAATTTCCTTTGCCTTGCATTTTTAAAGCAGGCGTCCCGATACGCGGTAATCATCCCCGTCCTCTGCCGCTTGGCATCCCACAGCCTCATCTTGTTTCAAAGTCGCGGCGCGCCGTTTTTCCGTCCCGTTCAGCTGTCGTGCCTGCAAAATTAACTCGGCATGCAAGCAGCGCTAATGACCTTTCAAGTCCTGCTCAAAGGTGCTTAAGCCTTCAGCAGGGAGAGAGGAAAAGAGCCTAATTGCCACCAAATCACGCACAGACAAAGGGAATGCGAGGCACTAAAATCTCACTCTAATCTCCTCAAACGCTTTCATGGGATAAAAAAAAAAAAAAAAAAACAGAGCATGATACTTATATGAGAGTGCGGAAGCTTACACACGATAAAATAAAACGTAGTTTTAAAAAATCTCTCTTCATTTATGTAGGAAAAGCACTTTATATATACAGTGCACATATCCACAGTGCTGTGTCCTTATTCCATATACCGTACCGTATATCATGCATAAATAGGATTCTTATTCTTGTATAGTTAACGCTGTATATATATATATATACGCTTCATGTAACTGCACCACAGTGCAGATTTGCTGCATAATTAACGCACCTTAGCTAGCCAAAGAAGCGACTCAAACCCAAGCCCGACACTTACAGAATACTAAACGCGGAACCGAGATGCATTCGGCTACGCCGCGTCTCCTCGTCCATCTCGCTCCTTAATTAAGATCTAAGCAATGCCGGATCTCTCTCTGTAGCGCTTAATTAATAACCCGATAGTTTCTTTTATCGTGAATAAATAAACATCTTTCGACGAGCCTGATGAGCTCCTGTTCGAACCTGTTGTTATTTAAAACATAAAAGAGATGCACGGAGAGGCTCGCCTGAAGAATACAAAGGGCCCGATCAGCATTCTCTCATTCCAGTTCATTACACTACTGACGAATCCGGGCGAAGCTTTATCAGAGCAATTTACCACTGGACTCTAATGCCAACGATTTTCTAATCCATTGAGATGCAAATAAAGGCCACTTAGGTGGCATAATTGGTCAAAGTGATGGGGTACGAGAATGTTTAATGGGATTTAATCACACTCGGTTGCTTAACCAAGACACACAATACAAGTACTACGTATAATAAGCTGTATAATGATGATTGTAAGAGCGATAAGTGGAAAAGTGGAATCGCTTCTCTCCTTTTTTTTTTTTTTTTGTTATTTGACCCACAGAGAGCAGATCTTTTCTTTCACTAGGACCTTTAACATCTCACAAGTCATCTGGATCTGAACCTAACCTGTTGAAATAAAAGGCCAAGCCTGACCGATATTTCTCAGGCATTTGAGATTCCCACACACACACCCACATCACCGCCTTACTGTATACTGTACTATTACACTTATCAATCAGTCTTGCAAACTTGTTGTTTGAATTATTTCTCTGTAATCATTTCATACGGCATATTTATTCAGTGCGACAGTATGCTAACACACACAAACTCCCATTAAAATAAAAATTTTAAAAAACAAGAAATGCGCTGAAATACATCATGTGTTCATGAACAAACAAACAAACAAATAAATAAATAAATGTGATTTTTTTTTCTGCAATCATATGCAAATTATTCACATTTAAACAGCATGCGATATTTAGTATATTTATAGTGCATGACTATATTTATTAGCCTAACAAAAAGTGTTATGATTTATTATTCACTATTTTTCATGCATGTACAGGATGAAATTGTTGAATGATGTTAGTTAGAATAATAACTGACGTTCTCTGCAGCTATTAACAGTAAAATGTCAGCCGCGGGTCATTGATGATATTGGATTCCGTCATAATGTCCGCACTGACTTACTGTACACGTATGACAGGTTTACTGTCAGCGCTTTACATTACCGCTCTGACAGAACTGCGGTCGGATCTCGGGAACGCTAGCCGGTGGACAGCTAGCGGGCGAGTGTTGAGACTTTTGTTTGATTTGTGGCTCTCAAAGCCCATAACACGTACACACCGGGGAAATAGCGGGAGCTCGCGTCTGCGCTTAGAATTATCTCAAGTGTGGTGTTTACAGTGGATAAAAATAAATCAGGTAGCTAAACAAACACTTCCGCTCGGGTCCGAAACGCACATTACGGAAGAAAACAGGCTGTCAGTGTTGCATTAGCCACGTTCTCTTGGAAAAAAACAGGACCACTGCTTGTTTACACCACCATTAAAGCCAATTATACACCTCAATCCAAGTGCTGTAGTGATATAGTGCTGTTTACACAACGTCTCTGATAGTACGTTTCTGTCAGGGTCCTGTAGAGCAGCGAAGAGTGAAGGAATGTAGCGAATGTGTGAAGTCGGGTCGGGTCAATTTCCCAGCCACACAGGGGTCAGGGCGCAGACGCGGAAACATGTGCCGAACTTCTTAGCAGGCAGAGACTCTCCAGAGTTATTTATCTCTATCTGTCAAAGTGAGCTAGAGTTTGTCCAATGTGATTTGTGCCCCTGCAGGTGATGAACGTCGTGACGGTTGACACACGACCTGCCTTCGTGTGTGCACACTTCAAATACCGAGCAACTAGCAGTCTCAGTCAGTGCACTGCTTTCCTTTCAAATTCTTAAAAACATTACAGCTCGCTCTACAGTACTGTATTACATGGTGCTTTCAGGGGTTGTTACTACAAATTGACAAAAGCTCAAGAGGACGTGTCGTAACCTTTATTTGAAAACTAATGAAGGTACATAAATTGGATCTTTTATCTATCTAAAAAAATTAACCAGAAGTACTGCAATTTACTCGTTGCAAAAATACACACTATGTGCATACAGTAGTTAACACCTCTGCATACTACAATAACAACAAGGAGAAATGCACTTAGATACCTTTATTTCTGAGAGTGTGAGGGTCTGGAAATGTGTGTGCCCTGAAATCCTTATTAAATTATGCGACAGGATTCTAAGTAAGACTGAAAAGTGTAGGATTCACCAAGTATCACTTAAGAAACATGAGCATTATTTATGGTCCTAGATTGTTAAAGACGAACACGAATGCTCACTGACATTAAGTCACTCTTAGTTAAAGGGGGGAAAAGTATGAAAAGGTATTTATTGTCATGTGATGAAGGTACTATGGAATATTTTTCCTGATTTCTTTTTATAATTATATTGCATATGTTAGTGTATATTTTACAATTATTGCTTTATATTTTATATATTCTAATCTATGTTAATGTGATCTAGGATGTTAGAGGTTTATTAATGCTCTGGAATAGGTTATGTTTTTCTCTTCCATTGTTTTTCTTAGATTTCACCTTGAGGTATAATCTATTATTTTTGCTGTCTAGAGCTTGTCAGTTTGTCCTTTGCACGTACATATCGGTAGAAAAGCTGCCTGTTTGTAACTTATGTTCGGACTATAGAATGTCCAGGCTGCCTTTACACATGCATGCAATAAATTATCTATTTATCTTACTCCTAATGAAGCTGAAGGAGTTTTGTGGTCATCCAAAATTATCATCACATGCACAGTACATCAATTTCCTGTAGTTCATTCAGTTCAGGGTATTTTACTTTTTTTTGCAGCAGCAGCAGAGGTGGGTACTGTACATGCATCATAGTGCATTTTTGAAGTACAAAAGGTTAAATAAAGGTAATGGACACTTCCTATTTTTATGGAAATTTTTTTTATATTTTTAGGCATACAGAACATCCTTGTCATGATTGTTCTTTCCCACTTATGATGAACTCTAGTGTTGTACATGAAACTGTACTTTAAATCTGTTTAAATAAATACAGCCAATAATTATTATATTATATTATATTATATTATATTATATTATATTATATTATATTATATTATATTATATTATATTATATTAATAGGTTGTGTGCACATTTCTGGCAGATATCTTTTTTGAGTATTTTCAGACAGTCTAAAGGTAGAGAACCTAATAAAATTTATTAAAGATAGTCATTATGTATATAGACATTAAACCAGGCTTTAAATAGATAAAATATGATAAATTAATAAAAAAAATACGACTATATGAGAGTAAAGCAGCAGGAGGCTGGGTATCAGTGAGTGAGTAGTTGTGAGTAGTTGTGAGTAGTAGTAAGTTATTGTTGTTATTGTTTTTGTTGTTGTTTACCTAGTACCTGTTATTTTTTATAAGAATCACAGATTTGAAGATCAAAATGCAGACTGATGTTATTTATAATGGAATCAATCTTGTATAATTGCTTTGGCAACAAGATAATTTTTATAACAGTCATGCCAATAAAGACTTTATGATCTGATTTTATTTATAATGTAAACAATCTTTTTGGAAACAAAGTATTTTTTGTTTTCATACATTCATGTCAATAAAGCTTTATTAATCTGATGTTATTTATAATGTAAACAATCTTTTTGGAAACAATGTATCTTTTTATACATTTATGCCAATATAGACTTTTTGATCTGATGTTATTTATAATGAAACCAAACTTTGTGGAAACAAAGTAATTTTTGTTCTTATACATTCATGTCAATATAGACTTTTTGATCTGATTTTATTTTCTAATGTCGCCAAACTGTGGAAACAATGTAATATTTTTAATACATTCGTGCCAATAAATCGTTTTAGATCTGATGTTATTTATAATGTAATCAAACTTGTGGAAAAAAAAAACTTTTTTTTTTTTTTTTTACATTCATGCCAATAAAGCCCTTTTGATCTGATTTTATTTATAATGTAAACAATCTTTTTGGAAACACTGTATCTTTTTATATATTTATGCCAATAAAGACTTCATGATCTTGAGTTTATTTATAATTTAAAACAGTCATAGTGGGAAAAAAATATTTTGTTTTTATACATTCATGCCAATAAAGCCTTTATGATCTGATTTTATTTATAATGTAAACAATCTTTTTGGAAACATTTTTTTTCAACATCCCTGCCAGTAAAGCATTTCTGAACTGAACTGACTAAGTGTGTGTGTGTGTGTGTGCATGCTGGACCTACAGTGCGCGCTGCGCCGGTGCCGCCAGTCTGTGTGTGTGATTCCGCTGAAACACGCCTTGAGCGCCTTCTCCTGCAGCATGCACGCGGGACTCGAGCCGCACAGGTCCAACATCTGGCCCGGACTGGCGCTGCACAGGTCCAACATCTGTCCCGGGCTCAGAACATCCATGCAGTCGAACATGCTGGAGCTCGTGTGGCTGACGCGTTCCTCCTTCAGTTCTGCTTTGCGCTGTGCAAAAGTGCGTCCAAAAACTCCCATGGAAGTCTGCTCCAGCTTTGCTCGGCTCAGTCCAGCACTGGAACTGGGACCATTTTCACTCCACTCCTCCTCCTTCCTATCCCCTCTTCTTCTTATTATTATTCTTGTTCTTCTTCAGGAAAATGCATGCAACAAATGCAACGTAAGTGATTCCAAAATATGTGTGCGCGCGCGCACACACACACACACCTCTCTCTCTGTCTCTCTCTCTCTCTGTGTCTCTGTCCTCTATCCGATCAGATGTCTATATTTTATCAACAAAGCAGCTCGCATCTCTCCGCTGCTCGATGGATGACGAATGACTCCTCTTGCCTCCTATTTCCTACTAGATTCTTTCTTTATTTTTTTTCTCTTTTTTTTGTCGCGCGGAGTGAAAGATTGGATTGCTTAATGTATGCGAGTGAACTCTGCATGAACCCTTCCCAGGCTGCTAACCTTCAAATGACCCGAGCCGCTCTGACATCACCAAGTTCTCACGCGAGCTTTAAAACCCGCCAGGCTGCCAGCGCGCGCCGACACACACACACAACACACACACACAAAGAGAGTGGCAGCACTCTTCTTCCTTAAAAAAAAATAAATAATAATAATAATAATAAAAAAAAAAAAATCTAAATTAAGCATCACTTTTATTCATTTTGGATATTCTTTTTAACAAAACTGAATGATTTTGTTTCCCCCTTCATCTGGTTTATTAATCTCTAAATACACAGAACCCCTTATATATAGTTATCTGTTTTTTTTTTAATGATAAAATTAATATACTACAATTTGTTCATCCAGCTCAATCACTCATTGTATATACCGCTCGACCGGGAGCCTATCCCTGGAGACTTAGTTCACGAGGCGGGGTATACCCTGGACAGGGTGCCAATCCATCACAGGGCACACACACACACACACACACACATACATTTCGCGAACGCCAATTAGAGTTAGTCCTTGGACTGTCGGAGGAAACCGGAGTAAAACACTAAGAGGAAACATTTCTAAAAAAATAAAAACAAACAAAACAAAAAACAAAAGGGAATAAAAGCTTGGCTCAAAAATTTTAATAAATAAGGGTATATATATATATATATATATATATCCTTTCATTCATTTTGGATTATTTTAAATAAAAATTAAATATAGATTTTTTTTTAGACTCATCTAATTTACCCTCTAAAAACAAACAGAATCCCATATATGTTTTATGCTTTAAAAAAGTAATTAAATTGATTACAATTTAAATTAAAAAAAGAAATTAATTACATTAAATTAGATGCTGCAATGTGTTTATCCAACTCAAGAGAATCAGATAATTGGATAAGTTTATGGGGGAAAAAAACATTTTCAAAACCTATTCATAAAAGAAAGAAATCAGCCAGAACATTTCAGTATACGAGGTGGTATTAAAAAATTTTGAGATTAATACTTATTCCTTACTTATTAATATCTTATTATTATCTGGCAAGTAGGGTGGGTGCAGAAGTTCTCTGACAATCATCATGCACAAGTTTCCGAATGGTTTCGACATTTTCGGGGTTGAGCTCGTTGAAGGTCTTCCTGATCTCTCGTCGTCTTCCAGTGATGTTCTTAAAGCACGCGTGCAGCTCAAAACACTTCGAACGACACATTGAAGCATCGCTGTAAACTTGACGAATCATATCAAGCGTCTCTATGGGCAGTTTTGCCCAGTTTCACACAGAATTTCACGTTCATTCTTTGTTTTAACTAGCTGTTCATAGTGAAATAGCAGACGTGTTAATGCACAGCTCTCGATGTACACAGGACGATGTCTTTTGGCACACTGACTTATGAAGGTACTGTATGTGCTCCCTGATTTCAAAACTAGTCTTAAAACATGCTCAGATATAATCAGATGGTTAAAAAGCTGATCCTGTCTAATTTAAGCTAACACGTATTCATTTTTGGATTTAAAAGCCTCTATCATCTTTATCTGTAACATGATGTTCAGCTGTAACATCAACATTCCAATGTCTTTCCTGATTTTTATGTCTTTCTACATTGTAAAATGATGCTCTAGACACCTCAAATATACAATAATCTCCTTTGAAAAAAGATGTCTGTTACTTATGCTCTGTAAAGCCTTTACAACGACTCTAATCTAAGTGAACTTTTCTTCGTTCCTCTGTAGCAAAGTTAAATGCTGGTCTTTCTTTTTCAGAGACGGTTCTCATGAGAACCAGCTTCATCATAGCATTTGATGGTTTTTGTGAATGCACTTGAAGATACTGTTAAAAATAAGTTTTTGCAATATTCTACACAGACTGGCCATGTATTTAAAATTATGATGTTTATATTTCCTTAATTATATAATTCTATAGGTGTTATGCATTTTAGGTGGAATGCACACAACTATTAAAAGAAAGAAAGAACATTGAATTTAAAGGTGTGGCCTAATATTTCGCTGGTTGGAGGAAACCAGAGCATCCCAGAGGAAACACATGGACACAGAAGGATCATGTGAAACTCCACTCTACTACCTGAGCTCGGGGTTGAACGCTAATCCCCAACATTACATTTATCGTCTATACCACTTATTCCTGTATACAGGGTTGGGGGGGCTTGGAGCCTATCCCAGGAGAGAGTGCTAATCCATCGCAGACATTACATTAATATATTCCTGAATTTAAGTAACTGAAATAAACTATAAACAGGAAACAACTGAGTTTCATCTACACTCACTTCAAGCAATAAGATGCAATAAACATTATGGTTTCAAGAACACCTAGAATTAACTAATCTTAGTGTCATTCTTTCTGACCATAAACTTAAAGAATATATAGAATACTAGCATATTTTCTTCTGTCTGGACTTCATTAAGGACCGTGACATGAGCTTACAGAGAGCATGGCTTATTCACTCTAACGCTGTCAAAACACATCTTTGTGTTGCTCTGACACCAATTCGCTCAGCTAGTGAGAGATTTCAGTGTAAATCAGTGCTCGTAGAGTTAAATTCTTATAAAAGTGAAGTGAGGTTTAACAGTACTCTCTAAATGAGAAAGTGGAATTGGGATCCTGTTTCGCTTCTGTGAGAGTGAGAAACCACAACTAAAAATGATCTATTTCTTTCGGTCAAAGCCGCTGCTCCGAAATCAAAGCTGATCTCTGAACCCATCCAGGCTGTTTATTAAGTATGTTTATTAAGTCTCAATTCAAACTCCTGTAGACATTTAAATTCAGCATTAAATAAAGTTGCAAGCAACGATGAACGGGCCCAAGCACCTTGCACCATTGCTAAGCAGGCATACCAGAAAGACAGCAGGCACAGTGGGCACATGTATTTAAAGGGGATATCTCAATACCATTATGCTGGAGAAAAAAAAAGCAAACTATGGTGTCACTCAATGTGAATCACTCAAAGTGATGTCACTGAACTTGATGTCACTCAATATGATGTCACACAGAAAGTTATTAACAACCTTTCAGCATAAGTTTAAGGCATCGCTACGGCTGACCCGTTTGAAATATCAAAAATCCCTCTGCAATTTTGCATCCTCAATGTCTTGAGATCACATAGGCCCGGTTTGTGGTCAATCGTATAAATTACCTAGGAAGAGTATATCAAAATCCCTTGGGTGCGTTTTGTAAACGACCCAAGATAACTGATTAGATGTTGAGTTGAGCCCATTGCATGCAATGTGAAAGTTGCTCAATGAACACATGCATGCTTGTGCCACGCCCGGGGCCCAGACTCTCAGGCATCTAATGGCAGGAGATTCCAACCAGTCTGCCAATTTGACTGAGTTTTTGAGCATGTTAAGGCTCCCAAAAAGCCCCAAATGTTGGAAAAAACAACAAGTAGAACAAGAGGGCCCTTCACACACTATGACGTAATAGGGATGATGTCATAGTGCTTGGGCCCTAACTAACAAAAACATAAGACATAAAGCTGTAATCCATTTTCCCCCCTCATACATTCATTCCTTTTTATCCCTGAGCTTTTAAACTTTGAGTACTTAAACCCTTATATAATGCAAATGCCTGATAATTATAAACATGTGGTTCACTGTATATGATAAAATATAATTTATTAGCCTGATTAATAAAAAGCTTAGCATTTTATTAGCATTAGCATTAGCTTAGCATTTACATTAACATGTTGATGAGTACATTGCTCCAGTTAACTTTTATCTTTTCACTTTCGCAGGAAAGAACAAATTCATCCATTTTAAGATGAGAAGCTATTTGTATAATACAAACAAAATGGAGTGTGTTTCTGTGTGTGACACAGATGTGTGGTAAAGAACCACATTTGTGCCAGTATCCATACCTCAAGAAAACAAAAGACATTTGTAGAAAATAAGTATTTTTACACATTTTTATGTTTTATGTAAAGATACAGTATGTAACTTCATCTGTGTTATCTGTGTTATGATAAGTTCATCCACCTTGATTTGCAACATAAAAATGACAATTATTATTATTTTTTTAAATCTTGGAAAAAGTCTTAAAATTTTGTAATGTATAGATTCTCAATCTGAATGCAGTAACATCATCATGTACATTTATGCCTTTTGTTAACTTATCAATATCTCACTAACGCACCTTAATGTACGGTTATCCATCTGTACGTTTCATCATTTACATTACAATCAGTGTATCTTTTGTTCATATGCAGGCTGATTGTATCTCATTAACAATAAGATTATGGTTAGATGATCCACCTGACTGCACTAATCATATCATATCATTGAATACAGTGGATCTCAACTCCAGTCCTGGAGGGCCACTTCATGGCACATTTTAGTGCTTTCTCAGCTCCCAACAAAGCTGATGTAACGAATCAACTGATTAAAAAACTTTTCTTAATTTAAGTGTGGTAAGGGAAAATGCTAAAATGTGCATCGCAGAATAAGGCTGGGAACCACAAATTAAAGACAGGCACTATACACACATGTTTTTATAAGTTGTGAACTACCCGCTGTAACAACATCATTTCGCTTTAGCATCACAGATGCTGTTCTTTCTCTGCATGTGAGAAGAAGTCACCGCAGACCCTCCATGACTATCTGAACTTCACATTAGCTCATTCTCCGGCCCCGTGCGTGCAGTTCTAACCTCTTATGTCTTAACAGCTTACACCCGGTGCCACGGCAACACGGCACGGATTTCAGAAAAAAAAAATTTCAGCCACCGGAGTTGGTTAGTGTATAATTTATGTTGTTACAGCTGAGCTGTGCTGTAACCCCTGAAGTGGTGGGTTTCATTTCTTATCTGTGTGTGTGTGAGAAACTGAAAAGATATGCTCTGGTATGAGAGGTATGTGCTAGTAAATGTCCTGTAGTAATAAAAGTGAAGTATATAAGTAATATAATAAAAGACCTTAAAGAGGTCTGATATCTATGCCAGTATATGTGTATGAGTCTACCTGATTAGAAAGACTAACATATTCTACATACATATAAATATTATGTACGCACTTCTGCTAGTTGTTTGCTAGAGTGTACTTCGTATAGCATACTTTGCAGATCCATTTTCGAGGAGAGATCAATCCCCCCATGGCTTATGAATAATGGAGTGGTTTGACAGAGAAGCTGAAAAGAAAACCCCAACCCCTCTCCCAGCTCCGCACACACTAGCCCTGACCCCCTGCATCCCTCTCACTGTAATTCAAGCCCTGTGCACCAACACACACACATGCACGGACTCCTCCTGAGCGCACCCATTACCGAGGCCGAGCAGGTAATGAATCCACCTGGAAATCCACCTGTAATTAGAAAGCGATAATGAACCGGCCCATCGAGATAAGACAGGTTCTGGCACCGCTGCCTGTTGTCTCCGTTCTTCGAGTGCCAAAGATCGTTCGAGCGCGACCATAAAGAGGGCTCCTGATCATTTAATAAGGCTGGACGAACCTGACGTCATAGTCTGGAAATTCATTTAGAGCAGCGGGTTTGATAAAGCAGCGACGAGTCTGGGTCTTCGCCCGGCTTTGATCTACAGCAGGCAGGGCGTTAGCTAGTCCGGCGAGCCAAAGAGTCTGGTACGTTCATCAAAAAAAGAAGAAGAAGAAGAAAAAAAGCCGCCAAGGAATTCTTACCTTTTGCAGAAAGTGACCATTTCATGTATAAAGCAGATGATGAGCAGCCAATCAGTATCAGTTTCTGAAGAGCAGAAAAGTGGACAATGCTCTATGTTCCGTGAAATGAGAATCTCTGATTATCCTGTTATCCTGAGCTAGAAAATGCGCGAAGGTATTTAATATATTCTGATCAACTTCACTGAGATATAGTAACTCATTGTTAGCACTGGATGGAGCTTAACAGCTTCGCAAAAAGTGAGTAGATCAGTCAAAGCCGCAACGAAGCTCATGTGTTTTAACTTCAAGAGTTTTCCTATCAAGCCAGAGCACTGTACGGCTTTCGATATTTAGATGTAAAATCTCATCCCGGAGAAATCGGAGCCTCTCGACTTTATTATATTATTGCAGATCATGGATGGTGTTTTATAAGTGTTGTATTTCACTATTAAAACTTTTTTCAAATGTTTTCAAATTTCAACTTCACCAAATGTTTAAGTGATCTCGATTTATGATTTCTTTCTACCACATTTTTTCCACAAAGTTGATGGTTCAGCACTATCCTAACAGGTTTTGATGAAGGGTTCTCAACCCAGTGTCATTAATTTCAAATCTCCTTAGTTGATTTCTTTGCCCCTTCTGACATGGCAGCGTTTTTTTTTTTTGGCCAGTTAGTGTATTTATTTTGACTTCTAGTAATTGAATAGATTTAATCCAAATCTCAGTATCTTGAATGCTAGTAGAGTTATAGATAATGACAATCTTCTTAACCTTCTGTCTTTTGAAGATCTACAAATAGAAAGCTCTAATAATTATTTATTTATGCTTTTTATCTCACGTTGAAAAGAAATTAGGAGCAGCCTAATGTACCGTCAGCCAAATGATATAATACTTTCAATTGAAACCAATTAATTCAAAAGTACAAGGAGCTACAACAAAGGGAAATCTAAAACCAAACAAGTTTTAAGCACTTTTCCTCCACCTTTACCACTTCCTCCTTTTCTCTTGTTCTCACTCTGGCACCCTGCCCTTTACCAATGCAACATTTTCTCACTTTCTCTACACTTTCTTATTCATGTCAGTCCACACCTTTGTAAAAAAAAAAAAAAATATATATATATATATATATATATATATAAAAAGCAGAAGAGCAAAAAAAACAAACGGAAGTCCGCTCTGCTCCGATATGGCTGAAGCCTTGTTGACTCTTTGACCTTCTCTTTTCCTTTTTCCTTTCTCACAGCAGAAGTTTTTCAAGCTGTTGTCATATAAATCTCATTACGAAATATCAGTCACATACTGTACATGTACGCACACTTTTTTCCCCCGCATGACCATACGTCAGATCAACAGTAAGAACTATGGATGTTGTAACATACTTTAGTGGTGAATTAATTTTCTCAGAAAATCCACACTGCTCTTTGGAATAGTGATTCATGCAGTTTGGTTAGTCACGTGTTTTTTTCTTTTCCCAGCACTACAGTATTGGAAAATGAAAGCTGGTGTCTAAATTATAACGATATATTATATATAACAAAATGCAGTCTTGTACCATAAACCTAAAGATATAACAGTGATATCATGCCTGCCAATCGTGCCTGCTGCGGATAATACCATATGACGCGCATTTAAATCAAACTGGGACTTGTGCTGAAATTATTGAATAAAGGTATAACACAGATTGACATTTACAGACGACTTCAAGCACAGTATGGAGATTAGAAATTTAACAGCAGTACAACATTTGAATGGTGCAAACTTTTACTTTTAACATTACTGGAACTCAGCTGGGAATTATTGAAACATCTCCCATATAGTCCTCAGTTGGCTCCAAGCTACTGTATTTCCACATGTTCGGGCTATTAAACGAGTTCCTGGGAGGCCAGCTTTTTAGCCGTGATGCAGGCCATCATGGCTACATTTCTACCTTGATGGTATCCAAGCACTAGTGAAACACTGGGATACGCGCATTGGTGTAGTGGAGAAATGAAGCTTGTTTCTACTCTCGCAACCAAAAATCCCAGTTTGACTTGAACAATCCTTGCGCAATATGGTGCTATTTACAGTTATCTCATCAGAAAATGTTTAATGTTAGTTTACATTCTGCTATTAAACATGGCAGTTTCTGACCCATTTTTGTCCCTACCTTGCCCCCCCACCTGCACGAGTCACGGCCATCTGTGCTGTCTGGCGTGCGACGTCGGTTGCTGCATGTGCGCACAAACCGGTAGCTACTTACAGCATATGATAAAACTGGTATGACTGGAAAACATCTACCTAATTTAAGATTTGAGAAAAAAGCGATGGTTTAATATAAAAAAATATAATTCATGCTGAATAAATAACGATGAGAAGTTTAATAAAACAAATGCAAACATAAAATCCCCGGTCCATAAACCCCTGCTTAGCAAAAGTTAGCAAATATAACACAGATACAGAATGTACTGTTAGCGGGATAATGTTAGCAAACATTATCTCGTGATGATGCTATGCTACCTGATGTAAAATGGTCACTACATAAGTGCCAGTAATCAACAGGGGTCCAGGATTAGCCTCGTCTCTTTTTGACAGGGAAATTGATGAAATCCCCAGTAAAAAAAATTTATACACTTTAGTATATAACAAATATTGAAATCTTCAATAGTACATTGAAAATATACTAACAAAAAGTCGTACCATGTAAGTATACTAACATCATGCTTTTACCAAAATTTGGAATGAAACTTTAAACATACTTCAAAATAATTGTATTATAGTACACTTTCCAAAAATATATTATAGGAAAATATACTTTAAGTGAAAGTTTAGTCTGCTTTCCAAAGCACACTTATTTAAACCTTTTTTTTTTTCAATTAATTTTGGTATATTTTTTTAAAATGTGCTCGAAATAATCATTGTACAATAATTGCAAAAAAGTATACATTAGAATACAAACTTTAATACACGGTACTCTCAGTATATTTTCGGTTAAATTTAAATGTACTTATTTATGCTTCTATTTAGTGTACTACTCTCTCAAACTCGTTTTTGCACGTCTTCTGCACGCTCACAATAATAAAGATACACTTGCAACAGCAGCAGCAGCGTTAGAACTCTACAACTATTCCAGCCAACCAGAGACTAGAATCGGAGCAACACTAGTCAATCAGAAACTGGAGGCGGGCAGACTCGGACTGTCGGTTTTCTGATTGGCTCCCCAGTTCTTCCGCTCCTAGTTTGAATTCAGGGCTGGAAGCTGGATCATTGCGTGCGTTAGTTCGTTTCGTTATTCTTCTATTTTCAAAAAAATAAAAATATATATATTCTTTTATTTAAATTTTTTCAATTCCATTTTTTTATTTTCAATTGTGCTTTTGTACAACTTAAATACACTTTAAGCATACTAGTCATTAGTCTGGAGCAAGTACACTAAAGTTTGCTTTGGCATGCTAGGATTTAATATACTTAGCATACTTTTTTTCTCACACGCAAGAGCTCGATAGGAATTAATGGAACCTATCATGAGGCAGGAGTAGTTAAGTGGTTAAGGCATTCAACTATGGATCGGAATGTCCCAGGTTCAAACACCAACACCACCATGTTGCCACTGTTGGAGCCCTTGAGCGAAGCCCTTAATCCTCAACTGCTCAGATGTATGGTACTGTATAATAAGATAAAAATGTGAGTCGCTGTGAATAAGTGCATCTGCTAAATGCTGTAAATGTAAATCTGTAATAAGGTTTTTTTCCCCCTATGTACTATAATTCACAATCAACAATGTAACAAAGAATTTGAAGTTTAAAGTTCAACTAAAATCTGGAAATCTCGGAAGATAACTCGGCTCAACAACAACAAAAAAAGGTAGATTGTGTAACTGTAAGAAGTGCAGAGAGATCTCTGAGAAAGCCTGCAGTTCTGGGGAGGTTCTTTGCACAGGATTCCCATTACAATCACTTGGGTTGTGTTGCATAGAGGAGATGTGGAGGTGGAGGGTGTGGAAACCTGCCAGTCGGGAAAAAAGAATAACAGAAGGGAATTTACCAGAAGTTTAACTACAGTAGGAAGAACTTCAGGTGTAGACCAAAGTTCAGTTCAGTTCTAATAACTCATAGCATTAATTATGTAGAAATATAATTCTAATATATTAATTACAGCTATAGTACAAAATAAACAATATTTACTGCATACTCAAATGTAGCATTTTCATTACTAAAGCTGATAAAAACCATACTGACAGCCGTCCACTATAATGACCATAATGACTTCTGACATCAAACCAATTCAGTTTTGTTCAGACTGTAAATAAGAGTCATGGGATGAGCAAAAGACAGTCTTTAGGATTATTGTAAATTGTGTTTATCCCTCGGGACTCTCACATATCATTCTAGTGCACCCGTCTGACCTCATACAGTACATTCATGCTATTCACAGAAACAAAGTATGTATTCATACGTATATACTGTAGGATTGTTTTGATCACTGTTCAAGAATACATTGATTATTGTTTAGTATTTCATCCATCTGTTTTCCACTTATCCCATGTGGGGTTGTTGTGGGTCTGGATCCTAGCCTAGGGAACTCAGGAAACAAAAGGCAGGAGACACCCTGGATCTGGATGGGGTGGAAATTTAGAAATCAGTTTGGGACTGTGAAGGAAAACTTGAGTTCCCAGGGGAAACCCACAAAGCATGGGGAGAACTTGCAAACTCCATGCAGACAGACTGGAGGTGATATTCACTCACTCACTCACTCACTCATCATCATTACCGCTTAATCCTGTATTCAGGGTCACGGTGGCCTGGAGCCTATCCCAGGAGACTTAGGGCATGAGGCGGAGGTGATATTCAAACCCCTAATTCTGAAGATTTAAGGTGTCTGGGATAACCCCTGATCATAACTGCTTAAATATCAGTGTGGCTTGAATTAATGATGGAACTTAACACATTTCTCAGGGCGGACAGATTAAAAATAAAATCGATTTAGCCACTCCTTTAGCAAAATTCAATTCTGTATTCCTTCTCAACCTTTTGTTTATTCATTTATTCTTAGTAATTGCCTGCTTAGGGTTGTGGTAGTATAAATTAGGATTATCATCGATAATCCTAGGATCCTTAGGATAGATCGCAAGTTTGATTCCCGGGTGATGCTCGCAGTCGGAGGTCTAGAGAGAGCTGATTGGCCGAGCTCTCTCAGAGGGGGAGGGATGAGAGGTATTTGGTGGTCCCACATTAATCACGGCTCTACAACCAATCAGAGGCGTCTGTGAGCTCACGCGAGCAGAAGGAGCGGATAGCGCTGTATTCCGAGTGTGTTACTCCGCCCCCAACGGTCCGTGAGCGAGCAGTTCGAAAAGATGCAGTCGGCTGGCTTCACGTGGTTCGGAGAGAACACCTGATAGTCTTCGGCCCTTCTGACAGAGTGGTAGTAGTAGCCTTAATGTGGGACCCCCCTAGTGACGGGGAGGAATTGGACATGAGAAAATCGGGGAAAAATCAAGAAAAAAATGTCAAAAGCAAGTACGTAATAATAATAAAAAAATTTAAGTTCAATTATGAACTCGGGTGATGTAGCTGAGGTTGAGAACCTATCAGAGAAGAAATCAAGCACAGTCATAACGCTATTGGCATTTCGACCTCTTTGTGTAGAAAGAGGTAGAAATGTTCATCCCACCCAGTCCATGCCAGCTTTATGTTTAAATCTAAATTTAGTGACCCTGTTTTGCACTTACAGAACGTATACTCCAACGTTCGAAATAAAGTGTAACACCAAGTCACATGGCTGCACTAACACGTGTTTTACTACTACAGGGTATGAATCTGTGTGAAGCTGATTTGCCTAAAGATAATAATAGACGAGAGTGTCTGTGTGTGCTTGTGTTTGTCTGCGTGAGTTAGGAGGGAGACCAATTAAAACATGGCAGGAGCAATAAACAGAGCTCATTTCGAGAGGGGGAGGCTTTAAGCAGCTCCTGCAATGGCTCCCAAGCTGCAGATTCGGCTCAGTGTAGATGGCGTAATTACACTTCAGGCTAAGTGCTTTAATGGGACTTGCGCTATTGTTTACACGTACCACCCATACAGACCTTGCCAGAGCTTGATAGGCTGGCACCAGTGTGTATATGTGTGTGTTTTGATATTGGTGTCATTTGCAAATTAATTTCTTCGTAGGTTAGTTTTAGTAGCAAAGAAGCTACATGGATAAAACTTTTATTTACTTATTTATTTATTTGGGCATAGAAACAACCGAAAACAACCATAGAAATGTGATCATGTGTATCTGTGCTATTTTGCGTTTGTGAGCCTTTTTGTTTGTCATGCTTGTACAGTATAGTCGGTTAAAATAAATAAAAAAAATTCAGTTGCATATGCTGTGCTGAAAAAAGGATATCTAACTCTATACTGCACAGTCCTAAACCTTATATATGTTTATTTACAAAAAAAAAAAAAAAAAGCAAAAAAAAATTGTCTAAAATACTCTGGGTTTTAAGGGCTACGTATATGAATGTTGGTTCCACGCTGCTAAACTGAATAAAGGATGGCGTACATTTATTTATTTAATTTATTTATCGTTCAGGTTAGTTCAAAAGTGAAGCTTTAATCGAGGATTTATTCAATCTAAAAAAAATTTTAATCCATGTACATATACTGGCACTAAAATAATGTTAGTTTTAGCTATTTATAATTTATTTAATTTATTTATCGTTCAGGTTAGTTCAAAAGTGAAGCTTTAATCGAGGATTTATTCAATCTAAAAAAAATTTTAATCCATGTACATATACTGGCACTAAAATAATGTTAGTTTAACGCTGGTGAATTCGCTGCGCTCCCAAACCCGAACTAACAAAACCCTAATCATGAACTTGCTCAAACGCTGAAATCTCCAAGTCTTTAACCTATAATTCTAAAAATAAACACAGATCCCCTTTTTTTAATCTTTTAAATTAAAGCAGCGACTAGGCAGCTTAAGATGATTCCCAATAAGTGAATTTATTAAACGTGTTCTTCACCGTTATCTCTCTCGGCTCAGCCTGAACTCACTGGTTTTAAAAGCTGAGGTAATAACCAGAGCTCCATTAAGTGTTGGGAACGCAGCAGCCTGGCGCATAATGGCCAAACACAGCAGACTAATTCAATCAACCTGACCCAATGGGCAGCCTAACTGCATCACCGTTAAGCATCTTGATTTTATCAGAATTATCGAAAATGACAAGTGAACTTAACGTGAACCAGAGAGCCAGGGTGGGAGCCCAGTATTGGCATTTCTTAATCTAGCCAGTCTGGTGCCAAAAAATCAATAACTCGCTCTCTTGCTCTCTTATTCTCTTCTTGTCTACAAGTCTTGTCAGGCTGGAGAGAAAATTTAGGGCTCCAGAAAACATGAGAGAAGTTTTAGAGAGTGGATGAAGCAGCAGAAAGAGACAGCAGATAACTTGATAGAGAGGAGAAGAAAAGCAGGCTAGAGGAGAGCAGTGAAAAGAAGGATGATGATGAAGAAAGAGGAGAGTGGATGAGAAGAACTGAGGATGGAGAGGAAAAGTATGAAATTATCAGAAGAGTAAAGAGGATGAGAAGTGCAAGGAAAGACGTGGTAATGATAAAATTGTGGAGAGAAAGTGACTAACTCGATGAGAAAACAGGAGGAGAAATAAAAAAGGCAAGGAATGTAAAATTGCACAGAAAAGATTAAAGAATTGGTAGAGGAAAAGAGATGTAGAGGAGTGAATCAGAAATGGAAGGATTAGAGAAAAGAGAAAAACCTAAAGAAAGAAAAGGAAAGGGAAATTGTGGAAGATAAAAGGTAAAGCAAGTAAAGTAGAGAAGAAGGCAGGAGATGAGGAAAGGAAAGGGGATAGTTAAAGAAACAAGATGAGAGACAAAATTGAAAAATTTGAATATTAGCAAAAAAAAAAAATATCAGGATCGGTGGAAAAGCAACCAAAGTAGAGCAGGAGACAGGCGACATGAGGAAAGGTAAGGAAAAGAGAGAAAAGACGAGCAAAGATGTTTAATAAATTTGGACTTGGAAAATGAGCAAGTCTTGGTTTACGAGTACGAGTATCATATAGCACACGCACAGAGGTGGGTAGTAACGAGTTACATTTACTCCGTTACCTTTTCTTTGAGTAACTTTTTAGAAAAAAAATAGTTTTACTGCACCATACTTTTTACTTTTACTTGAGTAGATTTGTGAAGAAGAAATGCTACTCTTACTCCGCTACATTTGGCTACACTCGGCTTGTTTCTTTTCTAGCCATTTATTCTAAACATGAAGCCGGTAGATCAACCGCATGACTGTTTCACCAATCAGACGCAGCAACAATAATCACATGACTTTGACCAATCAGGTCAGGCGGCATTTTGGGGGCAAAAACCTTCAGCCGGTGTTCTATAAAAATTTATCGTACCTATGAATCCGTCCTACATACGCTCACTTGCACATGCGCAAACAAAAGTTTCGGTATCTTTCTCTAATTTTGCGGAACGCCCATAGATTCATGCTGCTACTTGTGAGATCTTCCGGTTAGTGTACAATCTTGCGGTGAGTATAGAATGCTTTTTTCATGTAATTGTGATTATATGTTAACTTTAACTGTACATATAATGTTACTTTAAAAGTCTATGAATATATAAGTATATTTCAGTACAGTATTAATCGTGTTGTACAATTTTATGCATCCCGAAAAATATGATAATTCCTGGCATCATATACAAATCATATCTGCCAAAACAGACACACACTTCAGCATATATACAATATATGTATGTATTAGCACACACAATGATAACACAGACTAACTAAAATATATTAAGGTAATAAAATGTTATGTTTAAAAAATGGCCTGCGGACTCATTAGTAAAAAATTGTAATGCCACAGTAACGATGTTATCTTCATTCATTCAAGAGAATTTTATGTTAAGTTGGAAAGACCAGCAAATTATGGTCTAAATTATGGTCTGATTTTGGCATGATCTCAGGCAGATTTAAATTGGGCTGAAACGATATTTAACAAGTAAATAATCAGAATTTTCATAACAAAGATTGCACCTAAACAAATGCTACACTCTATTATCATTGGTTTATACTAATATAAAGTTGTTAAAATTGTTAAAGTAAGTTTCCAGTGTTGCAGTCTGGATGCAGCTTGGTTTTTCTTCAGCCTCATACCATCGAGATACTACCTCAACAAATCAGAACTTAATATATGGAGTTACATGACTATCAAAAGTCATCGTGAGTGAAAAAGCGCATCTCTAAACTTGAGCCCAACACTATTAAGAGAATAAGAATGGATAACTGTAATGTTTGTTAGCTTAGCGATTACCAAGCAGTTGAACTAACTCTAGCCTCAGAAACATCTGAAGTAGGGTCTGGGCCTGCCACAGGTCCCACTGAGTCACGTTAAAGATGTAGGGACGCCAAAGGTAACAGACCAGGACTAAATGTATTGATTGAACCCATCACTAGGTTGCAAATGCCACGATTCATACTCATTTACTGACTGAAGATATGGCCAGATGGACTGCTATGCCTGGATCTGCACTACCCAGAAACACTTATTGAGAACATATTACAGTAGTACAAAATGCTAGCAACATCAGAATGATACCACCAGCACCAGGGCCCCCAGATGTGGGAAGAGTGGTTCTATTAGCACCTTTATAAATGAAGAAAAGCATCCCTACCACAAGTGTCCCATAAAAAGCATGGTGCAGGGCCTTCCTGTTGGGTTGGTGTCCTTTAAGAAACCCTTTTATAAGCCTTTGCAGGATGCTGGCATAAATTCTCTGCAAACTGACAAAAAGAGTCAGCCAAAAAGAGTCGCATGCTAAGGAGATAAGCTCATCATGTACGTTGTGGTGGCCAGATAATTTTTTTATGATAAACCTGTGATTGAATCTGGGATTCCTTCCCAAGGTCAAATCACCCATCTATATTAAGTTTTGGCAGCCAATCCAATCTTTAGAGCAACTGTTCATATACCACAGTGGAAGGACAGAGGCTGGCGCATGGGTTGAGGGTATCATCACAATGACCTATAGATGAGCTGGATGCCTACTTTGTGATGAGTGTCTCCTCCCAATAGCTATTATTTAGACGTGTGCCACTCCTAGGGGGACTGTCCCTGTAACCTTCTTGCCAAACTGGTGTTGGTTTACAATTCCAGGCACCCATTCATCTCCTCCAGGCAAAGTACAAATGACTGCAACAGTCACCACTAAGGACTTCTTAGGGTAGTCCTAAGTTGAGTTTAGTTACTCATGACATCGTTGGCATGTTAACAAGATGTTTTACGGCAGGCTGCTATTAAGAGCGGTAAAATACAATGGTAGTTACGTTTGTTTGTAACTGTGGTAGTATGAACCCCAGATAGCTGCCAGGGTTCCTTGTAATTCCGAACTGGCACCAGTTCCGAGGACAGATGGCAGAATGAGGGCAGTGTCATGCTTCACTACATGACTTGGAAGATCTCGGCATGTGTGCTCACATGAACAAGGTCTTTCACACTGGCCCTGGTGGTTATCTGAGGATTATACAACTGGAGCTACATATGTATCTAGAAAAAAAAAACTGTTGTGTGTACTCCTATAAACACTACCTATGATATTGGACTGTACATAGAATAAACAGAATAGTTTGTCTGGTTAATAACTAGTCCATTATGTCACTGCACTCTTTGGTACTTACCATGTTGCATTTAAAATCATTACTGACTACATATTTACCTGGTTCAACGGATAAAATATACTGGACTGTAAATGTGTGAGGACAGGTTGGACTTTTCATCGGAAGGTCATGGGTTCGAACGCCAATACTACCAATGTCAAACTGCTGGGCCCTTGAGCAAGGCCATCAACCTGCAACTGCTTTTTTTTTTTTTTAACTCATTTTTCTTTGTTACAGCTTGTCCTTCACAATATTTTCACATATTTCCTCAACTGTGTATCCGTGGACTTTACTAACTACCACTCCCTACTGTGTGTGTCCAAAACCAAGACATGAACAACCTTTAGCTCATGACTTATTATTCATAAACCTCAGATAATTGCTAGAATTTCCTCAATACAAACTTGCATGTGAATGGTACACATAATATACATATTCTTCAGTATAGTCAGAGGTTTACAAGAAGCTGTTTGTAGGTCAAAATTTGGTGACACAGCATACAGAAAAGTATTTTTTAGAAATCTGCGCTGCGTTTACACTGCCCTGAGCAAAGCAGTACAAAGTACCCTAAATGTGTGTGTCGGTGTTTATGTACAGCATGTGTGAGATGAATAACGACGGAGACAGTGGGAACTTCTGTGCAAAGCAAATTGCATTTCATACAGTATGCCTGCTTGAGAAATCAAAACAGCCTCATGATCGCCGTACGCTCATGCACTCTGAAGGCACTATTTTTTTTTTTTTTGCAAAGGCATATTTAACCAGATTTGCAGGAAGATGCGTGCATGTGTACGTACAGAGTTTCCGAACGTCCCTTACTTTACTGTATTTCTTTCTATATAGTCGACGCCATTAAGCAGCGTGTGAACACTTTCTTGAAATTCCAGCTTTTATCAGTGAATAGAGACACACAGATACACAGATGCACAATAGCATTAAAGTGCTTTTGTGTGGGGCTTAGCAGGGTCGGTCTTCTCTCTTACTGATTTCACTCCTTTGAGAGACACAGATCAGAACAGCAAAGACTTCAAAACAGCTCGCAAAGACTTAGCATGCTAGAGCTGAAACACAGATTAAATTAGAACGCTTTCATCTTGTTCTCTCTCTTTATTAGTCACTATTCATCCACTGGAGATGGTGTGATTAATAACCTAGTCCTAATTCTAAACTAATAAACAAAATATTTTTTAGAATTTTAAAGAGATTTATATATATGTAATTGGACAGACTATTAATTAGCCTGAGGCATGAATGGGATCTGTATTGTGTGCGTCATTTTTTCATGAACAAAAGTGCGGTGTTGACAGCTCTTGTGTTTATCCGGCTCTTGAAAACATGCAGGTTGCTTCTATCATCTTTTTTCCTGCGCTCCCCCCATTGCTTTATCTTTTGTAAATTCCTTTCAGAAAAAAAATACATGAGAAACGTTGTACTTTCAAAAGGGATTGTTCGAACCCGAACCCAAAGATCAGGGCATCTCATGCACAAATAACTGCATTTCAATAACTGCAAAAAAAATAAAATAAAAGGCAACATAATAATCACCCCACCCCCCAAAAAAAAACAGGTAAAAAAATTTAAAAAAGCTTTTTTTGGTTGATCACTTATGTGTGTGTGTTCAGGGGGGTGTCTTGGGGGTGTCTTAACTGACACCATTTGTCAGTTAAATGGTGAGTATACTGTATACATGTTCAGAAAGTTACATATAGTCAGTCAAAACATTAACACATTAACATTAATTATCAATTATATACCAGTAAACTGGTGACAGGGTCATGGACACCAAAGGCTCACCCCTGCCCATTGGGGGGGCGGGGGGGGGGGGGGTAGGGGGGGGATTCATTCCACAAAAAAGCCAATGCAGAACAAATTGCTGAAAAAATAAGTCAATGCTGGCCATGAGAGAGGTAGGAAGGCACCAGAACACCCAGTGCACCAGGCAAACAGCCAAAGGCTGGCTGACCCGGCCTCCAAAATCTCCAAATCCCATTCTGATTGAGAACCCATGGGATGCACCAGACAGACGAGTCCGATCCACAAAGGCTCCACCCTGAAACCCACAGCATCCAAGAGATCCGCTGCCAGCATTCTGGTCCCAGACACCACAGCACACCACACCAGGTCTTGTGCAGCCATGCCCTGAAGGTCCAAAGCCAAGGGTTTGGAGGGGAGGGGAAACCTCTACAATACTGGGCTTAATGTTTTGCGATGTAATGTTTTGGCTGATCTGTGTCCTCTACACCCTCCATTTGGCTAATGTAAGTTGGAAATGAAATTTATGCATTCGAATTTGATAGATCTTCTTTACTCTAAGGATATTTCAACAGTGTCTAAAACCACTGCATTTAAACCTGAAAAAAAAAGAAACATATATGGATGCATTGCTGCATGAACATTTCTACGAAATAGCACTCGATCCGGCACTTAATTTTTTTATTTTTGCTGTTCAGCATTCAACTGAAACCAGAATTATTTTACTATGCTTATAATTTCATATTCGAAAGAACTATTATCCCTTTGAAGTTTCCAGTGAATATCTCACAATTATTTCGTCCACACTCATATAATGCACAAATCAAAGCGATTGATATAAAACAACAAATTTACAAATGCAAATATTCTTTTGAAATATCGCTCTGTATAATACACTGGGACCTGTTGGTCATTCTCCAGATGTTCACTCATGCCAGTCAGAACAGGCAGGAGTGTAGATTGTTTACACATGACGTCGTGTTTTTCCCTGAAAGGTTAAGTGTCCCAGTGTTGCAGTAAATTTACTCCTCTTTATAACCTACTCAAGCTAAGCACTTTTAGTGTCCATAGGTAGTAATTCACCATGTTAGAGACTAGAGGGTGATAGGAGACACATCCACGTCTCCTCTTTAAGGGCCAATAAATTTGGGGCTTGGACAGCCAGAAAAGCTTCTACAGCGTAAGAATAAGAATGCAGCCTTTTAAATAAGACCGGCTTTCAATCAAAGTCCATTCAGAGGGAAATAAGGGGCTGGGAATGGACACATGTTGTGGCTATTAATGAACGCACCCAAGATGCCGTTTTCTTGATTTATTTTGCGGCTGCCACGGAGAGAGTAGAGAATGACGTTACTTATAGCACCGAGTCTATAGGCATTAATAAGCTCGGCTGGCTTTGGAACGGGCTCTGGGGAATAAATTAGATGTCACCGCTGTCAGATTGACAAGGAAATAATATAAATGTGTCAATTAGGAAGTTGAGGAATGTAGCAATGGCACGGTGAATTCATTCGCTCAGGATGGATTTTTTATTTATTTTTTGGCACAAAGCTAGGCCTGTGTGTTTAATAAAACAGATTTTCAACTGACAGTTTGGATTACAATATACAGCAATTCACTGGCAATGACATATTGAAAGAAAAAAATCCCAGAGTTTTTTTACTAGGGAAAAATAGGGAAACAGACGGTTTTTAAGCATGTGCCATCTTTATATGCACAAAATACATGAAAACATTATTAAAGTTACTAATGATAAATTCATGCATCTGTTCATTACTGTGTCTGTTAGCATAATAATCAAGAGGCCTATTTATTATGCATTGTAATTTTTACAGAGTGAAGAGAATTACAATAAATGTTGAATAACTTTTTTTTTTTTTTAAGTATATACAGCTCTGGAAATAAATAAGAGCACTGCAATTTACTCTAGAAAACTTCTGGAATGCCATCAAGAAGACGATAGAACCATCAACCTTCAAGCAAAGCTGAGCTTTTTGCTTTTTTGCAAAAAGAGTGGTATAAAGTTACCCAGCAAATGAAATCTGTAATTGCAAATCGGGATTATTCCACAAAATACTGATTTCCAAAAGTTATTTATCCAAAACATTAACACAATTTGTTTACACATCATTTGCATTATGTTTTATTTGAATTATTAAAGCTCTGCAAGTACTCCATGATCTTGGGTTATTTTGATGTGTTGTGATGTCATTTCCTGTAAATATACACTCTAAATAACAATAGTTATATTTTGAATTTAGGAGAAATATTGTCAGCAGTTCACAAAAAATGAAACACAACTGTTCATCTCACCAATACATGCACTTTTAAGCAAAAAAAACAAAACAGAAGAACCTGAATATTTTGTGGTGGTCTCTTATTTTTTCCAGAGCTGTATATATAAATAAACAATATTTATTCAGAAAAACTTATTTACTGCAAAAAAAATTATCTTAGAAAGTTACGCTAAGTGTACTGTTTCTTATTATAAGATTACAATAAACTAAATATGTGATTATTAAGCCTGTATTATATAATCTTATATTAGTGCTAGAAAAAAAAACTTGGATAAAGAAAGCTTAAAAATAGTAATAGGTTTAGAAATAGGGTTAATAATCTTACATTTGGTTTATTGCAATCTTATAATAACAGTAATACATAAATTTGTATTGTATTGCATGTGATTTGATATCAGAGATGGAAAGAGTAATAAGTACAAGTACTGTTACTTCAGTGAAATTAAATTGAAGTACAAGTAAAGTTACCATTATAAAAATCTACTCAAGTAAAAGTAGAAAAGTAGCTCATTAAAAATTTAAACGTTACTGAGTTACTTTTTTAACAGCGAGAGTGGGATGGGGGATTCTAAAAAAATGTAGTTCAAAAAAGACAAGCGGATATAAATCTCAAACTAGTTGTTTTTAATTGAAGCAACACCGCTGCATAATACAGCTGTTGCCTTTCTCATGCTTAAAATCAAAGTGGTCGCCTCTAATATGGTGTGTCGCTTTGCATTGGATAGTCGAGGGAAAAAAGAGCTCAGAGCCGAGAATAACGTTCAGCACAAAACCTTTATCGGCCTCTTTCAGCGTTGCAAAACTATAATATAAAACATAAAGTAAAAGAAAAGAAAGGGGTAAAAGAATAGAGCGTTTCGGGGGTGAGGATCATACCTGAGCTACCTCCTTCTCACGCCACACCTCGGCAGCACACACACTGGGGCAACAAAAGGGCAAACATACTGTACATACATAATATGGTATACAACATAGTAGTGGCTGTTACAATGGCCAGGGGTTTGCTTCATAAGAATTTGATGGCATTACGCTTTCAGATGTGTCTGCATCACTGGCATCTGTTATGTCCGTCTCCATCGTTCTTGTGAGTTTAGCAAATTTGTTGTCCATCAATCAATCAGTGCAGTCGACTCCGGGGTACAATTTGTTTCTTCCCCGAGATTAGCATAGTTAAGAATACATTATTTGGAATCTTAAATGGACAAGAAGACAGGTACCGATACAGTACATTGAGCACTATTCTTCTTTTTTTGGCCAGAAAGGTTCTCAGTGCATCTGGCTGACACTAAGGCTATGTTCACATTACCAGTCTGACTGATTTTTTACCTTAATGTGACACAGATATATTTATTAAGGACTAACACCCAGTGAAAGGCAGCCAACCAGACAATCCTTGGCCAATTTCTTATCAATTTATTGCCCTGTACCAAATCACTAAGGAGAATGCTGGAAATTACTGGAAAGACATGCAGATTAGGCTAACTGGCATTCCCAAATGGCCCATAGTGAATTTTGACTTGGGGTCCTACCACAGTCATACAAGATGGGAATAAATGCAATGGTTACCATTGGCTTCCATTGTCCGTAGTTGAGCTACAAAGGTTCCTAGATGGATAGATGGATGAGAGCATTAGTGGTAAAAGGAAAGTGCATGAAGCAGTGCATAGTGTCTACTGTACAAGCCTGTGGAGGAGGTGTTATGCTCTGGGGTTGCTTCAGTTGGTCAGGTCTAGGCTCAGCAACGCTATGCGACAAGAATATGAAGTCAGCTGACGACCTGAATATACTAAATTACCAGGTTATCACATTCGGGAATTCTCAAGGGAATGGAGTGACAGTGATGCAGTAATGACTGGAGTTCAATGACTAGAGAGCACTGAAGAATTGACTGATGGCCGTGTCTCTGTCTGAGAGTCTGCTTCCACACTGACATCTCCATCCAGAGAAAGCTGTGCACGTTCATTTGCAGTGAAAAGTGCGTGCATCGATTTTTAATTCAGGCACCTTGTGCACATTCTAACGAGATCGAAATTTATTATTCATGTTCTGAGAAGGAGAAGTCACAGGTGACTTTGCTTGTGATGAAATCTCCAATACAGCAATACATAATGCAGACCAATGCATGGTACATGCTAAGATGCAGCAAGTATGAAGCTGGTCACAAGATGCCCATAAAAGAGCAGCAAAGAAGAAAAGAAAATGCCACTGAGGATTTAAGAGAAGCGTATATATGGTACAGTATACTATATAGGGGAGATGTATAGCAGATGATACGAAGTCTGTTTGACTTTCCACATTCACAGCTTTTCTGATCGTTCTGTATATAAACATGATTATACAGTATTAAATAAAAGATAAAAGTACACCTTAAACACACACACACACACACGCACACACACACACACACACACTAGGAAATGAGTGTTAGTGAGTACAGTATGTGGACAGAATGAAGATGGCGAGTGTAAAGTTCCTCTGCTTGCGTCTTTCACTTCAGCTCCAGACGAACTCTATTAATGGCAAATGAAAAACAGAGCTTCCTATGGATGGAGGCAGCTTATGAGTTCTGACTCTGGACTCACACCCTGCTATATATCTCACAAAGCAATGCTGTGCTACAAGAACAAACACACACACAGACAGAGTAAATAGAACCACATTCCAGATTATACAATTTTCAGCTGTCCTTCCATGGATCCAGTCATTCATTTATCTAGCCATCTATAGATTTAACATCCATGTATTCATCAATCCATCCTTCCATTCATCAAATTATGTATGAATTTATCCATCAAGCCAACCAAGCATCCATCATGCATGTATCCATCAATCTATCCTTCCATGCATCAACTCATTCATCCATTCATCATTCCATCCATTTAAGCATCCATCCATCCATGCATCAATTCATCCACCAATTTATCCATCCATTACTCAATCAATCTAAACATGCAACCATCCATCCATTTAAACATCCATCCATCCATCCATCCATCCGTCTATCTAACCATCCAATTACCACCTATCGATCCAACTAAAACAAAGATACTGGGATTTCCAACATACACTCTACCTCTGAGCTGTTATTACTGTATATTTAGATTACTGAAAAAGCATAGGCCTAAAAATACAGATGCATATCTGTAATATACTGTAGATATAATTTTTTAAAATATCTCCTACTGAGCATTTTTAGAAGAACTCGACATATGACATTATTATATGGATTTACAGTGAAACCTTTGGATTGTGAGTAATTTGGTCTGGGAGTGTTTTCCAAGATGAGCAACATTTTTAAATAAATTTGAACAAGTTCTTGAAAAATACGGATAGTACGTATTCGCTTTGTTCGCCGAGCGTGATCACACTGAGCCAATGGTTCTTCTTCCTCTCTCTCTTGCTGTGGGATGTTGGGTAATTGTTTCCCATGCTAAGTCTCAGTGCGTGTGCGTCACTCGTATAGTATATTTGTTCGGTTTTTACTTTAGATTATGTATTCATTATTTTTATGTGTTTATATGGGTTGTAGAACGAATCATCAGTTTCTCCATTATTATTTTGTGAGGAAATTTGCTTTGATATCAGTACGACTGTTTTGATATACAAGCGCGCTTCCGGAACGATATCCTCATATTGCAGTATAATAATGCAGTATAATAATTCAATAACCTGCCATGTACACACATGGACACGTTGGTACCCTTCGGTCAATGAAAGAAAAACTCACAATGGTCACAAAAATAACTTTAATCTGACAAAAGTAATAATAAATAAGAATTCTATGAATGTTAACCAATGAAAGTCAGACATTGCTTTTCAACCATGCTTCAACTGAATTATAAAAAAAGAATGAACTCATGGAACAGGCCAGGACAAAAATGATGGTACCCCTAACTTTTGTTGCACAACCTTTTGAGGCAATCACTGCAATCAAACGATTCCTGTAACTGTCAATGAGACTTCTGCACCTCTCTGCAGGTATTTTGGCCCACTCCTCATGAGCAAGCTGCTCCAGTTGTTTCCGGTTTGAAGGGTGCCTTTTCCAGACAGCATGTTTCAGCTCCTTCCAAAGATGCTCAATAGGATTGAGGTCAGGGCTCATAGAAGGCCACTTTAGAATAGTCCAATGTTTTCCTCTTAGCCATTCTTGGGTGTTTTTAGCTGTGTGTTTTGGCTCATTGTCCTGTTTCAAGACCCATGACCTGCGACTGAGACCCAGCTTTCTGACACTGGCCTGCACATTTCTCTCTAGAATCTCTTGATAGTCTTGAGATTTCATTGTACCCTGCACAGATTCAAGACACCCTGTGCCAGATGCAGCAAAGCAGCCCCAGAACATAACGGACCTCCTCCATGATTCACAGAAGGGACAGTGTTCTTTTCTTCATATGCTTAATTTTTCCGTCTGTGAACATAGAGCTGATGTGCCTTGGCAAAAAGTTCCATTTTTGTCTCATCTGTCCATAGGACATTCTCCCAGAAGCTTTGTGGCTTGTCAACATGTAGTTTGGCATATTCCAGTCTGGATTTTTTATGATTTGTTTTCAACAATGGTGTACTCCTTGGTCGTCTCCCATGTAGTCCACTTTGGCTCAAACAACGACGGATGGTGCGATCTGACACTGATGTTCCTTGAGCATGAAGTTCACCTTGGATCTCTTTCTGGGCTCTTTTGTTACCATTTGGATTATCCGTCTCTTTGATTTGTCATCAATTTTCCTCCTGCGGCCACGTCCAGGGAGGTTGGCTACAGTCCCATGGATCTTAAATTTCTGAATAATATGTGCAACTGTAGTCACAGGAACATCTAGCTGCTTGGAAAAGGTCTTATAGCCTTTACCTTTAACATGCATGTCTATAATTTTCTTTCGAATCTCCTGAGACAACTCTTTCCTTCGCTTCCTCTGGTCCATGTTGAGTGTGGTACATACCATGTCATCAAACCACACAGTGACTACCTGGAGCCCTATATATAGGCCCACTGACTGATTACAAGATTGTAGACACCTGTGATGCTAATTAGTGGACACACCTTGAATTAACATGTCCCTTTGGTCACATTATTTTCAGTATTTTCTAGGGGTACCATCATTTTTGTCCAGGCCTGTTCCATGAGTTTATTTTTTTTTAAAATAATTCTGTTGAAGCATGGTTGAAAAGCAATGTCTGACTTTCACTGGTTAACATTCATAGAATTTTTTTTAATTATTACTTTTGTCAGATTAAAGTTATTTCTGTGACCATTGTGAGTTTTTCTTTCATTGACCGAAGGGTACCAACAATTTTGTCCACGTGTGTACTATGTTTGAATTTTTCCTATATCAGTGTTGCATATTCCCTATATTCCCCATATATTGCGTATTTCCCGTAGCATATTTCAGTAAGAGAATATTAATGTTTGGATTGTTCATATAGCAGTCAAAACTGTATTATAATTTACAGTAGGAGACAGCTTTGCCAAAAGAATTCCTGAAAACAAATTTTACTAGTTAAACAATCCAACACTGAAAATGTAACTAAGCACTCAAGCTTGCATGTGTGTTCATCATCATGGCATACAAATTTTCACTAGAACAATAGAACTATCTTTGGTAATACAGTATATTATGATTAATATTTAATAATGCAACATAAAGTTCACGATTTAAAAAATATATGCTGCATGCAGCAGGTAATCTGCACCTTTTAGCTATTTGAACCTATTCATACTCTTTAAAACTCTCTTTTTACACACAAACACACACACACAGACACACACACACGGACACACGCACACGGACACACGCACACACACACACACACACGCGCACACGCGCACACGCGCACACACGCACACGCACACGTCTTTCTCCTAGCAGGGAAGCATCAATAAGCAGCAGTGAGTTTCCGACAGTCAGGTAGTGAGAGTCTGCAGGATTCTGACAGCTCAGTGAGAAGATTCGGCTTGGTCAATCAGAGGTCATCTGGAGGTCATAATCCGCAGGTACATGCAGACTAGCCTCATCCCCCTTTGTCTTCCCTTGATGGACATTACGAAGAGATGAAAAATAGCTAACAGGGAGCGAGGGAGCCTGGAGGAAGCTTGGTTTTGACATGTTGACAGGTTTGTCTGACATTATAAAAATGTTTTCCACCTGATTTACACATACCTGCCTCAGTTCCCCTCTCCCTAAACCCACCTGGCAGCCACAGAAAAAAAAGGGACGTGTTCCAAACCTAAGCAGGGAACATATTTTCATTTTAGAGACTTTTTGAGACATTCTGTTAACTGTGTATGAAAATCTAAATTCGTTCATGCATTTTGATCTGCCATGTATGGAGGAAGAAATATGCTAAAAATCTTCAAAGATCTACGAAACAAAAAACTGTAATATATTATAGTATACATACACTGCTTTCTGGCTAAAAAAAAAAAAAAAAAAGTCACTTCAGAAGGGTCAAATTATTGGCTTGCCTCAAGCAAAGAAAACAAGATTTGATATTACTGAAATTGGGTGTCCAACATATTATTGATGCCTGGAAGGACAGTGCTAAACACCTACTGTAGTAAAGATGCATAGTAAACGATTTACGGTAGAAATCACAGCTATGTTTAATAGTAAATGTAAGAGTATTTCCACCTAAGCAATGTGATGAGAACAGACAGGGTTGGGATTTAACAGCTGTATGGTCATAAGAAAACCACCTGTTAGTGAGACAAAGTTTCAGTTTGTTACGGAGCATAAAGACGGGACTTTGGAGCAATGTAAAAAGGTTGTGTGGTCTGATTAGTCTAGACTGACCATATGCTGGAGCGATGGGTGTGTCAGGGTGAGAAGGGAAGCACATGAAGCGATGTACCCATCATGCATAGTGGCCGCTGTACACGCCTCTGGAGGCGGTGTTATCATCTGGGGTTGCTTCCTTTTTGCATGGATGACGTTGCAATATCAGTTCCACTACAGGTAGTCCCGACTTATGAACAAGTTCTGTTCCGGGAGAATATTCGTAATCGGATTCGTTCGTAAGTCCGATAAAGTGAGTCTTATACACCTTTAAAATGAATACACAATGTAAAACATATATTTTTTTCAAGTTTGGTTTTGGTTTCGCATCATACTCTCGCGAGACTGTGCCTCCAAATCGTGAGTGGAATCCTATTGATGATTAATGTTTAATGTTTAATGTTTTAATGTTTAATGTATGATTATCCACCATCAGGACTTACTTCTCCCGCGCACTCACACACATACAATATACTGGACTTTGGACTTTTTATAAAATCACTTACACACCGAAAATATTGTATATAACTGTACTGTATATAACTATTTTTTGTATGTTCGGAGAACCGTGGGCCATTCATTTCTGCGGAAATTTGTAATTTGTATACCTACTGTATATGTAAATGTCATACAACGCTAGGGTGTAGGTATCACGATTTTATAAATATCCTGATTTTTTTCAGATTCTATATAAACTTTGCAAATCATTCGCTCCTTCCACACAGGACGTTGAGCTTTGTGAAGGGTTTAGAGCACGCCACCTGCAGGATTATAGAGGAATGGCCACCTGTTTTACCACCTCAAATACAGCGCAGACAGAAAGTCTCTCCGCAGTAGTGCGTTGACCCCCTGTTGTTTGGCCGTGCATTTTTGTGTGAAAATGTTAACCATCGAAGAACGCGCTTTTCTAATGGAGCACGTTTTTTAAGCTGGCGATAAATAGACCGATTTAGTTTGCGTAAAATTTTAAACAGCTTTTTCGAAAGAAAAGAATACTACATTGGGATACTGTGCGATATTTAATAATAAAAAAATACATATATGAGAATAATAGTGGATTTCATTAAATGAAAAATTTCCCATAACATACTGCACTCTACTCTACTCTAGGGACTTTTTGAATGCATGCTACAAACATATCTATATAAAATTTTATTTTAATATATTTAATTTTGGAGTCAGTGTGCCGGTCTACGAATTGCCACACGAATCAATCTTGATATGTAACCGAATCTCACATATCTATTATTTACCAACCACAGAGACTGCATAACATTCACACACCCACTTTGCGGTCAGCCTCTCGTCTTCTCCTATAGATAAATCCGACATCTGATTTATATTTGTAGTGGGAGTGTTGCGTCATCTCCCTATATGAGAATATGCCTATGTACTGTATACTGCTCAACGTGCCAGCGGAAATGTCTGTGCGTGCACATTTAACTTTGACAGCCGCAACTTTTCTCGTTACAGAGAATAACTGGGCAGCCGGGCTTCTCCATTGGGATTCACCTAGAGGAACACTGAATATCAGACTGAGCGCCAAGGGTCCGGCTTCACATGCCTGGTGTTAAATTAGGAAATACTTTAATCCCTGTCTATCCCTGAGGTGGGATAAAAATGTGACAGTGAAAAGTCTCTCTATCTCTTTGTTAAGTTCAGGGTGTGCTTCACTGTTCACTGGCCTGACTGTTAAATAAAAGTCAAATAACCCTAGAAGCATGGCTTAGCTTGACCCACAATCCCTCACGGTATGAGAAAGAAATGCTCTTCTCTGTCCTGTCATCCTCCCGCCTAAGTGGGGGAAAATGCTATAAAGTTTTGACCCCCCCCCCTGTGTTGCAGTGAAAAGGTCTTTCATCCAGTACTTAAAAGAACAATTGTTTCAAAAGAAACTTGACTTGTGCTGTTGTTAGTTGCTGTACAAATGGCATCCTTAGCTTTAAGTATTCATAGTCCCAGATCTACTTGTACGGTATTAGCATAACGATTGACCACGAAGCGCTTCTGTAAGTCAGTCTGGATAAGAGAGTCTGTCAAAATGACCACTAATTGTAGGCCACATTATTACTTCTCCTCGACACTCCAAAGAAGGACCAGGGTGACTCTCCAGATCAGAGTAAACATCGGAGTCTTTGTAAGACTGCCAGTTCAAATCCCATGATGGGGCAGTCTTCTTAACTACCAGGTCATTCTCTTTTTACAGACTGAAGGCTAATATAAAGGTATAAAGATATCTTATCTTTATCTTAAATCCACATGACTAGACACACTCTAAACCAGTGTGTTGTGGCGATACGGAAAGCTTTTTGGGACAGATAACATTCAATAATGTTCAAACACTTCTGACTTCTATAGCTTACGAAATAAGTTAGAAAGAAAAGGGTGACAAATTTATAACAGCAGAGAACCTTATTAGTTTCATGAGACTTTTTAATAAAAATGATCAGATACACCATAATACAGTGCCCTCCATAATTATTGGCACTCCTGGTTAAGATGTGTTAAAAGCCTTAAAATAAATTAAGTTTTTATTGCAGAAGCATATTGTCACAGTGAAAATTGTAGAAAAATATAACATGAATATAAAGTGAATTTTAAGGGGAAATACAAATCCCTGACTAACAAATAATTATTTTTCATAAAATAACCTGTTCCACAATTATTTGCACCCCTAACAAATTCCTAGAAAATAAATGTAATTGAAGTATTTATGTCATTTCTACAGTAGTTTACAGAGTTGATCAGAGTATCTAGGAACATGTAATTAGTAATTTATCACTTCCTGCTTCCCTGGGGTATAAATATGACGTGACACAGAGGCCATTTTTTTTATCCACTCTTCAACATGGGAAAGACAAAGGAACACACCATTCAAGTAAGGCAGATGTGTGTCGACCTTCACAAGTCAGGCAATGGGTACAAGAAAATAGCCACCCGCCTGCACCTGCCCATATCTATTGTGAGAGGAATCATTAACAAGTTTAGAAAAACTGGAACAGTAGTAAACAAGCCTGGACGAGGACGCAAGTTTATTTTGCCTCCACATACAGTGAGGAGGATGGTAAGAGAAATAAAAAATTCTCCAAAGCTCACTGTTAAAGAACTGCAACAAATGATAGCATATTGGGGTCACAAAGTCTCCAAAACAATCATTAGACGCTATCTACATGCCAACAAGCTCTTTGGGAGGCATGCAAGGAAAAAAAACCTTTCTCAGTCACAATCATAAATGCAAAGTTTGGAGTTTGCTAAGCGGTACTGGGGCTTCAACTGGGACTGTGTTCTTTGGTCAGATGAGACCAAGATAGAGTTTTTTGGCAACAAACACTCTAAGCGGGTAGTGCACAACAAAAAAGATGAGTATGCAGAAAAGCACCTCATGCCCAGTGTGAAGTATAGGGGAGGATCGGTGATGCTGTGGGGCTGTTTCTCTTCCAGAGGCCCTGGGAAACTTGTTAGGGTGCATGGCATCATGAATGCTTTGAAATACCAGGACATTTTAAAGCAAAATCTGGTGGCCTCTGCCCGAAAGCTGAAGATGGTCGCCACTGGGTCTTTCAGCACGATAATGACCCAAAACATGTGGCCAAATCTACACAGAAATGGTTCACCACACACAGAATGAAGCTCCTCCCATGGCCATCTCAGGCCCCAGACCCAACCCCATTGAAAACCTGTGAGTGAGCTGAAGAGGAGAGTGCAGAGGAGAGGAGTCAGGTCACTGGATGATTTAGAGACATTGTGCAAAGAGGAATGGTCGAAGATCCCTCTTTCTGTGTTCTCTAATCTTGTGAAACATTATAGGAGAAGATTAGGTGCTGTTTTGTTGGCAAACGTTTTGTTGGTTGGACAAAGTATTAAACATCAGGGCTGCTAATAATTGTGGCACCCATTATTTGATGTAAAATACTTATTTCTTATTGGGGGATTTTTTTATCCACTGAATAAATGCACTTGAAATAAAGGTTGGAATTTCCTTTTTTCCATTGTGGTCCTATGTTATTTAGAACAAAACTGAATTTTTTAGAAGCTAAAGAACACATTTTAACCAGGGGTGTCAATAATTATGGAGGGCCCTGTATATACTGTAACCAGGTTTGGTCGTACTGTCAGATTCTTTTTAAAAACCAAGCTGTGTTTTTGTAGAAAAAATCAAAAGAGTCAAAAATAGTTTGAATAAAAAAATAAGTTCAGTTTCATTTCAATTAACAGAAGAAAAAAATTGCAATAAACCATTTTCTTCCGGCAGCTTGTTTTAGTTCCTAAAACTGCTCCTGGGTTTTTATTAAGTACAATACGTTTATATGGGTAAATACACTCATTCATAATAGTGAATAATATTTATGCTATAAAAATAAATCAATATGTATGTAAATATGTAATGCTCCAATACATTGAATAATTTTAATCTTTGTAGAATCTTACACATTTGCACACATTTACAGTTACACATTTCGAGACACTCCCTAACTGTTGCTATTCCTTGCTGCAAGTGAGATTGTTGTAAGATGACTAACTTGTTTGCTAACGCTATCCAGCACTGTCCACTTTTGTTGCTGTAATGCATTTTCAGCCGAATTATTTTTAAAAGTTGCATGAATATTAATAGTTTATTATACAACACGTTAAGCCTGTAACTGGAAGTGTGACGAAAGTCACACTGAGAGACTGAAAGACTGAGCAAAAAGTAGGACATGTTTTCACAGAGATACCCACATTGTTTTTTTCTATGTTATATGTTGGATGTCTAAAGGTTGGAAATAACGTCATTATAACTTCCACAAACTCAGCATTAGCTAGCAGGTGGGAATTAACCAGAGCAAACTGGGGGGAACATGAGGTGACTGCTTGTTTCCATCTTGTCTAACTGTTGCTGTGGTTTCATGCTTCTGCTTCGTTTAGCATCAGCGGCACAACCTCTTATTCCACCTCTGGTGTAAACACATTGAACGGTTTCGTTATCTAGAACTTTTTCTTTTTGCATAGATTTTTTTGTTGCGTTCTTTGATGTATGTTTTGTTTGATGTATGCTACATCTTTGATGTATGCTTTGATGTATTCTTTGATGATGTCACCAAGAATATAATGATCAACGTGTACAAAAATGTTATTTTAGAAAGGCCAATGCCAGGTGATCATTAGTTATAAGTTAAAACTGAATACAAATTAAGCCAAAATCAAGGAGAAATTAACTAAAAATGACTAACCCTGTCGTTTCGATTAAAGCTAATTTACTGTGGTGTTTCTGTCGTGCATGAGCTTTAAATCATTCACTCCTTCATCATCAGTAATTGCTTTATCCTAGTCAGGGATGTGCTGGATCCAGAGCATATCCCAGGATCATTGAGCGTATAAGGTTGGATTACACCTCGGATGGGAGGGCAATCAATCACAGGGCAACGTGGACACACGCATTCACATACTCGTTCACACCTTGGGGCAATTTAGCACAGCAAATCCTCCTATGAGGTGGGAGGAAAATGGGAGAAAACCTCCTGGGACACCGAGAGAGCATGATAATCTCTGCATAGACAATAACCTGAGCTCGGGATCAAACCAAGGACTCTGAAGCTGCGATTCAGCAACAAGGTTTAGTTATGATGTTTATTCGCTGCTTATACACAGCTGGAGTTTTTTTTTTCTTTTCTTCTTTTTGAAAATTATGGAAAAGGATATTATCACAAATCTGTTACACTGTAAAAAAAATATCCTGTTAACCAAATTGCAGAAAATTGCAGCACGAATAGTTTACTTTACACACAGAGGACTAGCATATGATTGCTTCTCTCTCTCTCTCTCTCTCTCTCTTCGTCCTACTTTTTCCTAGTGTTTCCATTCTGAAAGCAGGATTTGGGCATTTCCATTGCGATAAGGGAAAAAGTGTTTCAGGAGGAGCGCATGGCTTAGAATATCATGGGGCAAAACAAAAACTGACTGAGTCATCACTAGAGATTTTTTTTTTTTAAATCTGCCTGGCTAGACGTGCCTTTGCTCTCTCACTCGTTCTCATTCTGTTTTATTCCAAAACTCTCAGCGGGCGCCTGCTGTATAAAAGTCTAAAGCTGGTTTTGAGGAAGGGAAGACTTCCTCCTAAATTTAGCGAGTCTGGCTGTTCATAGCTTCCCTACCACATGAGAGATCAGTGCACTTGTTGTAAGATCGGGTTAGAGTAAATTAAGCTCTAAACCAGAACTGGAAAGAATCTAAAATGGTAAAATAGCTTTTTCCCTTTTCCTTTTTTTTTTTTAGGAATAAGGTACCTTCATGTCAATTATTTAGTATTAACAATTCATTGGTGTCTTTGTGTCTCACTGTGGCAATATGTCATCCAATTGCATTAGCTTGAGAAAAAAAGCTCAAACTTGCTACAGAAGACTTCCCTGTCCCCTGAACATTAAATTTAGTACATGTTATCAGACATTCTCAGATATTTAAAATCAGGTCAAGTGTCTAGCATGTACATCGTCTTATTGCAGAACCCAATGAAATTGTTCTCGTCTATTAATTTCATACCATGTGAGATTGACCAAGGTGGCTAAATTACTGTAGCAGACAGAGTTTAAGAGACTCACCCACAGGTGACGGTGTTCCTGCGCTGCTGGGGGGGTTAAAACTTTGCGTCGGAGACGGCAAAGGAAGCGAGTTGATCACAGTGGGGAACAGCAAGGGATACACCCCTGTCCTGTAACGCCTCATTTGGATCACGGAAGAAGTGCTGCAAGACCTGCTGGCTGCCTTCATTCCACAAAAGGAGAATGGGCTGAGGAAGAGGAGTGAGGAAGGTGGTGTCGGATCTCAGCAGACCTGATGCACCAAAGTCCCTGCCTCAGCAAATCCATTGGGTTAAATGGTTTAGAATGTGCTCAGTAAGCCCTGAGGTGGGGCTGGACTTCATGCTTTCGCTTTTGCAATACATCAGTCAGATGGCATGTCTAAGACTGATCTCACTTGATGAAATCTGTATAAAAAAAAAATGGGGTTAGTATTTGTGAAATTCATCATTTGGCAATTCCTTTTGCATTGTCAGTTTTTATAGTATAGTTCTCATGCATGTGATGTAGTTTTCTCCATCTACATCACATGCAATGTTAATACATTTTAAATAAAGTATGTGTAGAGAGTAAAGTGTAAAAGACCCATGACATTATCATTAAGAACAACAACAACAAAAAAAAAGTAGAAAAAAAATCTTTTTTCAATTATTATTCCTATGAGGCAATAAAAACAACAATGGCTTTTTTTTTCTTCTTTTTTTTTTACTGACCCCAATAGAGGCCTCTTCCAAATGGTTGAGATGTTGCTTTGTGGTAAAAGTACCGGTATATTTACAAATACAAGCTTGCTACTTGCTATCCTGTTCAATCAAGGGTATTTTTTTAATAGACTACCCTGTCCCCAATACATTAAATTTAGTACATGTTATCAGACATTGTCAGCTTTTTTTTTCTTTTTCTTTTTCCCAAATGGTTGAGATGTTGCTTTATGGCAAAAGTATCGGTATGTTTACAAATACAAGCAAAACAAAACAAATTAAAAATATTTTTGTATCATGGTGTAACAGCAGAAATATTTTTGGACATATGATCCACATTATTTTTCATGGTATGCTACAAAGCAATTAAAAAGTTGTGCCATTTAAAGACAGTGTCATCAAATACATTTTTTGCCATTGCATACATCAACCAAATGGTAGAGATGACTCAATCAGGTTAAAGTCAACTAATTTTTTTATATGAAAAAGTGAATCAAAGCATGCTCTACCAAAAGGTTGAGCAGAACATTAAAGGGTTAAGTATTAATTGTAATTTATTGTAGTTTAACACTTAAGACCTTATTTACTTAGAGAAACAATACTGCTGCATATTAAAGCAAAATTAGTTCATAATAGGGTCCCATTCATCAGACACTGCCTTATCATTCAAGCCTCATTGTCGTCTCTTCGCTTGACTGATCTCTGTTCATGCTAAAAATTGTGGGGGAAAAAAATCAGCTGATTATCTATCCTACTGAGTTTTATTTAGTCTCTTTTGTTTTATGACATTTTTTATGACAACTTTAGTAGATCTCCATTTGAGATGCAGTACAAAGTAGGACAGGTAAACCTTGGCAGAATAAATACCGTAACGTATAGACTGATCGTGTCCTTTTTTAAAAAATAAAACGTGGTTACAAAACAGGAGTATGTTTCCCGAGGAATTGGACAGAAAACATCTTTAAACATAAAAACTAAGGTTATTCTGCATTAAATTTTTCTCTAAGGCACTTTCCAACTCTCGCTCTCTCTTTCTGTCTTCCAAGGTGAGAATAAGCAAGGCGGAGCAGGGAGGGAGAGCGTCCCAGCACAGGTGCTAAATCCTGTTTAACAGAGTTATAAACTGCGGCAGCGTAATGGCAGCCATAACGCCTTAATCTGCAGTTAGGGTGCAGTTAAAGTGATGGGTAACCACACTTCATAATTAACTGGCCCCAGATCACGGCATCATCCAACTGTGCCGTGACTTCAAACAGAGAAAGAGAGAAAAAGGAGAGAGATTCTTAGATATTCGCGCCATTCTCCCTGAATGATGGTCCCCTTTCCCTCCCTTAGTTGAACCAATCAAGTGCAATATTACATTTCAGAATTTTTCTGTGTCAGACTCCACTGGGACACAGTCGCTGTTATGAATCCCGGCAAGAAAATGACAGTAATTTGCATTTGTGTGTGTGTTGTGAATGCTTAAATCTTGTTCAGACAACAGAGATGCTCCTGTTTTTCCTGAACCAGTTCCCAGCAGGAGGTTGGGAGGAGAGAAGAGGAAAAAGGGAGGGGAGCGCGCCAGTGAAAAAAAGAGAGGAGCTGGGGAGCCGTGGGTTTGATATCTCTCTCAAACAAGCTTGGCGCTACTGACTTCAACGTTTCATGTTCGTTACGTCCAATTGCCTCACACAAGTCCGCAGTGAGCCTGTGTGTGTGTGAGTGTGTGAGGTGAATCTGAAATATGGAAACTGCCTCCGAGAGAAGAGAGAAGAGAGAGACAGAACACTGACTTCAGGCACGTGTTTTTCATCCAGCTGGAGAAATCTCAATAACAAACTAAAGGCATGGAGGTGCTAATGGAAAATGATAAGAGAATAGCTTCCAGCCAAAGGTTTTACATTTTTAAGCTGTTCTTCCTGCACGGTATACGCTAGCCAAGATTTTAAGCGAGAAAAAAAACATGAGGTCGTTTGAGGTAATTCTCAAACTGAATACACTCGTTTAGAAGATGAGGTGAAGAGCAGCTCAGGATGGCAGAAACCCTCACATATACAGTAGCAATACACACCCAATCCTTCATTTTATATCACTTTCTCTTGCTCATTTTCTATACAGCTTCTAATGTATAGGGATGCAGGGGCTTGGAGCATAGTTCAGGGGTACACCCTGGATGGGAGTCCAATCCATCACAGGGCACACAAGCACACACTTACACACACTATAGGCAATTTGGAAAGGCCAGGTAAGCCTAATCTGCATGTCTTTGGATTGTGGGAGGAAACCGGAGCACAAAGAGGAAACCCACCACGACACAGACTCGAAGTGGGAATCGACCCTGGAGCTCTGAAATTCTTTTAATTTCTTTTTTTATTATTTTCACACTACCAGTCAAAAGTTTGGACACACCTTGTAACTCGGTGGTCTTTCCTGATTTTTATTTCTTTCCACACTGTAAAACAATGCTAAAGGCATTGTTTCAAAATATGCAATAATCTGCTTTGAACAGTTGCTGTTGAGATGTATCTGCTACTTACGCTCTGTAAATGCTTCTAATCTGAGGTGCTGTTTGTTAATTAGTGATTTCTGAGGTAACTTGTGACTCTAAATGAACTTCTCCTCTGCAGCAGACGTAAGTTTTGGTCTTGCTTTCCTGGGAAGGTCTTCATGAGAGTTTCATCATGGTGCTTGATGGGTTTTGAAAATGTACAGTACTTGACGGAAATATTCCAGAATATTCCATCTGACCTTCATGTCTTAAAATGAAATAACAACTGACTGTTGATGGTGTTACTCAATTTTCTAATGTCATACGTGTTATTTCATAGTTTTGAACAATCCAGTAATATTCTGGAATGTAGAAAATGAATCACAAAGGTTTTTAAAAGTGTTCATGTAAAACCCCTCCTGATGAGAGAAATTAAAGAGAGAGGTCATGTGACAGGAACTAAAAATCACACATTGGTTTTTACAGTTATACAGACGGTTGAGACATTAAAGCGAGAAAAACTAAACAGTCTGCTTAAAGTAAGGTGTTGGATCATGACTAGTAAGGAATAAAAGCTTTTTCCTATAATGTCAGTTGGTGTTCAGTTAGAAGCAGTCAGTCCAGGATGTCTCAGTTGTTGTAAACTGGGTTGAAATCCGGTGACTATAAAAGGCCAAAGCATACGATTTACAATCTAGATCATGTCCATACTCATTAAACCCATTAATGACACTCCATGCATTGTGGATGGGGGCGGTGGGGGATTAAGGGGGGTTGAAGCCAACCTAGAAGCCACCACGTTTCTCATAAAAGGATAACGGTCATCAAGAACGTTAACGTAGTTGAGCCAAACACGTTTAATTTCACTGTGGCAAAATTATATTGTGCACGGAACATATTGTAAAAAGTCTTAAAAACCTGAAAAGTGCACTGTATTTGTGTGTGTGTGGTTTACTAATGATTTATTTGTGTGTGAATCGTGGAGCAAGCACACACACACACACATACAGTATAGAACACTCGTGGTAGAGGTCTGAAAGATGGATGAACAGTACAAGGAAACAAAATCTTTCCGAAAATCTAATTAGCACAAGACCATCTTAGCTTTTGAAAGAATCCTTCACGGATGTGATATTTCATTTTTTTTTGGTCCATGTAAAGTAAAATGTTTAAAGAAGAATGATCTGCGTAGAAAAATGCAGCAGTGAACTCTGTATGCCATTATAAGAGTAGTGATGAATTATAACATACGTACACAGTAGAGAATGGATGAATCACCCTTTGCTTGGCTTGTGTAAAAAAAAAAAGAAGAAAAAGTCTCCAAGATGACAGGCTTGAGTTAGTAATAAAAGGAATGCGATTAATCAGTATTAGCGCATTTTATAGGGCATTCTGGAATTTCAGAGGACATTCGGAGATGCCGTCTTGTTAGAGTCGGAATGCTGTTGTCGTGACACGGTCTAATTTAGAGAAGCTTCATCAGGATTTAATTTTTCACTTTTTACCGGTTCTCTTTGCTTGGACCATAATTGAGCTGAATCACTCGGTTTCATTAAGAATCCGATGTGTTCCTGGATTTCTAAGAATAAATGTTAATGCTCATTTTATGAGTAGAGTCAACCGGAAGAGAGTCTGCTAATGCATTCGGAGCTGGAGTGCTTTCAAAAGCACACTGGAAACATGGAACGACAATGCACTTTGGATAAGCTGACTATTCCATGTGAATGTAGTAAAATGTAAATGTGAAATGGTCTACTCCAAATGCCCGATGCAGTTTATTACAGAGCTAAAAAAGCTAATGAGTCTAATGTAAATTAAACAAATCTGTACTCTTTTGGTTAAATTATAGAAAACAGACATATGGCACCAGCGCAAAAGCATTACACCACGCAGATACAGCTTAAGAGCTTCAGTTACTATTGATAACAAACATCAGAATGAGGAAAGTATGTGATCTCAGTGACCTTGCCCATGGCATATTCACTGGTACCAGATGGCATAGTTTGAGTATTTCAGCAACTGTTGATCTCCTTGGAATTTCACAAAGAGCTCTAGAGCTTATACAGAATGGGGCAAAACGCCAAAAGACAGGGCTGATGGGACATCTACGGTAACTTAAACCATCACTCTTTATAGCCACGGTGAGCAGAAAAGCATAGAAATGCAAAACATGTCAAACTTTTCACCTCGTTGTACCCCGATGAAGATCATGAAGTTAGCTAGCTAGATAGATAGATCTTGTTTGTTGCTACATCAGTGTTCTCACAGCTCTCACAGTGACCTCTTTAGCACAAGCCATTCAGAACACCCTCCAATCTTTCCCATCTGCACCATGCTTGTAGGAGGTAAATGAAGTCCCTAAGAGGTGTTAGTTACTTTGTTAATTTGTCAATGCCGTCATAACTAAGTCCTCATTAAGTTCTTCCTTAATAAGGACTTAGTTATGACGGCTCCACGTCAAAGTAGACAAGGCTTCATCATTATCGGGTTCTAATGCATTCCTGCCCAGCAGTACAAGTTCTCACAGCATTATTTTTGAGGACATAGTGGCAATGTGGATCAGTGTAATTGGTGCTTTAGTAGATGGACTACAATAGCAGAAGACCACATTAAGTTCTGCTCAAACAGAGAATAAAAAAAAACAACACCAAAAAATGCGCTACATATCAAAATAGAGTAAGCACTTTGAAATAGATTCCAAGGTAAAAACATATGACGGGTGATGCTATATAAATCTATATAATGTCATGCAATGCTATATAATGCTATGTAATGCAATGTACTGGCACCCTGTCCAAGGTCTATCCCATCTGCTGCCGATAGGCTCCAGGTCCATGATAAGCAGTATAGAAGATGAATGAATTAATTAAAAGCCTATGCTTATTAAAAGGCTATTCGTTTTATGATGTTATGTTCCACAGTCTCTGGTGCACGAGTAAGCCAGTAAATCATAATTCATTAACTGTCTGACTGGTTTGTTTGAAAAGATGTCACCACTTCCACAAAAATATAAATAAATTACAGTGCCCTGTTTAAACTATATATATATTTTAAAAAAATCTCATGTACACCAATAAGTCCTCATCCTGACTCTCACTGCAAATACACAGCTGCTGTATGACCCAATCTAAAACAGGCCTTTCCCTAAGAGCACAACCAATCAGTATGCATAATTCATGCGTTTACATAGCAAGAATGTGTGTATGAGCGCCATCGGGACTGATAGAAATCCAATAATAACAAGAGAGGGTAATGGAGTGTTGGAGAGCTATATTTAGCCGGAGCCCTAACTGGGAATATAATAAAAAAATTGTAATTCAACCGCATGACCACAGCAGTCACTTTCATTATAAAAAGGTACTTAAAATGAACTGCCTAAAGGCAGATACGCTGATCAGAAGTGTGAACCTATTTATTAACCAAACAGAGTGATAAACAATTAATTACTAATCTCATTTTATATATATATATATATATATATATATATATATATATATATATATATATATATATATACACACACACACACACACACACACACACACACACACACACACACACACACACACACACACACACACATGTTGAATGTCCCTAGGGCTGAATTCTCAACCACTGGAATGAAATGAAAATATAACACATCTAGACATTAATATAGAAACCTTTAAGTTATTATCAACTATATAATTTCTAATAACCGCTCAGAAATAGCAACATAACTATATATAATAAGCATTCTTTCAATCCATTAATTCATTCATTTTCTGTACCACTTATTCTGCCCGGAGTCTCCCCAAATGAATTTGTCATGCATGAGTCATTGTGCCAGTTCATTGCAGGGCACAAACACTCATTCAAACACTACTGGCAATTTCTGCTTGTCTTTGGACTGTGGAAGGAAACTGGAGCACCCAGAGGAAACACACCAAGAACGGGGAGAACATGCAAACTCCACACACACACAGACCTGAAACGGGAATTGAACCTTCGACTCTTGAGGTGCGAGGCCACAGTGCATTGCATAACCAGTACAAGAAGAATCCATCAACTTCATAGTAAGTATCATTACCTAAAAACAGGTTGTATTATTTTATATTTGGTTTATTATACTCCTATATTGGGATATATTAGCTACATTTGACTATTTTCAAGGTACTCACATGAAAAAAGTCACTTTTTATTGTACTCCTATATTGGGATATATTAGCTACATTTGACTATTTTCAAGGTACTTGAAAAAAGTCACTTTTTCACTGCACTAAAATGGCCATCCTGTTAACATGGCTGCTGTTTATCAGACCTTGATGTTTCCTTCCTTTTCGTACCTGAAGAAATAAATCCTTCAGAGTCAAGGAAATAATCCAAAGAAGCCATCCGATCCCAGCACCATGGCAATCTCTAAGAATTATATACTGTACATTTTTTGATCCTACAAAACTAACACCTGCAGAGAAGAACAAAGACACCCGCATTGAAGATTCACTTGGTATGAAAATAGTTTTGAAGGATGGATACAGGTATGCCGGCTGGAAGAATATAACCTAGAGTATGTGATTCCACAAAAACGGCTTAAATCATCAGACACAATGGCTTTTATTTGCTTCCAAAAACATTCAAGCAGATGACTTGTCTCATGAGTATGAATCATAACCAGTCAAGAGAATCCCACAGGTAATTTGAGCTATAATGACAAAAATTAAGCAGACGTAAGCCAGTAATCCTTCTCCTGCTAATTGTCCTGGCTTTGACATTATTCTCTCCAAGCTGTTTATTACTGTTTTTTTTGTTTTTTTTTTACATTGGTTCATAGTTCAGAGTTTAGATCTGATAAGAGAATGATAGACCAAGTTCTAGTACCTTTAATGGTACAGAAATAGAAGCAATTGTTAAAAGAATGGTGTTTGTGTGCAGCAGGCTAAATTGCTTAGAAAGCCTTCAACAGGGTTCTGAATATCAGCGGAATGGTCAAAATACTAGGATATTTAAGCATCAGTTATTTACAAAATCCAATACCGAATCATAAATCAGTATCAAAACAAGAACAATGGTCAAGTACAGACGTTCACTAATGTACCAGATAAAAGTCAAACCCAATGAATACTTGATCCCTAACGCAATGGTCAAATCATGGACATAGTAAGAATACAGGGCTTATATCTTAGGTGAATGTTAAGGTTGGCAAGACTTCGTACAAATAAGTTTGAATAGGTCTTATATAGTGTATTAACAGAAAGCATTTGGATGGAGGTGTAACATTGTGGATGTCGCAGAAAGTGCATTTTTTACAAGATTGACATTACTTTTAATGAACTTTACGATGCGTCGCAGTTGAGACACGTGGAAGGTTGGGTGAATGCATCGCATGGAAGAGGGAAGTAGGAGTCGGACAGCGCATGGGTTGATTACCTTGGTTACTGTAAAGGGGCCGATGAAACGAGGGGAAAGCTTGCGTGAAAGTGTCTTTAGGGGGATGTCCCTGGTGGTGAGCATAACTCCCGGAGAGTCTTGGAACGGTGCCGGTCTGCTTGTTTCTTGTATGAGGCAATGGCTTGTAACATGGTTCGTCTTGATCGTTGCCATGTCTAGTTCCTGGGCTGGGAACAATGGAGGTTGGTAGCCTAAGCAGCACTGAAATGGGGACAGTCCCGTCGAGGCGGAGGGTAGGGAGTTGTGGGCATATTCGACCCAAGGGAGGAATCTGCTCCAGGTGGTCGAGTCTCGAGTAGTCATACAGCGGAGGGAAACCTCTAGTGCTTGATTCAGTCGTTCGGTCTGTCCGTTGGACTGAGGATGAAAATCAGACGATAGGCTGGGAGTAGCCCTGATGAGCTTGCAGAATGCGCCCCAAAAACAAGAGGTGAATTGAGGACCCTGATCCGAGACGATGTCTGTTGGAAGACCATGAAGCCGAAATACATGGAGAATTAGTAGTCTCTTTGGCCGAGGGCAGCTTAGGAAGGGGGACGAGGTGCACAGACTTCGAAAAGCGGTCGACGACGGTCATAATGCAGGTGTTCCCATCAGACGGAGGTAGGCCAGTGATAAAGTCAACGGAGATGTGTGACCATTGACGGCAAGGAACTGGTAGGGGTCTGAGAAGGCCAGTACAGACCAAAAGTTTGGACACACCTTCTTATTCAAAGAGTTTGAATTTGTATTATGGCAAGGAAAAAGCAGCTAAGTGAAGATAAAAATGAGTCGCCATCATTACTAAATGAAGGTCAGTCAGTCCGAAAAATTGGGAAAACTTTGAAAGTGTCCCCAAGTGCAGTCACAAAAACTATCAAGCACTACAAAGAAACTGGCTCACATGCGGACCGCCCCAGGAAAGGAAGACCAAGAGTCACTTCTGCTGTGGAGGATAAGTTCATCCGAGTCACCAGCCTCAGAAATCGCAGGTTAACAGAGGAGACTGTGTGAATTAGGCCTTCATGGTAGAATATCTGCTAGGAAACCACTGCTAAGGACAGGCAACAAGCAGAAGAGACTTGTTTGGGCTAAATAACACAATAAAGAACACAATAAAGAAAACTCTTTGAATGAGAAGGTGCGTCCAAACTTTTGGTCTGTACTGTAGGAGCAGAGGTAAATCTTTTCTTAAGGTCAGCAAAGATCCGCCTCCTTATTCCAGTAGAAACGGGTTTTAAGGGAGGTTAGCGAGGGAGTGTGTGGGAGTGGGTAGCGGTTCCTGATGGTGATTTCGTTGAGCCCCCTGTAATCAATACATGGACAAAGGGTCCCCTCCGCAGGTGAAGAGGATGGGCAGATGATACCAGCCGCCAGGGCTTCTGTGATATACGTGTTCATGGCTTCTCTTTCTTGGCGAGACAAAGAGTACAGTCGACCCTTAGGTGGAGACGTGCTTGGGAGAAGGTAGATAGGGCAGTCGTAGGGTCAATGCGGTGGAAGCGACGTGGCTCTGGTTTTGCTGAAAACCTGCTTGAGATCATGATAATGAGAGGGGACGTTGGAGATATCCGGGGGGGGGGTCCTCGTTTTGACTGGAGTGTGGAGGGTAGGAAGCGCAGAGCGAAGACACGACGTGGCACAAGAAGGGTTCCAACCTGTGATAACGTGCTTGATCCAGTCGATCTGGGGACCGTGGAGAGCTAACCATGGGAGATCAAGGACAAGAACGGCATGTGACTTATTGATAACAAAAAAAAATCTCCTTAGAATGATTCCCCGGAAGGGTTCTGTGAGTGATGGCCGGCAGGGGGCTCCCATCTAGGGCTTGGACTGCCAGTGGAAAGTCCAGTGAAGTGCAAGGGATCCGCCACGCCTTGACCGTAGCTGAACTGATCAGGCTTCGGTCAGAGCCGAAGTCAACGAGTGCCTGAATGGAATGGCCGTCACTAATTAGTGTAACGGAGAGCAGGGGGCGAGGTTCTGGGAGACTTTTGGGAGGAGCGCCCTCTAGAGCTCCCAGTCTGACTAGAGGGCGCCTCCTTTTAAAGGGCAGTCCCTGAGCATGTGACCTGAACCCCCGCAGTAGAAGCAGGCCCTCTCCAGGCAGCGGCGGCGTCTCTCCTCATCAGAGATGCGGGTTCTGCCCAGCTGCATGGGCTCCTCCTGATTAGTCTGTGTTGGAGGAGAGGATGGGCGGGATGTCCTGGGGGAAGTTGATCTCCTGGGGGGAGGTGACCTCGGGTCGGTCGTCTTGAGCGAAGACGTGAGATGATTCTCTCGGCGAGGTCCATGAGTGCGTGGAGTTCAGAGGGAAGTTCCCGGGAGATTAGCTCATCCTTGAGTGCAATCGACAATCCCTCCAGGAAGATGTCCGCTAGAGCTCTGTCGTTCCATCCACTCGAGACAGCTAAAGTCAGAAACTCGATAGCGTAGTCATAGGCGGGGCGTGATCCTTGGCGCAGGCGTAATAGTCTAGCTCCAACCTCTCTGCCGACGTGAGATCGGTCGAAAACTCTCATCTCTCCAGAAAAGGTCTCAAAACTATTACAACATGGGTCGTGAGCGTCCCAGAGAGCCGCGCTCCACTCCCGGGCCCTACCGGTGAGGAGGGTGATAAAGTAGGCCACCTGGGATCTTTCTGAAGAGAAGGGAGGCTTGAAGCTCAAAGATCAGGGACACTGGGATAGGAAGGATCTACATGTTCCCGACTCTCCTCCGTAAGTGGGGGGAGCTGGCAGGCATGGCTCTCGCGGGGGGGTCCGTGATTGTGGTCCGAGCCGTAGGCGCCTGAAGGTGCTGCATCTGGGCGGTGAAGTCCGCAAGTGTCCGTCTGGTGGTGACGAGTTCCTCCTGATGCTTACCAAGGAGAGCGCCTTGATTCTCCAGCGCTTGTCTCATCCCCACGTCGGTAACGTGAAAACTATTAAACAAAACGCGAGAATATTGGAGCAAAAACACACAATAATCCGGCAGCGAGATAGCGTGCTGTGTTCCCTTATAAACCAGAAGAAACCACGGGGTGGTGGTGACGAGAGATGACAGCGTGGGAAAAAACATGGCCGCGTGATGAGGAGCATGACAGTGTGGGAATGGAAGTGTCAGAAGGCGGATGCGGTCTTAGATCAGCGCGAAAGCGCTGAGAGCTTGACAATCCCCTATAATTGTTGGCCTACTTACCATTACTGTTTGCCTCGCATCAAGTTACCTTAATCTGATGGTCAATAGAAAGACTTAGGACATGCCATGAGAAAAATACAGTCTGAATTCAATGAGCAATTCTGTTTCATGTGCTCTACCATGACCATCTTAATCTAATCTAATTACTTAATCTGAAGCAACTAATCAGGCCTTCCAGTACAAACCTCCCTCCTACTTTCCACATCATTCCTTTTGAAAGTACAGTATCCCAAAAAGCCAAAACCTTTTAACACCATGACACCAGTAGCTGATGAACAAAGATGGCGGGTTGTTTGCCGCCAATGTGAACGTAACTACCCTGCGTGTGGACCCAGGATGAGGAATACCATCATTGAAAAATGAGCCAAGGAAGTTATGTCTGCTGTATTGAAATATTATGTTACCTGTGAAATAACTTCTAATAAAGAAAGTTAATTAAAAGAAAAATGAGCCAAAACAAGTACAAGTGGAGCCTCACCATCTGTCCGAAGTGTAGAAGAAAGGTCCATAGACAGTTCCTACATCTTTTTGCTAAAACCAAAAGCGTGTCCAGTACTGTACCTTCACAGAACCTCAACCTCTTCTGTTCTATCTGTGACGTCATGAGGTGTGCTTATAAAACCATCTATAAAACCATCTACAGTGACGGACCCTATTTTAATTAAAGCATTCCTAATCCCCCAGGCTTAAGGATAGTATTCTATCCTTATTCCAGAAAAAAGGATAAAATACTATCCTTAAAAAAGTCCATGTTTAGTCACTGGACCTGCCTTCAGAGTTTGCTTAATAAGTTCTTTTGAAACATGGTGACCTTTTATTGTTTGGACTCTTATTGACTTTCATTGTCTTTACTTCCTGTTCTAACACATTGTTCGATATCATATACTGATTTATTTAACCCCAGGCTGTTTATTGATATTTGCATTGCGTTTTGTGTTTATTAATCTTGTATGCATACTTCCTCTCTATCTGGATCAAGCTGCCGACTGTATACTGTACTGTACGGTATATACGTACAGTATGCAACTGTATGATGACGAAGCCTGGATTATCCCTTTAAGCAATGTGTCACTCGGGCAAAAAAAAGCCATGATCGGGCACGATCCTAACATTATTGAAAAATTGTACGAGTGTAGAAGGGGAAAGGGGCTCCAATGTATTATGTATTCTTTTGATCAAGCACATTATGGCGCATATATCCCCAGACATGAATAAATCGGCTGCTGTGTCAGGGCAAACATACTGTAGAACGTTTTTTTTTTCTTTCTTTTTCCACTTTATCACGCATATTGTGCTCTGGGGAGAACAAACAGGCGTATAAACACAAACACAAACTACATACTGTACATATAATCTCGGTACATCTGTAATTGAAGGACAGCTAATACATACTGGAGGCTCATGCATTTTTAAAAATCCTGCAGGTCATTGAAGGAACTCAAAGAATCTTATCAGTCAGAAAGACTTGTATAGCTTACCACCAGTGATATAATAAATACAGCATACAAATATAGACATCATTAGAATTAATAAAACATGTCCTCAAAAGCGGAAATATATACACACACGCTCCTGTGACGAGATTAAAACTGCTTTGTTTGGTACCCATTTCAAGGGACACTTAGGCCACGTCCTGTGCCAAAAATACACTTGTACTGTATATTATGTACTGGTATTGTTTAAGCATTGCACACATGGCAACTTAGTGATAAGTTAACCAAGCATTAATTTTAGATGCGCTGTGAATGGATTTTTGGGGCAGTGTTTTAAGCTGCAATTTACACTGCTGCACTGTTCCTTCTGATTTACAAATCTGGCCCTGAGCCTCCTATGATCTTTGTGTGTGTGTGTGTTTTACTTTATTACAGTACAAAGCTGCCAAGGTCATTTATGTTGTAGCCTAATTATCTAGGATGGTTATATAAAAATAAGCTAAGGGGGAAAAAAGCCTTAAAGAGATGAGGGCACAAGATACCAAGCAACATTTAGAATACTAAATACCAATAAAAGGACAAAACTGCACACACACAAGACAGTTCACTTCTTTTCCAACACCATGCTGTGTTTTCATAAAATTTTAGTGGGCCTTCTTGCTGGTTCCTGGCACGCATCCTCGTGCAATACTGCTTTATTTCTCTAGACATGGAGAGGCACTTAACGCTTCATCTGATTGGAACTATACCAAAGGATTCACGAGAATAGAAAGCGGTTCGATTTCAGCCCTCCTCACCACCAGGGGCAGTCAGGATAATGTCTTGTTTACGTGTGAAAAATTAAGTGTCATGTGACCGTCATTTTCTTTTTCATTCTTTCATTATGCATGTGTCGAAATCTTTTGTACACCTTGAAGGTCTGTGAATAGTGCTGATTTAGTGGTTCTCTTTTACTATGCAACACTCTACGTCACTAACCGAGCTTGTGATGATAGCCAGACTCTGCTAATAAGTGTGAAGGGATCACAGTAGGGTTTTAATTTAATTTCGATGCCTAGCATCTAGCCAAACAAGGTGCTACAGATGCTGCTTATAGCTGCTTTAACTCAATACCATGGCGGAAATCAAGACGTTAATCCTCAACATTTTTGCAAGATCCTTATATGGGATCTCACCCTTGCACTGGACTACGATCTCAGAATCCCATCAGTTGCCCATGCCGGATGTGAATCCTGTCTTTCTAAAGAGGTTTCTCTTCATTAGTTTAGTGAAAAAACGTCCTGTTGATCACTTTGGGCAAAAATATGCAAATCTACATGCCTTGCTGTAGATGCATTGGAGGCTAAACAACTCCAAAGTAACTGTGTGATTGTATACAGGGGTTTCTGCCCAGCAATCATGTCTGTTAATAAAAAATCTATTGATCCCACAGCATTCACTAAGCCTGCTGAGCATTCATACTTTTGCCGAGTATACCACCCTGTGGTACAATTTGAACCAGACTAAGATTCAAATCATCACATCGATTGATTTTTTTAGGGAAATTACACTGGGAGAGCCTCTGTCTAAATAGAGATTGGCCCATAGGGTGGTGGACATAATCACCATTGGCCAACATGCCAGATACTACTGTGACATTCCACTCTCAGAAGAGCAGTTCCTCACTGGAATTACTAAGAAGGATATTACTATAAGCAGTCTGCTCTGCTTCCACCTGGGCATCACTATGTAACTTCTCATAACACAGGATAAATGCCAAGGATATATTTTTGGCATTTGGAATCAGCATTGCCAGGAACTTGGTGAGGAGGTTCCAAGGAAAATGGCACAAGGAAAAAACAGACACAAGAAGCTTTCCAAGTGATCCTCATTGCCCTTAGTGTTAACAGAACCATAGTTATATACTGTACAACAAACAGACATACAGTGCTTTGCAAAAGTATTCACTCCCCTTGGCATTTTTCATGTTTTGTTGCCTCACAACCTGGAAATAAAATGGATTGTTTGAAGGTTTGCATTTACATCATTTCATTTACAGAACATACCTACAACTTTGAAGATGTAATTTTTTTAATTGTTTATTGACCCCTCTAAAGTCAGTACTTTGTAGAGTCACCTTTTGCGGCAATTACAGCTGCTATGTCGCTATGGATAAGCCTCTATGAGGTTGCCACATCTTGCCACTGTGATTTGTGCCCATTCTTCAAGGCAAAACTGCTCCAGCTCCTTCATATTGGATGGTTTCTGCATGTATAGTGTATCCTGTATTTAGCACCATCCATCTTTCCCTTGACTTGGATCAGTTTCCCAGTTCCCGCTGCTGAAAAACATTCTCACAGCATGATGCTACCACCACCATGTTTCACTGTGGGGATGGTGTTCTTGGAGTGATGTGTTGGGTTTGCGCCAGACATAGCGTTTTCCTTGGTGGCCGGGGTAAAAGTTTAATTTTAGTCTCACCTGACCACAGTACCTTCTTATTTTTAACACTAAGCAATGGCCTTTTTCTGGCCACTCTTCCATAAAGCCCAGCTCTATGGAGTGTACGGATTATTGTGATCCCATGCACAGATACACCAGTCTTTATTGTGGAACTCTGCAGCACCTTCAGTGTTACCTTTGCTCTCTGTGCTGCCTCTCAGATTAATGCCCTTCTTGCCCGGTCTGTGAGTTTTGGTGGGCGGCCCCCTCTTGGCAGGTTTGTTGTAGTACCATATTCTTTACATTTGAAGACGATGGATTTGATGGTGCTCATCATGGATCATCAATCATTTGGATATTCTTCTTTAGAACCCAACACTGACTTGTACTTCTCAACAATTTTGTTCCTGATTTGGAGTTTGGAGAGCTCCTTGGTCTTCATGGTGTGATGCCTCTTGCTTAGTGGTGTTGCAGCCTCTAGGGCCTTCCAGAAAAGGTGTGTTTATCCTGACAGATCATGTGACACTTAAGTGAAGGCCACCTGTGTGCAGTCTAAGTAATTATGTGACTTCTATAGGTAATTGGTTGCACTAGAAATTTTGAGGGGCTGCATAGCAAAGGGGTTGAATACAAATGCACATGGCAATTTTCAGATTTGTAATTTTTAAAAATATATTTTTTATATATTTTTCTCATTTCAGTTCACCAACTTGTATCCATCTCATCAAATTCAGATTAATAAAACATTTAACTTACAGGTTATTAAAACATGAAAAACCTTTCTTTCCCAAGGGTGGGTGGGGGTTTGGAGGGGTGGTATGGGTGAATACTTTTGCAAGGCACTGTAACTTTATGACCACCTGCTTAATATTGCCCACATAACAGTGATACTCTGGCGCTTCTACTACGGACAATTTGTCCGTAGTAGAAGCGCTAGTGTAGATCAAATTGAGGAAAAGGAACAGATCAGTGTCGCATGTATGTGAAAAACAAAAAAAAAGCAGCATCTACCAGACATGGACTCTGTCGCCTTTTTACACATTGCATCAGCGTGTGTGTCTACGTACATTCACCAAAGAATAATCATCCTCTCTCTCAACTTTTCCTATCCTGTTTGATTTGTCAACAGGGAGTCACTCATGCCTTAAGCATATTCTTTAATATCTTGACTACTAACACCAAACTGACAGGCTTGGCTCAGCATCTCACCAAGACTTTTCTTCATAAACTCCCTTTCAAGTCCACTTGCTATAATGGTTTCTCCATGTGAGGCCACCCATCCAGCGTATGAGTCATTCACTCCCAGAAAAGAAATGTTCAGTGCTAATCTGCAATTTCCATTTTTTCCCTCCTGGATAAAAGAGTTTGCCAAGTCAATGGCACATAAGTAGAAGAAAACACACTTAACTGTAAGCGGAATGAACAAAATCTTTAAAAACACAAAAGTCTAAAAATGTCTGGGTGAAAATTTTAACCCTTTAACAGCCTGTTAAGCTTTTTAGTAGAACACAACATTTAGATTCTATATATCATATATAGGTTTTGAGCCTAACTTGATTGGGTCATCTCTACCACTTGGTTGAGATATAGTACATAAAAAAAGGCCATTGTCACTGTGTCTTTGAATAGTATGCCTTTTCAGACCAAAATGGCAGTGCGTACACATCACAAGCCTCAGCATCTCTCCAGATTTTCAGAATTAGTCGTTATTGACCTACTTTTCTGCAAGCTTGCTTAAATCATTCATGCAATTTTAAGATTTGAGCTGTAAAATTTATTTTAATTAAAATATAAATATAAAATTCTCAACATAAATCATACAAGCTTTTGTATTTCCTCATTAAAAATGTTTTAGGCTGAGCCGCAAGCCACAAATGCACTGTTCTGTTTATTTCTTCATAAGGACTGAATCTTCGTTCTCGTAGGGATGCTTTCAGAAGGCCAAACGGGTGAAAGTCTGATGGAGCAAGATCAGGCCTATAGGGAGGATGCTTTAACACCTCAAAACAAAGTTTTTGCAGAGGCATCACAATGCCCTTGGATATCAGTCCTCTGTAAAGTTTAGGGTTCATCTCTTCACTAAGCATCTCACTGTAACGAGCACTGTTGACTCTTGAACCTTTTTCCTGATAATGTTCCAATACTGGCCTTTTTTCCAGCTGATGGGTGACTTTTTTTCTGAATCCATGTCTAATCACCAGTAATAATTCTCTTTAAGAAACTTTTACTGTCCTTAGATTGTAGATCCAAATTTTGTTTGCAGATATTAAAATGCTCCTGGTTACACTCTTCTGGGAGTTATTTCAGCACCAGATACACCCATCAAGTGCAACAGTAAAAGACCTTGGTGTGATTATAGATTCCAGCCTTTCGTTTGAAGCACATGTAGATAATATCACCAGGATAGCTTTCTTTCACCTTAGAAATATTGCCAAGATTAGAAACATATTGTCACTAAATGATGCAGAAAAACTAGTTCATGCCTTTATCACCTCTAGGTTGGACTATTGTAACGCCTCTGGTTGTTCAACTAGGTGTATAAACAAGCTTTAGTTAGTACAGAATGCAGCAGCGAGAGTCCTCACTAAAACCAGAAGATACGAGCACATCACCCCTATCTTATCTACACTGCATTGGCTCCCTGTGAAATTTCGCATCGATTTTAAGATTCTACTTTTGACATTTAAAGCACTAAATGGTCTCGCGTCACAGTATTTGAGTGAACTGCTAGTGTCTTACGATCCGCCACGCCTACTTCGATCAAAGAATGCAGGCTGCCTGTCAGTACCACGTATTATTAAAAGTACAGCAGGGGGCAGATCTTTTTCTTACAAAGCCCCAAAGTTATGGAATAGTCTTCCTATTAATGTTCGGGACTCAGACACAGTCTCAGTGTTTAAGTCTAGGCTAAAAACCTATTAATTTAGCCAAGCATTTTTGTAAATAGATTAACCTTAGGTAAAGGAGCAGATCTGGGGGACTCATGGACGTAGAGTATTCTGGTGAACTGGTATGATTAGATGCTCTCCTCCCCACTCTCATTGATCACTCAGGTTTGTTGACGGTGAGGTGATTGGTTGCTTTACATCACAGGGAGCCCTCATGTCCATGTTTCCTTCTGGCTCTCCCTTTTAGTTATGCTGTTATAGTTAGTCCTGCCGGAGTCCCTGCTTGCACTTTGCACTAAATATACATTCACCTTATACATGTTGACTGTTACCATACCTAACTGCCATCTCTCCTTATTTTCTGTTCTCTCCTCTTCTGCTCTCTCCTCTCTCTCTCTCCCTCTTTCCTTTCCCTCTCTCTGTCTCTCTGTCGAGCTATACATGTCACTCCTGAGATGCCAGTGATCCAGACCCCTCTGCCTTCTGGACCCGTCTAACCCGTCCTGGAGTCCTGCTTCTGGTTGGAGATCTCGTCGCATGGATGCCCCGTGTGGTCTGCCTGGATTCGTGTGGTGGCTTGGGATGGTTCAATGAAGACTATCGATTGATGCTCTGGGGACCTGTGACTTCAGTTGTTCGATAGCTCAGGACTGGAATCTCCTACAGTCTACCTGACCCTCCAGGAACAAACTGGACTCCTTTTAATTTTAATTTTAAACACATCTTATCATTTTGATTCATACACATTACATACAAACTTACTTGTTTTATTGTGTAAAGCTGCTTTGCGACAATGTCAATTGTTAAAAGCTCTATATAAATAAAATTGACTTGACTTGACCCTCAGACCACACAAAAAAAAAGATTCTCTGCACTTCTCTTCTTTTGTGCAAATCACAAGTGGGGCATCCATTTTTGCGGATAATTTTTGACTCACCCTCATACAACATACAACTACTTAATATCGACTATGCATGAAGAAACTCTGTCTCGACCAATTTTTTTTATATCAACCAGAGTTACCACAAGAACTTGGAAGCCGCTACAAATCAATCCCTTTATGCCAACTGGAAAAGACTGATGCTGGTGCAGAGACTGTAAACGGAGACAGGGAAATGGGAAAGGATTTCGGCGATGCTAAGGCTAAACCCAAATCTACCAGCACTTCTGGGTGGATTTCTCACCAATGTGTGGTCCCTGGCGAACAAATTGAGCTCAGGATCTGGACCCTCACACAGAGACTTATTACGACTGTAATATTATGGTTTTCTCGGAAACTTGGCTTAACAGTGGTTTCCTAAACTGCCTGCTGGAGCTCGTGGACCGCACAGTTTTCAGGGCTGATAGAGAAGCAGCAACCAGCGAAGCCAGCGGCAGGGATTTATGCATTTATGTAAACAAAACATGGTGCATTTTCTGTTACTGTCGATCCCACTGCAGTGCTGAACCTGAATATCCGATTATTAACCATGAAATTTGACCTCCATTTGTGTGGTAGCGGTGTATGTTTCTCCAGATGCTAAGGCTAGAAGGAACATAAAAGAACTCTGCAGATTGTTGATATAATTACAGATAGTGTATCCTGATGGATGCTTTATCATTTCTAGGGATTTTAATCACTGCAATTTAGGATCTGTTCTTCCCAAGCTTCCACAAATTACCTCTTGCCTCACTAGGGAACACAAAACTCTATATCATGTCTACAAGTATGGCTGAGTCATACAAAGTCATACCCTTCCCCAACCTTGTACAATCTAACCATCTTTCAGAAAGATGAACGAGCTGCCCAAGCCCCCTTCAGTCATCAAATGTGTGAAACCAACAATCAGGACTGTTAAACTCTGCCCAAAAGAGGCTGACTCTGCACATCAGCAGCAATTCTCACTTACCGACTGGAGTGAATTTGCTGCCCAGGCCACCATAGACTCAGACACCAACATCAACACCTTTGTCCTGGAGCACATGAACAGGTGTGTGGATCAGATTACCACACACACACAAAAAAACATTAAAACTTTCCCCAATCCAAGTCGTGGATGAACATGGAGGTCCGCCTTCTGCGCAAACCATTGCAACACAGCATTCAGGTCTAGAGACCGGCAGGTCTACAACATCGCTTTGCCAATTTGAGGAGGGAAATCTGCCAAAATAAGCATGAACACAGACAGTGGTTTAAAGGACACTTCAGTTCTGCTGATTCCTGACAAGGGATTCAGGTCATCACAGTCTCTAAACCACCCAGCACAGTGCCTCCAGCCAGCTCTGCCTTACTACCTGATGCTACTCTATGCTCATTTTGAAAAGGTGCACATAAAGCCTGTGCAGATCTGAAGGCAGATCTACAACCACATGAGCAGCTGCTTTCACTCCCCACCTCTGAAGCATGCATTTTCCTGAACAACGTGAATGCACAGAAAGCATTGATGGCATCCATGACTGGGTGTTTAGAGACTGTTCTGAACAACTGGTGGAAGTCTTGACGAACACCTTTCATCTGTCCTTGGGTGGTCTTTAGCCACCATGAGGTCTGCCTGCCTCCCACTCTCGATCTATACCAGTTTGGTTATCGCCCCAATAGGTCAACAGAGGATGCCATCTCTATGGCACTCCATTCTGCCTTGACCCACCTGGACAACCCAAACACTTATGCTAGGATGCTGTTCATTGATTTTAGTTCAACATTTAACACAGTCACCCTGAGCACTCATGTTTGTAATTGGGCCTTGGACCATAGTCTGTCCATCTGAACAATCTTACCTCTTTCAGTCGCACCTGTTCATGCCTCCAACATGACTAAAGATTATGCCACGTTCATAGGCCAGATCAGTGGTAACAATGGACTAAAAGTGGACTACAGGGAGGACATTCAGCACCTGGTGGCATGGTGTGAGGATAATAACCTGGAACTCAACAAAAGAAAAACAAAGTAAGTCACTGTGGTTTTCAGACAGGCTGGAAATCCCATCCACATCAACTGAGATACGGTTAAGATTGTCCCCGACTTCAAGTTCCACATCACTGGGGGTCTCATCTGGTCCCTAAACTCATCTTTTCTGATTAAAAAGACACAACAGCACCTTTATTTTCTGAGAAGACTGAAAAAGGCCCATCTGTGCTCCAAGAACTGAAACCGCCCATTGCATCATCGGCACTCAGCTGCCCAATATAGAGGATGTTTACAAAAAACACTGTTTGCAAAGAGTGAAAAGCATTATCAAAGATGCCTCTCACCATAATCATGGACTATTTACCTTCCTCCCATCAGGCAGTGCCTCAGTGCCCACACAAACAGACCCAAAACATATTATGCTGTTTCTGTCTCTCCATTCCAATGCACTCTGTATAAACTGATTTATAAACTGTATAAATCATCAATATCACCCAAATCCACTCTTTATACATTGATTACGATTCAATAACTGAGGCATTTTTTACCTTTACTTGTACTGCACTACTCATCCATAATGTATTTATGCTCTACCCGTAACCTAATTCTGTCTCTGCACCGTCCATATTTTATTCTATATACACTGTACTATATAAACATGCATGTACAGTATGTTGTTGGTCTTTCGGCTGTTCCATCAAGGGGCCGCCACAGTGGACCATTCAATCCGCACAAGTTTTCTGCCAGATGCTCTTCCTGAAGCAACCCTCACATTTTATCCGCGCTTGGGACCGGCATTGCATCCATTGGCCTGGGTTTGAGCATTGGGTGGGAATTGAACCCGTATCTTCCACATGCATGTACTGTATGTAAATGTGTTTATTCTGTTGAGCTTGTTATCTTCTTAACATGTCTTCACCGCTGCACAGCCATTACCCTGGCCATTATTTGCTACTTACATCCTATCTATAATATAACTATTGCATCTTCTGTACATCATTCATACTCTCACAGCCTTTTACAGAGTATATCTACTCTGTTATTTATTTAATGCCACTATGCACTTCTGGTTATATGCTAAGTGCATTTTACTGGCTTTGTACATGTAGGGGCATATTGTCACACTTTTCACACTCTTTTATATATCTTGGGATTAATACAGGGTGAGCCATTTAGTTTGATGTTTGATGTTTGAAGTTTGATGTGTCACATGACCCTCTTTCTATTGAAAGTCTTGAAAAGTTTGCACCCTCACATGTACTAATGTGCCACAAACTGGACGTTAATATCACCAACCATTCCCATTTTATTAAGGTGTATCCATATAAATGGCCCACCCTGTACATTATATTGTTAAAAATGACATAACAAATGAAAGAACACAGTCTCAGGCGCATATTTTGCATTCATTTCGTTTTCATATCTTGTTTCAATACAGACTTATAAACATTTAAATAGTGGCCGTGACCATGTGACATGTTGCTCCATCAGCAGGTCAGTTGTCACACTATGTGGGGTACGTGTGACATCACACTGGATTTTGCAAAATATAAAACGAGAACCAATTTAATGTTGTGTTATATTTTACTTCAAATTAAAAATTAAATTCAACTACAGAAAAAAGCTTGATTTGGCTGCTCTGGATTTCCTTTGGAGAGACGCTTTTCACCTTGTTCCTGCCTTTCGGACTGTGTGTCTCCTTTACTGGTGTGTCAGTGAGAATAGCAGTTTTTCTTTTTCTTTTTTTTCGGTTGGCGGACAAATTTTCTTGGACCAGCTTTTGGGTACGGCCAAACGTCCTCTGGAGTTGATTGGTGGGTGGAGATGGGACTAGGCAAACTGACATTTTTGCTAACGTTAGCAATATCTTAAAGCTAGTTTAAAGCAGAACATTAACTGAAGCATAACAAGACACTTTATTCTATCCTCTAACAAGTCCGAATGTACTGTCATTAAATTTTTAAACTAGAAGAAGAATAATTATATATATATATATATATATATATATATATATATATATATATATATATATATATATATAATTTTTTATAGATATTTTTTCCTTTTGAATGTAAAATTATGGGTGCTCACCTCATTTAACAGTGTGCTTTGCTTTTCCCAGACAGGATATGACATCAGAACATGTAGGGGTACAAAACTAAGTACCAAATTTCACTTTTAAGTATCACCCTCTTGTCGTGAAAATATTAGCAATGTGACTGCTAACACAAGTGACAAGAAGCCCCGGTCTCCCGTACTTTACACAATGACAATAAACTTGAATCAAATGTAATCTAATCCAATCTAATATAATCATTTTTATGTAATGTTGATTTTAATGTTGATGTTTATTGTAAGCTTTCTGGAAATCTGCAGTATTCAGGTCTTTATATGTTTATTAGCAGGGACGGCTATGCGTTAATGTCCAGAGACTTCCTCAGCAGTGTAATTTCCATCTCCTGCTTCTCCTGTTCTTTCTTGCTTCCTACCTTTAGTCAAGGCACTAGCCACCCCTGAGAAAAAGAAAACAAAAAAGGACTGTTTGAAACTGAACTCCATGGTGCTGTACAGAACAGAAATAGACCTTCTATTCACAACTTGGTTGTATTGTTTTTAAACCGGATTGGAGGAGGGCAGAGGAGAAAACCAGTTATCTGGCTCCGACAGCTATGCCTTGGTGGGAAAGTGTTGAGTAAAGAAAAGAAGGGAAAAAAAAGTCAGATGTATCTGAAGCTTTAGATTGGGTAGAATTAAATAAGGATTACCACGTGTCACTTTAATTGCCAGCCCATGAGAACTGTACTTGTAATAAAACAGGAGTTTTCCCCTTATTTTTTAAGATGCGTTAACTTTTTGACTATGCCACAATAAGAAGAGTAAAAAACATGCCAGCAGAAAAATAAAACAGGTAGTGGAAGAAATGAGTGAGAGAAGTAGAATTAGAGATGGTACAGTAGGTAGAAATAAATAGGGTTTTTTTCCCCCTTACAGTCAGTACCTCTTTTGCTTTCAGACATGATGATGACTCGATCCTACAGTAACCCTGAACCTGAAAATAGTGGTAGTCCTCTCCATTTTTAACAATTTTTTAACCCATCCTTATACTTCACTTTATATTTGCAATTCATTTCCCTGCATTCATATTTCTTAATGTAACTTCACCTAGAAATGTCCCAGGTCAGCGGGACGCCCAACCAAGCAAGGACACATTTTATCTTTGTTATTACAACAGAGAAAAATGTGGTAGCATTAGCAATAATTATCGATTGCTTCTCAGTTTAAAATGGTCCTGCGAAAGAATTATGATGATAACAATGACCTTTCGCTAATGTCAGCGCTATTTCTATAGTGTTGCATCGATTCTATGTCATGTGACTCAGACGTCAAACTGGGAATGTAGGCCATCTTTAATGTTTATGCACAAACAGGTTTGGCATGATAAAGGCTTCATTATACATAGGAAATTAGGAGGCTTGGATACTAAAAGCAGTTTCTGAACTCAAACTTGTGGAGCTTATATCGTTTTTCTAGTGCTGAACCTCAATTAAACACTACTGATTGTAGAGTAAAGCAGATGCTTATAGCTAGAGTACATGTCTGTCTCTCTCTCTCTCCGCCTTCAGGCTAAAAGCAAAAGCTATATGATAGACAGCAGGCAGGTCAGATGTCAAGTAGTTTATTCTTTTAATTAATCCTGAGTTTAGTTATTGTATTTAAATCATATGTGATTTATAACCTAAATCTTAACCACAGAATGCTGTTCACTAATCCATATTTAACGTTAATCCATATTTATAAAAACATTTTTTTTTAAAACACTATTTGCAAAATTTCTCTGGTTCAGCGATAAAACCGATTTTCTGTTTTCACCAAAAAAGCAGTGGAACAGTTCAGAAAAACACACTGCTGCAAAAAAAAAAAAATAATAAAATCCATGTTTAATCAATTGTTTCAGTAAATATTTCCACAGATTTATTTATTTGCTTGTTTATTTGTTTAAATCTCTGTTCAAATTTAATCTGGCTAGTCATTCAAGTCTGAATTGGATTAAGTTGGAGCATTAGAAACCACTTTCCTAAAAAATAAAAAAATAAAAAATAATTGTAAATAATTTTTTTTTGGTCAAAACACTCAAATAAATAAATAGTAATTCCATATTTTGTACACAGACTTGCAGGAAGTAAATATACACCCAGTGACCACATGACCTTTTTTCATTGCTCCAAAGTCAAATCATTATGCTTGCTAGGAAATTAAAGTGTTTTTTTCCCTGATGAGTCTCACTAACAAGTGGTTTTCTTATGGACACACATTTTTAACCCCAAACCTGTGAGTTCTCATCACATTGCGCATGTGGAAATACTCGTACTTTTAATATTAAACAAAGCTGCGATTTCTACCGTCAGTCTTTTACTATGCATCCTTACTATGAGTTTAAATGATCTCCATCCATGATTGTTTTCTGACTACATTTCTTCCACTAAGTTGAAGGATCAGCACTGTCCTTACAGGCATTAATAATGTGTTGGACACTTCTTAATCTGATTTCGATCATTTCAAATCCCCTTGATTACCTCTTTGGTTGATGCAGGCCAATAATTTTTTTTTTTTTTGGAGAGTGTGGCAATAGCTTAATTTCTCAAAAAGGTAAAAAAACAAACAAAGTGTACACATTTTGGTATAAAATTATAGGTGTCCATGTACTCCTTACATGTCTGTGCATCAGAATGGTATTGCCAACAGCATGGATTTATTGCATTAGTATAATCTCAGAAAAAAAGACTAAAGCACAGGCAGTTAATAACAAACCTCTAAAGATGTGTAGAGAAAAACATTTGCTGAAGGCTGATGTCAGTTTAGAATCATCAGCGATTCACTAACTATTCCCCTTTTATACTCTGTGCATGATTTGTCCCATTTCCTTATATGGTCAACATGTTCTTTTCTCTGTTTTGTTGCCATGGTGATTAATTAGTTTCACCTGTTGCTAATTACGCTGTGGCTGAGTGAGCTACGTCATGTCTTTCAGTTTGGGCCTTGTTTAACCTAATTCTTTGAATATTAGTAGTTTATTATTATTATTATTTTGCTTGTCCAGTTCTCTCTGACCAAGATATGTTCACACATCTTTAAACCCTCCCGAAATGAAAATAGCATGTTTTTATTTACTGTCAAGTGAAACATAAATCATTCATTCATTAAACTTCTGTACCGCTTACTCTGCGCAGCAAGGGTTCCGAATTAAAACTTAAGCGGTCAATAACATTTTCTTCAAGTCGAGGTCCGAATGTCATGTCTGTGATTCAGATCGCTATATATACAGTCATTGTACGTCTATAAAAAATAGGCAATTAAAGATTTCCAAAGCATTTTAATAATATTTATTGTCAGATTTCAGGAACTACATTAAATATGTGGATAAGTTGGACTTTGATGGCCGTGTATATTTCCTTGTATTTGTATGGAGTACAAACAACAATCTTTAATCAATCTGCGGATACGGTTTTTGCTCAAGCAAGCAGCATTTTGTCTCATAATGGCGCTTCACATGATTGTTTTTCTTTCTTTTTTCGCTTTCAAACATATATTCTTCTGTACATTCATCTTTGAAGGTTAAGTTTTCATAGCCTACTTTCCTTCTTTCTTTTTTTTTAAAGCACTTTTTTAAACCTTAAGAGAATGAAAAATTTTCACATATCCCAGTTATGGAATCTGGAAGCTGGGGTCAGATGGGGTCAAGGGCCTTGTACAAAAGGTTTAACAGTGGCAGCTTGGCGGTGCTGGGGGTCGAACCCCCGACCTTCCATTCAGAAACCCAGTTACCCACAAGCTTAACCATTGGATCCACCACTGCCACCCAAGGGGCGCACAAGAGGCTAGAGGCGATTTGTTTTCTTTGGGAGGAGACCAGTGTACCTGGAAGAAACTCCACACAGACCCAGGATGGGAACCAAACCCCTCGACCCTGGAGGTGCGAGGCCACAATGCTAACCACTTTGCCACCATGCGGCTTCTAACATAGCGTGACAAAAAATACAATTTGAAGAAAATGATTTTCGAAAAAACTAAAATGATGATATATGAATGAGATGTCCTGAAATAAATTATTTAACAGGATCTAATAGGAGTCTCATAAAATACCAATATACTGTATTGCTGTATTAAATAATCCTAGTGGTTATTAATAAGCACATTAATCACTGCAAATTTCATTGAATTTACCAATATGGCTTCCAATCTCATTATTGAAAAACCTATAAAGCCAGCACTTGATCCAGCAGTTAATTGTGCATACAACTTTATGAATTCACAAGTTATTAATCAAGGACCTGATATCATTACATGTTCATGAGATGTAAGCTATTTTAATCACGTTTCGACTTGGTGAATTAATAAAAATAATGATAAGGGATTTTGTTAATTGTGTGTGCACTCCTGTAAAGAAAATGTGTAGATGTTTTGAATGATGAACTGCAGAAGAATTCATCTGCGATGCCTTCGAGCACACTTTATTTAATTCACTTTAATTCATTATTGTGTCCATGAAAAATTGTCCTTGAGAGAAGAAGTGTCTCTGATTAAGGTGCTATCTGCTATTATGTCCTCTATTCCTGGACATTAAGGCGATACTGATTTTAATAAATGAATTGTGTCAAATTTAATTTTAATATTTGCCTCAATGGGCATTCCATATATTTATACACAAAAAAATATATATATATATTATGCCGAGCAGATTTAAAGCGTGGATGCTCAGAAGTACTTAGCACTTCTTGCAGGAGTCAATACCACACTTGGCCTTGGCCACATCTTTATCTAAGGCCAGAACTGCGCATAACTGCGACGCAGCTCTCATGCAACTTCTGAGCTGTTTCACCATTAAGATCAGTTCCCATAATTGCAAAACATCAGATTATTTAACAGACTGTGATCTCATTTTAATGGACATTTGAAGTGAACATTGGTAACTATTTAGGAAGTGAGTCTGTACTTGAAATCATCATGAAGATGTATTGTAATGATCATAATAACCTTTTGCTAATGTTGACTCGTTTTCCATTATCATCGTCAAACATCAACTGGGCTAATAAGCTGAATGTGTACTCCGAGAGAAGGGAGGAGGAGGGAGGTTAATATGTCAGCGTAACCGTATGAAGAGGTCAGACGATAGAGAAATTTGAGGTGAAGATGATAAACAACCACATAAAAGCGCTGAGATTAGCCCAATGTCTAATGAAAGATGTTTTTTTAAGCTAGTTGTTTGTTTGTTTGTTTTCTTTCTAGAGGACGATTATTAAGACACTTTTAGCACTGGACCAATAAGCTAAATTTGTAAAAACCTATTTGAACTGTTTGTGAATTGAACCTTAGGCTTAGTCTCACACATAAAATCACTAGAAGGTCTAATATTTTATTATCTCTTTAACAATCTCCCTTAAAGTGTGCGTTATGCTGAAACAAAAAAAATGTTGGTAATGGGAAGTACAGTACCATGGCTTAGTGGTTAGCACTGTGGTCTTGCACTTCCGTGGTCGGTGTTCGAGTCCCACCTTGGGTCTGTGTGCATGGAGTTTGCATGTTCTGTGCTCGGTGGGGTTCCTCAGGCCAGTTTCCTCTCACAGTCCAAAGACATGCAGGTTAGTGTGCGAATGATAATTGGGGGTCGAGTAGACAACACGACGCCCCCTTAAGTAACTGCCACAGAAACGACAGATACACCTCCAGGGTGGGGAGCTACAGCTTCTCACATTCTAGTGTTGACTCCATTTACATGATCAAACATTAACTAAGCCATTTATCTGGATTTGTTGACAGAAATAGACAGAGAGATGAATGCGCCGCTGCAGTAAACTTTGAAATAAAAAATATACATAAGAATATGAAAATATAGTTTTCTCTGAGATTTTAATAACTCTTAAAATCCAAGCGGCACAGATCTGTCCCGGCGACACAGCATACAATATATATATACTGTATATATATAATGCTTATAGCTAATATGGATGGAAGCCTTGCCGGAGTTTGTTAATGGGGAGGCTACAGACATCACACTACATCATGTCAAGTAGTGCCCTGCGATGGATTGGCACCCTGTCCAGGGTGTACCCCACCTTGTGCCCTAAGCCTCCTGGGAAAGGCTCCAGGTTCCCGCGACCCTGAATACAGGATAAAGCGGTATAGACGATGAGTGAGTGAGTGGTCCTAGAAACAACTCAAAATAACCTGTGCTATTTTTTGCCTGTATGACCCTTTTTTTTGCTAGTTATGTTTGTATAGTTGGGTAAAATTTTCATCATACAGTTTTGCCTCGGTTATGGTGAAAAAATTATGTCTCACTCTATACTGCACGAGCCCTAAAAAATTCAAAGATTTCAAAACATTAAAAAATGCAACAAAAAAAATTTCAGAACGGTAATTAAAAAATAGCAAAACATACTGTAAAATGGATAAAATGCTCTGGGTTGTAACCACACCACTATTCTAGAACTACTCTCTCTCTCTCTCTCTCTCTTCAATGCTTTCCATACACAACTTAGTGTTAAACTGAAACTTTGTGTGTGTGGGTAGGTGGCGGGGGACTGGGGGTTCACGACTCTGAATTTAGATAAACACCATTCGGGTACCTCTAAAGCTCTGGTTAGATGTCGGGGTAAGAAGTGATGTAAGGTAATGATCACCAAAATATCTCTGGGATTTTGGTCCTGTCCCAATCTGTCAATTTGTTCTTTGGCTTGTTCTCGTCTCGAAAGATTACACTTGATTTTACCTTCTGTACAACATAAACCTCATCTGAATCAATGTTACGGTGAAGATTCCATTATATACTCTGGCGGGAAAAAAGGTTTCATCATCTCTTACTGAAGCCATAATGAAAAAAGTGTTGACTCACAACAATAATACACACATCATGTATATTATGTAAATGATGCTGGACTGGTTAAATTGAGATGACCTGTAATGTTCGAGTAACTTACATATTCTACAGGGTGTGTTCCAGACAGAACAATGTAGTGACATTCACACACCCAGTACACATTACATACAGTAGCTCTTTCATTAATCTGGAAGTGAATTAATTAACATGCAGCGAAATTACTGTCTGGAGGTCCTTCCTGTCATTGTTTTTACTGGACCATTTATTACTCTGGTCCTCATACTGGACATTTCAAAGAGGCTGAGATTGTATAAGATGATATTCATTACACAATACAGAGATGGCTTGTACCATCAGATTTCCACAGAAGGCTTTTTTTTTTTGTATTACCATCATAGCGTCAGATGCTTTAAACCATGAATCATAATTTGTCCACAATGCTACATAATTTTATGACTTTGAATTAGTTAATTTTTTCTGGTTCTTCTGTATTTGTTTATTGTTTTTTTTGTGGAAATTTTGTACGTTTTTTTTGGAAGTTTGGGTTCCCCTGGTGCTGCTGGGGTGGCTCTGCCCAATGGAGCCTGACACCACAAGACCTCTGTGGGTGTACTGTGGTGTCTGGCTCTGGGATCTTAGCAGCGGATTCTTTTGGGTGCTATGGGTTGTAGGATGCGTTTCTCCGGTGCATTCCATTGATGTTGGATCTGACTAGGATCTGGGGAGTTTTGCAGTCAGATCGGCAGCCTTCGGCCCCATGCCCGCCAGGCTGTGGTGCACTGGGTATTCTGATGCCTTTCAATCATTACAAGGCTTGACTCTTGTCTGCAAGTTGAGCTCCATTTCCTTTTCCGAGGGATCGAACTGGAACAAGCTGGCCTTTGCTTCCCACAGGACTGGGAATCCTCTCAACTGTTTACATAATATACACACGTGGACAAAATTGTTTGTATCCTTCGGTCAATGAAAGAAAAACTCACAATGGTCACAGAAATAACTTTAATCTGACAAAAGTAATAATAAATAAGAATTCTATGAATGTTAACCAATGAAAGTCAGACATTGCTTTTCAACCATGCTTCAACGTAATTATAAAAAAAATGAACTCATGGAACAGGCCTGGACAAAAATGATGGTACCCCTAACTTAATAGTTTGTTGCGCAAGAGGCAATCACTGCAATCAAACGATTCCAGTAACTGTCAATGAGACTTCTGCACCTCTCTGCAGGTATTTTGGCCCACTCCTCATGAGCAAGCTGCTCCAGTTGTTTCCGGTTTAAAGGGTGCCATTTCCAGACAGCATGTTTCAGCTCCTTCCAAAGATGCTCAATAGGATTGAGGTCAGGGCTCATAGAAGGCCACTTTAGAATAGTCCAATGTTTTCCTCTTAGCCATTCTTGGGTGTTTTTAGCTCCGTGTTTTGGGTCATTGTCCTGTTGAAAGACCCATGACCTGCGACTGAGACCCAGCTTTCTGACACTGGCCAGCACATTTCTCTCTAGAATCCCTTGATAGTCTTGAGATTTCATTGTACCCTGCACAGATTCAAGACACCCTGTGCCAGATGCAGCAAAGCAGCCCCAGAACATAACAGAGTCTCCTCCATGTTTCACAGTAGGGACAGTGTTCTTTTCTTGATATGCTTCATCTTTCCATCTGTGAACATAGAGCTGATGTGCCTTGGCAAAAAGTTCCATTTTTGTCTTATCTGTCCATAGGACATTCTCCCAGAAGCTTTGTGGCTTGTCAACATGTAGTTTGGCATATTCCAGTCTGGCTTTTTTATGATTTGTTTTCAACAATGGTGTCCTCCTTGGTCGTCCACTTTGGCTCAAACAACGACGGATGGTGCGATCTGACACTGATGTTCCTTGAGCATGAAGTTCACCTTGGATCTCTTTAGAAGTCTTTCTGGGCTCTTTTGTTACCACTCGGATTATCTGTCTCTTCGATTGGTCATCAATTTTCCTCCTGCGGCCACGTCCAGGGAGGTTGGCTACAGTCCCATAGATCTTAAACTTCTGAATAATATGTGCAACTGTAGTAACAGGAACATCTAGCTGCTTGGAAATGGTCTTATAGCCTTTACCTTTAACATGCTTGTCTATAATTTTCTTTCGAATCTCCTGAGACAACTCTTTCCTTCGCTTCCTCTGGTCCATGTTGAGTGTGGTACATACCATGTCACCAAACAACACAGTGACTACCTGGAGCCCTATATATAGGCCCACTGACTGATTACAAGATTGTAGACACCTGTGATGCTAATTAGTGGACACACCTTGAATTAACATGTCCCTTTGGTCACATTATTTTCAGTATTTTCTAGGGGTACCATCATTTTTGTCCAGGCCTGTCCCATGAGTTTATTTTTTTTAATAATTCTGTTGAAGCATGGTTGAAAAGCAATGTCTGACTTTCATTGGTTAACATTCATAGAATTTTTCTAAATTATTACTTTTGTCAGATTAAAGTTATTTATGTGACCATTGTGAGTTTTTCTTTCATTGACCGAAGGGTACTAACAATTTTGTCCACGTGTGTACATTGTACATATATACACGGTATATAATTTGATAATCAAGGTTATTAAATTCACCTGGCCGTAATGTGAATGCTGAAAAAGTCAGTACGCCCCTCTAATTTCATCAAACATTTTAGTATACCTTCTCAAAGGACAATACTATAGAAATGAAACTTGAGTACTCAATGCGCAGCTTGTGTAACAGTATAGCTTTACTGTCCTCTGAAAATAACTCAACATACAGACATTCTTGTCAAAATAGCTGGCAACAAAAGTCACCGTAAGCTGTACATCTTTACCTATGCAAAGTCACATGTCCAATTCATCGTGTTCATGTGTCAGTGGCCGAGTATGTCTCCAGACCTGAACCGTATTGAGCACCTGTGGGACGTCCTCAAGTGGAAGGTGGTGAAGCACCATATGTCTAACAACCAGCAGCTCCGTGATATCATGATGGAGGAGTGGAAGAGGATCCCAGCAACAACATATGCAGCTCTGGTGAATTCCATGACCAGGATTAAGGACATGCTAGATAACAACGGTGCTCACACAAAATATTGGACATAGTTTTAACATGTCCACTTGGGGTTTACTCAGTTATTTAGACAATAAAATCTGCATGTTGTTATTGTTAGAATACAGAACAATCTGTACTGCTATACATGCTGCACATTGACTATTCTAAAGTAGATCCAATTTTCATTTCTATATTATTTTGCCTTAAGAACACAGTATAATAAAGTGGTTGCTGAAACATGAGGGGTGTACTTACTTTTGTGAGGTACTGTATACTGTACTAGATGCTTGTTGTCTTTGCAATGGTGTCTCAGCAGTGCTCTTCTTGCCCATCATGGTGAAGACCCAGGTTTGCATCTTAGCACAGCTAAAAGAACAGCAACATCCTACTAGACTAATTTTAGGAGTTAATTTCAGTACATCTTTACAATGTTATACCACTGCAATGGGAGCTTTTAAACAGTGCTTAAAATATGGTCATCACTTAAAATGCCACACACTCTAGTATGATCAGGTAATGTTTTAATGTTACGTGGTGTTAAAGTTATGGCTGATTGGCGTATGTCTGGATAGCTTAAACTGTCAGAATATTGTGACGGTGAATTAAATAAAAACCTTAAAAGTGTGATTTTTTTTTTTAATAATGCACTGGGACACTTGTGTTTTTGTGGCACCTATTTGGAATATTTTTTTTTTAAAGATTAGATTCTTGACTCACTATAGAACTTCAGTGAATTGAATCATTACTCCATATGACACTGTAATAATAATAATAATAATAATAATAATATTTAGGTAGTGATGCTCAAACACAGTTGAAATCCTAGGAATGGGTTAATAAGCTAGATTTTTTTAATTCAGCACAACCTCTTTACTAACTAAACTCCTGAAGACTCAGCTCTTTCAAGACCGCTCTAAGCCCTCTGCATATAGGAGCATGTACTGTACTGTATATACATGCAAATCATTTTTGTGCATGGAGCTGTCTCTTCCACTTACGTGTGTGTAAATCAGCTGGAGTTCAGAGGTGACTAGTTTGGTGGTTCTGCTGTTTCTCATCTATTGACAGTGTGGAATCAGGTCCTGCTTTTGGTTCAATCAGTCCCATAGACAGATTGAACCTTGGATTCAATTCTGAATCAAGATCATGAATTGCATTTGTATGTAATAAATAATATTAATAATAATAATAATAATAATAATAATAATAATAATAATTAGTCATAATACTATATAATACTACTACAACATTTCTGCTGAAGGTTAAAATCCTCATTCTTTATATCTGCATTGGTTCCAAGACATACTGAGGGGTAGATAAAGGTCCTTTGCTTCTAAAAGAGGAGAAACTGTCTGATTATGTAAATCCTCTGTTGTGGGATTTGGCATAGAAACTTTAAAAGGTTCACGCAAAGGAACAAGCCAAAGAACTATTTTTCCCATGAGTTTACAAATACTGAACATTTGAAACAGCTTTGGATAGAAACATATAGTTTTTCCAAAACAGAGTGAGTGGAGTGATTTTTATTCTTTGGAGCATGAACAGACTAACAATAAAGCGCATGACATTATGTGTGTATGTGTCCTTGTGTGTATTTTATTTTTTTATTTTGCTTGCTGAGGGTAAGGTTAGGGTTAATCTCAAGGATAGTAACTGTTGGTCTATGTGTGTGTGTGTGTGTGTGTGTGTGTGTGTGTGTGTGTGTGTGTGTGTGTGTGTGTGTGCAGTGATCAAAGCTTCCTTCTCTTCAATGAATCCCTCATGTCTCCCTCCAAGGACAAGCAGTTGCCAAGTACACCACTAACATTTCACACACCACACACACATGGGTCCTGACTCTTCTCACACAATAGTGCATGGATTCACAAAATTAATTTCTCGTTTTAGCTCTCAGAATCCAAAACCGACTGAAATAACTTGTAAAGCACTTATTCAGCTTTGGGATTCACGGTTTAACAATGGTTTTCCCCTCCGCTGTTTAATTCCGGCTGTTGTGTTCCGCTTTGATGAGAACTTGAGGAAGTGGTTCGGAAGTTTATTAGTTGTTCATATTCAGAGAAAAGTGAAATAAATATCATGAGATACTGATCCCAGGTGTAACTATTCAGAAGTGAATGTTAAGCAGGTCAGGTAAACCGAAGTTCATCTTAACTTAAGTGAACAAGGAGCCTAATGAAGCTAGTCTGATTATTTGACTTGACCACTATGTGTCACGCTTAGATTTCTATTTTGAAAATATTCAATCGAAAATAATAGAATGCTAGTACATTCATAAACATGGCATTATTATTATTATTATTATTATTATTATTATTATAATTATATGGAGAGCATTGTTTTTAAGGCATCCCTTTTTTTTATGCTTTTCCTTTTAAAGTCATTTTTACGAATCAAAGCTGCTAGACACCTTAAGTGTAGCAGATGTTTGCTCAGTCTGCTCATTGGTCAAACTGTATTATTAATCTATTAGTTTGACAACTCAAAATACAGTAACTAAATAAAAGCAACATAAAACTTTAAGACATTTAGTAGGACTTGATGACATTTAGTGTCTCATAGCGTCATTAAGTTGCACGCACAGCGCACGATATAACAAAATAAAATGCCAAGTGAGAAGATGTTGATCCAGCACATTGCTGCTATTTTTTTATTTTTTTATTTTTATAAGTTGGCAAATAATAAAGGTGGAAGTACTTTGGTAAAACAAAACCAAATTATTAAAGTGCTAAATAGGCTGTGGTGCGGTCCCTCCATGGATCAGAATTGCTCATGTCTGGCACATTGGAAATTGGAGGCCGTGGCAACAACGTGAAACGCTGCCTGCTAACCTCCATACATGGCAGGCTGAGTGTTCTGATACCTTTTAGTCATAGCCGACACTGACTGTGTTATTCAGCAATTTGTACTACCTTAGATTTTCTGTGGGAATGGACCAGGTGGGTTACCCTTTGTGCCAATGGTGTTAGTGTTGTGGCTGATTTCACCTTCTCATCCTCACCCTCCTACCATCTGGAAACAGATACTGAAGCTTTCAATTCTTCACATCCACACTGTGCAACAGCTTCTTCCTCAACAAAAAGGGATTGGATTGATAAACACTCACTCACTCACTCACTCACAAACTCAATCACCTCAATACAATGGGACTGGACTGAAACACACACACTGATCTACAACCATCTAGCAATTTCACATTTCACACACTAACCTGCAATTGCTGTTTTTGCACAATATTTATTAACTGTTATTTGCACAAGAATTCTTTTCTATCTTCGCTGCTACTTTAACAGGAAATGTTTAGGGATTCTCATCGATCATCTAGCAGACATGTTTCTTGCACTACCTCAACTCATTACCACAGAGCATCGTGACTTGTTACTTGTGACATCGTGACATCGTGACTTGTCGGTTTGTCGCACTTTATGTTGTCTTTCGTATAGTATTTAGATAGTTTTGTTAATTTATCGTGTTCATTTGTTTTGTCTCAGCTAGTCAGCTAATTAGGTGTTTTAGTTAGCTAGTTACTTTTGTCAGTTTAAGTTGTTAATTTGCTGCATGCTATATGTATATAATAATGTAGCACCTAGTCATTTCATTTCACTGTGTACTGAGCTGTATATGGTTGAAATGACAATAAAAACCTACTTGACTTACTTCACTTGACTTGATCTTTAAATACTAGTGATATACAGTACTAGACGCTTCTTGGACATTGCTGGCTCAGCGGTGCTTTTCTTTCCAACCATGTGGAAGACCGAGGTTTGCATCTCAGCCGAGCTGACAGGACAACGTCCTACTAGATTTATATTAGATGTTTATTTCAGTACATCTTCTTAATGTCATACCACCACAGTAGTTGAGTTCAAACAGTACTTAAAATATGGAAATATGTCCATCACCTTAAATGTCACACACACTGTTGTCTAGATCTTCCTTCACTGCATGGCTTGTGCTTCCCTGTCAGTAGATACTTCATATCATTGCACTAATAAGGCAGAATATTATATTATGTCAGCACTTATTCTGTTTGAACTGCTTACCAGCTTGGGGAAACTCAATAAGCATAGCAACAGCATCGCACTTCAGATGCTCTCAATGCAAATATTGACACCCAACACCCCCCCCCCCCCCCCCCTTAATGTCAAAATGGCCAACAGTGAGTTTGTTCAAATGCAGGAGTCCGCACCCTTAAACCCTCAGCCATTTGAACCCGTTTTCCCAAAGAGAAGAAAACACCGGGAGCCACAAAACTGCTTTGACGCAACAAAACATTTTGAAAAGACGTTGAGTTGAAGGTTACTTTTAAATAAAATACTCAATGTCTATTTGAGTCCACATCATATTTAAAACTAAACTCAAATTATCCACCTGCAGCCAACCAAAAATGCCGTCTGCTTCTGTGTGCCGTCATCCTTTTAATGCGCGTACAGTCTCAAAAAGCTCGATAATTGCGTGCCGGCGAGTGTCGCACATCAGCGGTTGTGACGCACATTTTGAGCGACAAAAAAATTTGTGTGTTTTATTTTAATGTTACAAGAGCACCATAATCTTCAAATATAGAATTATATAAAAAAAAAATACAATAAGGGCCTCTGAGTGGCGCAGTGGTAAAAGCGCTCGCCCCATCATCTGGAGATCGCGAGTTCGATTCCCGGGTGATGCTGTAACCTCTCGCAGCCGGAGGTCTAGAGAGAGCTGATTGGCCGAGCTCTCTCAGAGGGGAGGGATGAGAGGTATTTAGTGCTCCCACATTAATCACGGCTCTACAGCCAATCTGGGCAGTCTGTGAGCTCACGAAGATGGAAGGATCGAATAGCGCTGTCCTCCGAGTGTGTTACGCCGCCCCCAACGGTGCTTGAGCGAGAAGTTCGCAAAGTTGCGGTCGGCTGGCGTCACGTGGTTTCGGAGAAAACACGTGATAGTCTTCGGCCTTCCCGACTGAGTGGTAGTAGTAGCCTTAATGTGGCGCCCCCTAGTGACGGGGAAGAATTGGACACGACTAAATTAGGGAGAAAATCAGAAAAAATTATTTTTAAATTAATTTAAATTAAATACTCATTATTTCTTTTCCAAAGCCACATAGAGCCGCAGCAGAGGGTTGAAAGATCCACATGCGGCTCTGGAGCCGGTGGTTGCAGACCCCTGCTCGAATGGCAAAAAAAAGAACGAACTGGTCATTTCAGGGTGTTTATTTTTCCTTTACAGTATCGCATGCACTTCAGGAAGATTTCCCTTGAATGTCAAGAGGTTTGCTAATAATTAAAATGCAGCTGAGATAAATTGTGTGTTTTCACAACTGTTATAAAACAAGGCTCGAGTCAATGGGACATCGATTGCATTAAGTACCGAACAGGAGGTTTAACCAGCTGCATTAAGATGCTTCTCCCTTGCCACAATACACGCCATTTGCTTTCTGCGTCTCCATCCTGATATCCACTCTGTCAAGGCTGAGAAAGGAACCTTTGATCATTCCTATCTCGATGCAAATGCAGTGCCTTCAAGACTCATAGAAGAGCACCACCTGAGTGCTTCATAGACCAGACAGAAGCAAGTGGAATGAAAACGCATTTGATTCATCGCATACAGCTTTTTCATCTCCTGTTCCTGATTTCGGTCCTGTATAGCGTAACAAACATCAGACCCTCTCTCTCTCCTTGCCTCTCTCTTTCATTTTCTTTCTTATCCCATTGTCATTCAGTCGTGGCCAAAAAGAGTGAGCCCTCAGTCAAGGAAAAAAAAAAAAAAGATGGAAGAAATGAAGCATGCACGTCAAGGCTAAACTCATGTCATCTGCCAAAACTTGGTTCTACCACGATGCCCTCCGTTTATCTTCCTCGCCTTGAATCAATTGATTTTTTGCCAATTTTCTCTCTGACAGCGGGGGTGTGGGGAGAGAATGAGCGGCAACCTGACAAATGAAAACAGAAAAGAAAACAAAAAAAGAAATAAAACTAATGGCCTGTTTTCTTTCCTGTGCTTGTGAGGAAGAAAGAATAATCACGGAAAATGAGAAATGTGGCAAACGCTAAACGACGGCAAGAACAGGCCGTGGATGACTAATGATACAAGCTAAATGACTGCTCACACACATAAATAAAGCACCTTTGTGCCAGACTCACATGAAAGGTAATGGAAAGACCGAAAATGTGTGAACGTGACATATTTCAGGGGTTGAAGAATTGATGTCATAATACAGAAAGTTGATCAAGTTAAAAGATGAAATAAGTTCGAGCTGGGGTTCCTAAACTTTTTGGCCTTTTTCAAAACTGTCTGCAATCCCGATTACTGTACTTTAAATCCCAGATTTAGAGTTGCTATAAAGCCTACACAATCCTGGTATCCCTATAATTTAATTATTAATAATGATAATTTCTCGCCCTGTTTGTTAGCACATGATAATTACTGAATTTGATCTATAAACATACGCAATGGTCCTTTTACAAAGATATACAAAGTGGGGTCTCAATGGATTTAAATTTGAAGGTTTTTGTGATGTAAAAAATCTAATTAAGAATTACATTTAGCCATTTGGCAGACGCTCTTATCCAGAGCAACTTTTTATCTCATTACACTGAGCAATTGAGAGTTAAGGGCCTTGCTCAAGGGCCCAACAGTGGCGACATGGTGCTGCTGTGGTTTGAACCTGGGACCTTCCAAACTATAGGCCAATATCTTAAGCACTGAGCGACCACTGACAAGATAAAGTATGGAGACAGAGCTGATTCTAACTAACAGCCTGATTGGTTCGAACTGATTAGTGACATGACCTGTTTTGTGCACAGCGAGAACTATAATAATATTCTTAATACTTAATAGTCTTAATACTTTTCACCACCACTGTTATCTTCATTCTAAACTCCAGATTGACTTTCCATTACTTCAGTCTTTATTAAGGTCACTGATGATCAGATATGTTATAAGGACTTGACACGGTTGCCTCTGTCAGAAATCTGTTGAATATCTTTACATGCTTTGTAAATATAGGTCTTCCTGAAATAACAAACCAACAATGACGCTCGTTAGCGTTATGAGCTCGAGACCTATGATTGTGCTCGTGCTGAGGTATTTAGTGGTCTTTAGGGAGCAAACCACTCAACTGACATGGAAAAGAAAACAAGGAACAAAGCTGTGAATTTCCATCGCTGAACCAAAAATGCCCTTCCCGTGCAAAATGTGCCTTTAATGTATGGCGGGAAAGACGTGTTTTTCAGAACAGAGGTCAGCTACGATTCCTAAGAGCTTTTTAGACCCATTATTGCGAGCCCCATCAATGTTTAAATAGCTCCAGTATTAAGTCTGAGGAATCCGAAGTAATCCCTTAATTAGTCTAGAAGTCCACATATCCTGAGCGAATCCAGTAGTGCACAGCAAATACATTATTTAAAGTATTGCAGTGCAGGAGTCCTTGAAAGTTATATATGTGCTTCACATATATAATAAGATTTCTTTAAAGAATAATTTAGCATGCTTGGAATTTATGCTCATAATCAAGGCTTCATAAATGAATCGAATCATTAAAATGCTGAAAATGTTGCGATGTAGTAAATTTGTTGTGTATTATTAACTACATGCCGGGTCACTGCAGTTATTCTAAATCATGACCTGAAACGTAAAAACTTAATGTATGGTTTTAACTTTGCATTTAATTTAATTTAATTTCTGTAAGCATTTTATAATGGTTACTGTTGTGATGGATTTTCCAGAAGGGTTTATTTTGTGTGTGTGTGTGTGTGTGTGTGTGTGTAACCATGTTCCTTAATCTGTCTGGATATCTTGATGCCTTTATAATATATGTAATTACCGTTCTGTATTTTCCTCAAGTTAGTCATGTTCCTTTGTATCGTGTAGAAGGTGGTGAATGATATGCGCTAGTTGCGCCACCACAACTTGGGCTGCAATGGGGATGGGGTGCCAACCCGTTGCAGAGCACAAACACTGCATAAATGCAATTTGGAAACAATAAGACTATAGTAGGAAAATGGTGCACTGGGAAGAAATACACAAAGCATGGGGAGAACATGCAGTAAACACAAGATTTTATTAAAAACAAGATTTGATGATCCTAACCACTAAGGTTTGAAAATATCACCACCATCATCATTGTCGTCTATACCGCTTTATCCTGTAAAGAGGGTCATGGGGGGCCTGAAGACTATCCCAGGAGACTTAGGGCATAATGTAGGATACACCTTGGACAGGGGGCCAATCCATCACAGAGCACACACATACAGTACACTGTACACCCTCATTCACTATGGGCAATTTGGGAACGCCAATCAGCCTAATCTGCATGTCTTTAGACTGTGGAAGGAAACCAGAGTACCAGGAGGAAACCAAACACGGGGAAAACATGTTTGGGAAAACTTCAGCCGGGAATCGGACCCGGACCCTGGAGGTGCAAGGCGACAGTGCTAAGCTAACTGCTAAGCCACCGTGCCACACCCCTTTTAGAAAAAAACAAACTAAAAAAAGTACTTCATACCACACATTTGGTATTTTGCTTAGCTTCACATCCCATAATACCATAATACTCCAACTACAGTAAACCAGGATAATATTTGTACCAAAAATGTAAACTAATAAAAAAATACACCACCCATCACTGTTCTTCCTGAAATCACAAAGGAAATGTCAACCAGTACATGTAATAGTACAGGACAATCATTATAAAGTCTGGTACACTACCTTTCTACCGGTTGGTGTAATTGGTCTTGGCTGTACAAATTACCCAGAATCCTCCTTGCCACATACATTCGTATACATGCTGCATTTGCCTCTTACCCAGCCATCCTACATTCAGCATTTAACTTTGAATTCTTCCCCCAAACAGAATGTGTGTGGGTGTCTTAGAAACTGCAGCACGGAGTATAAGAAGGACCCAGAGTTTTGAACGAGCTGGATCATGACAAAATCCCCTTGCCTTTGATAAAGCCATCTCGCTCTGCTGACGGATTCCATCCCCCAAATCTTCATTAAACCCTAGGGAGAAAGGCTCGTCTGCTCTCCTGAATCAGCTCGGTGCTCAGCTCGTTGCTTCCCTTTTTCTGACCTTTAGTTCATGGACAGCTAATGTAAGCCTGTAGGACTGTAAGAAATGAGCATCAATGGTGTCTTACACTACAAAGGGGTAATGGATTGAGCTTGCCTTTTTGATGCTTTTTTCAAGATCTGTCTCTTTGTCACATTTATTTATTTTATTTTTTTTTATTCGCATTGCTCTCAATTTTAACTTGTTAGCCCGTCGAAACTTCATGTGCTCTACTGGGTCTTGTGCATTAACTATGTCTACACATTTACGCGCAGACCTGCGTACCCTACAAAGGGTAGTCAATTCTCTTTATCCAAAGTGACTTATAAATAATTAAAGATACAGTCCAAGGAGTTGGAAAAAGTTCCCACTAGCTGCCAAACACTAGCTCTGAGAAGTAGCCTTTAGTAGGTTTACTTGCAGGTGGAACATTTTATTTACATGTAGTGTATCATTTACTGTAAAAAATATATATATGTATGTCAGTCTTTGCAATAAGTAATGTGTGCTGATACAACCATTTCTCCTACACTTGGGTAGACCTGATGGACATTCCTGCTTGAAAAGGCTGTTTAATGGTGGAGACAGTCATTAAAGTGTGCTTGATAATGGTCTTGCAGGAAAGGCTCCTCTGAGATGCTCCAGAGAAACCATAGTACAGGTAGTTTGCGAGGGGAATCTCGGACGCCATTTTGTCTCAGAGCTGTTTTCCACTGTGTTGGACTGTGAACTCTGTTTTGTTGAAGATTTTCCAAAATTAGAATTATTAACTATCAGCGCAGCTTTACAGGACAGACATTCTCTATCATCGTACTCCCGGACTGATTTACTGAATCCAGTAAGACCGCAAATCCACACACACGTACAATATACTGCCCAAAGACATTTTATACATTCACTTATACACTGAAAATATTATATTTAATTGTAAATAATGGTATCTGATGCACTGAAGTGTCTATTGTTGAGCTACTTCCGTGATTGAACTGGAAGTAGAACCGCGGTCTGTTTGTATCTGGGGAAATTTGTAACTCGAACGTCCATAAGTCGAGGACCGCCTGTACAAGTTTAATGTTTTGCGTTTCAAGTACTCTTCAAATGAGTACAGAAAAAAGTACAAACATAAGAATAATCAATAAACAAGACAGGGGGAGGGGGAAGTTGCGCTTCCGTGAGCTTCCCTCGTGGGCCAGCTACTGTAGGGTAAGAGTGATAGGACTGCATTCTCATTGGCCAGCTGTTGAGCTAGAATCTTGATCTTGTTTTTAGATTTGTGATTATTTTTTATTTTTATTTTGTTGAATTAATTTATTTAAATCGTTAAACGATTTTGGCACATATCTAATTCCCTACAAATTGCTAAACAACACAGCGTACCCCTCACATCCTTCACCGTCCTCCTCTCTCTTCACCTGACCGTCGGCCCGGTTCAACGCCTGAAGACTTATTCTCCAGTCTCTATTGTGTTTGACATCTCGGCTCAGCTGTTCCTCCTCTAGCCCTGGCTGGGGATGAAACATTTTGAGCGGGCACCTGCCGACTGCTCCTGTGATAACCGCCTTCTCGCTCTAATTAAGCCTCAGAAAGCTCCTCTCCAGCTGCCTGCAGTTGGAGGAAAGTCTGTCCAAAAAGTGCTGCGTCTGGCGCTTTCACATGGCTCTTGAAATATTAAGATGCTGCTTGTCAAAGCAGCCAGGCCTAGGTGAGCAGCTGCTGTCTGCTTTCAATGCATTCATATAAACTGAATAGTCATACTAGCTCTTACCTGCGAGGGGGCATGTGTGTGTGTATGTGTGAGAGCGCTTACAACCTCAGGCTAGTGCAGCATTAATTTATTTCAGAGAGGTGTGGAATTTTCTTGGTCATCTTTTGTTAGATGGTGATGGGTTGCCACATGGCTCTATCCTTGGGCCGCTATCTTTGTATGAAAGCAGATGGAGGAAAAACAAAAACATGTGGCGCTTAAGAGGTTGCATTGCTTAAAAACGCAATTAGGAAAAAATGGAACAAGCAAAAAAGGGAGGCTGGCCAAAAACAACTCATTAAATAGTAATATGTGTGTTTTTCTGTTAATGAACTTAGAGCTAATCCTGTGGCGATGGTTTGGCATTGCAGAGGAGTTGGAAGATTTAACCAAAGAGATTTTTTACTCAATGCAGTAAACATGCACGGCAAAACAGTTCCATCCAACCAAAACAACAGAGTGCAAATTATTCATGACTCATTTTCCCTCCCAGATTCAATCCCTAAAAGAGATAGCAATCTCTTTTTAATGGAAGATCAGATGTAATTTCTCAGAGTTGCCTGGCAGACTGTTAACTGGCTATGCACAAAAAAGGTCACATACTCAATCCCAGCTGTTAACATCAAGCTTCTACTGTTGTGCCCTTGAAAACTCTATTTAATTCCCATTTACCACACTGGGATGGCCATGCAGCTGGCATCTGCATGTTACTTTGGGAAATAGCACAATATCGACCGAATGACATCATTAATTCTCATCCCTAACCTTTGTCTGTGTGCCCTTATTTAAAAAAATGACTTAGACGCTGCCTTAATTACTTTAATTGACCAAAATTTTCAAATGGAATTCTCTACTCTGATTTGTCTACTCCAACTTTTAAAAGATCATGTGGAACATTTTATAATACATCATCAGTTCCTTCTCTACCAGCTTCAGTTTTTTTTCAGAGTCTAATCAAAGGTACAAGCATATTCCACAAAAGGTCTGATCAGGCATCAGCCAATCGCATATGCTGTACTGTACGTCTGTGGTCCCTGAAGGTTATAACAAAGGTCAAAAATCAGACTGGAGAAGGGGGAGTAGCAAACATAACCAAGAATACCAAATGCAACAGCTTCTCATACACAACATACGTACCTTGAGGGAATTAAACCTGGGGTTATTACTTTTGTAACGAAGATTTTTAACAAAGTCTGAAAATTGTTCATAGATACATATTATTTCATAAAAATGTCAAGACTAGTACATTAAGTAAAAATAAGCAGAATAATATGAGAATGTCAGATTGGACGCGAAGGACAACTCACTGGTTGAAAATGTGTCTCATACAGTATAGCGATGTGGCCAATCGTGCTACAGTATGTCTTAACATACAATTTACAATTGGACAAAATTAATAGTCTTTACTCAGATTCTATCTATGTAAAAGAGCTTTGTCATGCTGGAAAAGGTTGGAGCCTTTTAGGGACAGTGAGGGAAAGCTGTAATGCTACAGCATAAAAGCACATACTAGACAGTTGTGTAGTCATAGTCTGAAAAATGTTTTGGGGAGAAAATATATGGGTGTCATCAGCAGAAGTCTTTTGGTCATACTTTTAGGTGCAACAGTGCAGCAGTCCTATTTTATGAGGAATTACATTTACAGTACAAGCAAAGTTGACAAGTAGATAAGAAAGGAGTTGACGAGGAAGCAGCAATCCATAGACAAATTTGTTTCAAAGATCAGGGACCTGAAATTGGATGCTGAGGAATCCATGGTTTTCTTTGTTGTTACATCGCTCTACACCAGCATCCCCGCCACAGCCGTTAGAAGGAGGTTGGAAAAGGACACACCTTCAACACTAATCATAACAAGAGCAAAACAATATATGTGGTCCAATGCAGTGAAGAGTGTTCAGAGCTCTACATTGCGTAGACAGAACAACCTCTGCAAAAAACAACACCGCAGGGCCTGAATCAGTCACGTGAAAGACAATGGACACACTTTTGAGGAGGAGAATGCAAGTGGAAAAATCCTTCTCTCAACAAAGTTGGAGGTCTTGGGCACATCCTTTCTCCTATTTTTCATCCATCCAAAGGAAGATCAAGACCTCTTCACAGGTCCACCAGGTAAGCCACACTAAGAACTCCCCTTACTCTCTCTCTTTGGTCTTTACACCTTAATCTCTCTCTTATTGGTGTTTCTTCTTAACAGCTCGCTCTCCCCGCGCCCCACTCTCTAATGACTCTCACCTTTTACATTGTTCACATAATTGAGCCTTTGTGGTGGCCAATCCATGTGTGAAAATGATGTCTCATGCTCCCTGAACCACTCATTCAGAATTTTAACCTGGGGAATTCTGTCATCTTGGAATATACCCGTGCCCTGAGGGGGAAAAGAGGGAAAAATCCATAGATAGAAAAACCTGGTCATTCAGTATATTCAAGTTATCAGCTGACATAATTTTTGGGCACATAATGTTGCTGAACCTACTGTAGACCTGACCAAGAGAAGCAACCCCAGATCATAACGTTGCCCCATAGGGATTGTACGGGGCATGATCTCAGGATCAGGATAAATCTGGACTTATCAGACCACATGACCTTTTTCCAATGCTCCACAGTCCATTCTTTATACTCCCTACCAAACTGAAGCCTTTTTTTTTCCTGATTAGGCTCACTGATACATTGTTTTCTTAAGGCTCCACAGCTGTTTAGTCCAAATTCCTCTCTCGATTTCTCTTTCTCGCATTGTGCGTGTAGAAATGCGCTCATTTTCACTATTAAACATAAGCGTGAGAGCTATTTTTTTTTTAACTATTTGATTCCGTCCACATTTGTTGATGATTGGTTCATCACTATCCTTCCAGATTTTAATAATGCACTGGACATGTCATATTACAATAGCAACAAATAAAGGTAAAAAAAAAAAAAAAAAAAAGTCATGCATTTTAAATAAAGAATAAGTTTTACATATGAAATTTTGGCGCAACATAAATTTCCCATTCTATTCATTTCTCCCACTGCATTAGCCTTAAATAAAGACTTAATTAATATTAAATTTAATGCTCCGTGTGGGGAAAAAAAAAAAGATTGCATTGCTTCGGGGCAGCAAATTTCTCACCAATCAGTCATTCGAAGTTAATCATGCTTCTCACACACAGGGTTATTAATGAATCATTGATCACTGGCTGGAGGACCTGAAATCAGGGAGTATATTTTGGCCATTGAGCATATATAAGACATAATTTAATCCACGCTAAACTCTTAATATTTATAGTCAGTTAATATTAAAATACAGATTTTGGTTCTATATTTGATATTTTTAATAATATTGTAATAGGAGCCATTATTCTTGACTGTTATGACAGTGGTCATTAACAAACAGCTTTAGAGTGTCAGGAAATCAAAAACATTCAGTCATGTGGAAAGAAACAAATGGGAACTATTAATCTTTCAGTATTTATATACGGACTTTAACAAAGTGTCTGACACACTGAGGGAGAATGAAGGAATGAGCTCCGTCCTCAAAGACAAAGGACTGAGTGGTACGGCTGGAGCAGAAATATTACACATGCGGGAGAATGAAAGCATGAAAATCTTCAAATGATTTCATTTCTTATTCAGGGCGAGTAATTCAATAGCAGACTCGAGCACGGGAAATGCATTAATAAAACACTTCTGGTTAGTTTTAATGTCAGAGGCGCAGCGTCAGATATAAATGCAGTCGTTTGCGCATTACCTGCTTGCATAGCAATCTCCTGTTCTCTTTTCTACCAGATTTTCACATTTAGCTTTCTGTCAACTCAGAGTGTTAGCCGGTTCAAGGCTACATGATACATGATGGACAGTACACGCCTGTGCATTTTTTATTGGGGGGGAGGAGGGTAGCTATTCTTTCTCGATATTAATGACAAAAGAAAATGAGTGTCACTCTATGCGTTTCTTTTTCTTTGGTAGAAGTAGGAGTGGAAGAGTGATGGAGAAGTTTGGTTCATTTTAGGGACCCGGTTCTTTGAATCTCGTCCATCAAAATGAACAAATCTTTTTTTTGAGTAATTTCGTTCATTTTGTTCTTTTGATCAGAAATAAAATAAAATGTTTCACTTTCAATAAGCAGAACCCCAACACGTCTACATACACAAATCTCGGCTATAGTTCCAGTAATGAAAATATTATAATGCAGCTAATGGCATATTATGATAAACAGAATGAGCAGCTCACCACCATATCTTCTGGTCCAAGTCGTGTGTTCTTTTGAATCTATTGCACTTCATAGTGTCTATGGGAGTCACGCGACAAAAGAACGGACTAGAAGACTCATGAGAAGAACCGCTCAATTCTGTTTTCCTCAGTACTGCACTGCACAGCGTTTATGGGAGTCACGTGACAAAAGAACAAACGATTCAGATCAAAAGTCTCAAAGGTAACTACTCATTTATGTTTCCTGTACATAACCTACGGAGGTCTTGCAATGCTTTGTGCATGCGCGGCCAGTAGAAAATTTTAGTGGTAGTTTCTCAGGCTCCCTCTCCGAAATCGAACCCTGATTCTCTCTGAAACTACTCGTTCTTCTGATTCACGTTAAAGACTCATTCAAAAAGAACGAAACGTTCATTAACGACCCATCACTTAGAGTGGAACAGTATGTACAGACATAACCACATACAGTAGAAACTTGAGAGATTGATGACTAGCAAGCTAGTTTTAGCTAACTTATCTCACTGCAAGCAGGAAATGTTAACACTCTCTTATTTGTTCCTCAACGGTATCCTCTGCACTGATCACCACAGTGATCACTTTGCTACTAAAATCTGTTTCTCCCTTCTTAAGAACGCCACTACTCCACTGATTTCTGCCCAGGAGGTTCATTCTAAATTCACACAGTACACCCTCAGCCAACCCAAAGATACCTAGATGAAACAGGATGTAACTGCAGGCTAAAATGTTATTAAAGGTCCCGTATTTTACTATTGTTTTAACACAGGTCTCAGAGCCCCCGCAATGTGTGTTAATGCTCCCGCTGAAGTACTCCTCAAATAATTTTTTTTTTCATAAATCAAACTCCCTTTATGTTACTCTGCCTCCAAAACCGCAACATTTTGGTAAACGAGCTACTGCTGAGCCACAACGATAGACCAGAAAACACCAGAGATGGACAAACTAGGGGAAATTCTATTTTTTCAATTTCTCAAGTGTGCAAGTGAGTAAACAAACAAATAAACAAACAGACTACAGCATGAGGGGTTCTTGTGTGCAATGGCCCAGACAGCCCTATCTTTAGTCTGTCATTGTGAATACATTATTGATGCTGAGTTCTAGGTGGCTCTATGTCAGTTCAATAAACAGTAAACTGTTAGTCACTGACCTGATCAGCCACACAAGGTCTTTTATATTTTGCGGAAATCCAACCAGCTAAATAACAACAGTATAACAAATTACTCAGGGTGGGACCTGTTCTGTTCATGTCTCTAGCTGGGTCTAGTTATGTCGTATCTGAGGTTGAGGAACTTTTTCTGCTACATCAACTCCTCATTCAAATCCAGTATAAAGATACATGGAGCACCAAACACATACACATACAAATACAGCACTTACACCCCTAAGTGAAAGGACCTGACGGCAAACAAAAGCATGATTTGTATAAGAAAAAATACAATTCTTGTATTAAGTCTTCCCCGAACACTATCTGTATGTAAAACTGGAAATAAGTACACTAATAAACAAGAGCGTGTTTTGCTGGCAGACACATTTTCACAAAAATATATTGTAAGGGATACAGTGTAAATCTATGGCGAGCCTGGAAGTGAAAAATAGTCTTTGGTGATGAATCCATCACTGCTATGACTCCCTAACGCTAATAACACAACGATGAGCTCTCACCCGGAGTTACAGCCTACAGCGCACAAGCAGAGCAGAGTTACTCTGATGTGAGCTTTAATGGCCTTTACTCTTCTTCATGGCCTGCACTGGAGGGAGTGCTGAACATTTCTCTCCTGCCGTCAAGCTTTATTAACCTGCTGGCACTGGAATGCACCTGCTTCCCAGAAGAAAGAGATATACGCTGTAGATAGCGTGTTTCCAAAAATATAAACTGGGTGTGAATGATTCATTGAAAGATTTTGCATATAAATGGACGTGCATTACTCTTGAGCACTAACAAAGACGCCATAATGTGTAGAGGAATGTATTTAATTTAGATTTGAACACATAAATACACGTACATGCTCTCGATGACATAATCTCCATTTATAGTGCCAACAAATCCATCCTTTTGTACATAATTTATATGACAGTGGTACCTTTAAACTATACTCAAACACAAAGGAAGCTATTGAGGAAAATCTATTTCAGACATTTGACCTTGCTGTGACCTTGACACTGTTAATCTGCTGGTTGCAATTAGAAATCATCTGGAGATCTCTAGTTCAGTTCCAGGGTGATGCTGTAGCCTCTCGCAGCCGGGGGCCTAGAAGTACTTAGCGCTCTCACATCAGTCACGACTCTACTGCCATCTGTGAGCTTACCCAAGCGGAATGAGCGGATAGCGTCATCCTCCAAACCAGAACCCTGGCTGTGACCACATTTTAGATTTTCTGTTCCTGTTCCGGTTCTTCTGTTCGAACATCGCTGATTTGTCTAATCTGTTAATGATCAGGCTCAAATTGGTGAATTACAGACTCTAGTGGACACTGGGCCTCTAGAGTTAAAGATCCCTGCCGTACAGGATGACAGGAGCCTGGAGCCTATCCCAAGCTCAAGTACACCCTGGACGGGGTGCCAACCCATTGCAGGGCAAAATCCCACATACATTCATATACCTAATTACTAGGGGTGCTCCGATTGATCGGTCGCCGATCTTAATCGGCCGATAATTGCTTTGGGAAGTTTGATCGGCAGTCTCTGTAATGGCCGATATAGAAAAACCAATCAGATGACGCAAAACTCGTGGGACAATATTTTTTTGCGTGCTGCTAAAATGGCTACACCGGTCTGGCAGTTCTACGTGTTGTGTGAAAAAGACAATACATTAGCAATCTGCAACCTGTGTAACAAGACAATTCCACGGAGCGGGAGGCACCCAAAGCATTTTGACACACCGAACCTCATCAGACATGAGAGAGCGGGAGAGCTCAGCCACTCACTCAGCTGTCGGTTATACCCTATCTCACCTACATGGTTTCGCACGGTGGCGGAAAGTACAGTTCGTCATGATTCACCGCGAGTTTTGGCGCTGTGATTAGATTTCCATCTTTCTGCGCGAAAAATTAAACACGTTTGTCAAACCTCAATTTTTTTAAACAAGTTTTTAAACATGAAAAATTACATGTTTAATTTTTTTGGCGGTCCTCGCGGATGCTTGCGGACCTTGCAGAACTTCCGGTGTTATGCGCTAAAATGCACCCCCCCCACAGATTGCATCCCCCCGCCCCCCCCTACATAATCAACAGAAATTTATAGGTTTATGAATTACAAATTAGACCAAACAAATTTGATTATAAAATAAGCAATATGAAAAAAATACATGTTGAATAGAATTTTTTTTCCTAAATATTTTTTCATATACAAGATGGATTTTTTATATAGCTTATTTAACAATAAAAATAATTTTGTGTAAGTCTTCATAACAAATATTTATTTAGTGCAAACATTATACATGACATTATACATTTACATGACAAATCCCTGCAAAATAAATGTGTCAGAAAATAAACATTATTTGAGAATTTGTATTAATGGTCTTGACACCTGTGATGTAATAGGGTAAATTATAATAGTGATATCATATTTGATAATAATAAACCTATGAATTTAGGTAAGGGGCAATCTGTGGCGGGGGTCGCATTTTAGCGCATTACACCGGCGACTCACGTCCTACTTGTCCGTTATTTTATCTACAGGAAAGTTGTATTTGTCAGGCTCTAAGCTGTTCCCAACTACTAACCAAACACAGGCTTCTATGTTTTAAGTTGACTTGTTGCACATATCTCTGGCCAATACATACAGTTGTCAATTCATGATATTCCTCTTCTTGTAACTTCAATACTTAATTTACATTGTTGTTAGATATAATTTAATAAATAATGCTACATGATAAGACTTCGAGTAGACCCTGTAATCGGTGATCGGTATCGGCCGATACAGCTTCTAATGATCGGAGCTCGGTGATCGGCCCCAAAAATCCTGATCGGAGCACCCCTACTAATTTACATATTATGGGCAAGTTGGAAACGCCAATCAACAAAGAGTGCATGTCTTTAGACTGGATACCTGCGAAAACCAGGTGAATAATTGCACCATCCATAATTTATATCATCATTGTCTTCATCTTCTTTCAGGTGTCGCCACAGCTAATCATCTGCCTCCATCTAACCTTACAGTCTGCATCCTCTTCCCTCACTTCATGCCATCTATCACTGCATCCACATATCTCCTCTTTGGGCTTCCTCTAGACCTTCTGCCTGGCACTTCCAACCTCAGCGTTCTTCTACAGATATGTATATATATATATATATATATATATATATATATATATATATATATACACATATCCACAATCTCTCCTATGAACACGTCCAACCCACCTCAATCTGGCCTCTCTGACTTTATCTCCAAATCATCTAACATGGATTGTCTGTTTGTTTGACTCATTCCTGATCCTATCCATCCTCGTCACTCCCAAAGAGAACCTCAACATAATCTCTGCTACCTTTGCAACTTTGCCTGTCTTTTCTTTAGTGCCACTGTCTCTAAGCCATAAAGCATCATCAGTCTCACCACTGTCAAACACGTTTCCTTTCATTCTTATTGACAATTTTTTATCACACAACACTTCAGTGTATTCCACCCATACTTATTCAGTACATACTATCTAAATACTAATTTTAATATCTGCTGCACCTTGAGTGAATAACACACTCACACCCTGTACGTACAGTATGAACCTACAACCTTCCTCTATTTATAACCCTTACTACCATTTATTATTTAATACTTTGCATAATGAAAAAGTTTAATCTAATCTAAATATGCAAACTCCACACACACAAACTGGAAGGCAAGATTCGAACCTCCCCAACCTTGGTAATGTGAGATGACACATCACTAGGGTGGACATACAGATCTAACCACATCATTAAGTTTGCTGATGACACAACCATGGTGGGTCTCATCAGAAAGAACGATGAGTCAGTATACAGAGAGGAAGTGCAGAGGCTAACGGACTGGTGTAAAGACAACAACCAGTCTCCTGAACGTTGCTAAAACAAAAGAGATGGTTGTTGACTTCAGGAGGACAAGGAGCGACCATTCACCGCTGAACATCGACGGCACCTCTGTGGAGATCGTCAACAGCACCAAATTCTTAGGTGTCCACCTGGAGGAAAACCTCACCTGGTCCCTCAATTCCAGCTCCTCGTACAAGAAAGCAAAACAACGTCTTTTCTTCCTGAGAAGGCTGACACTGCATCTCGAAGATCAACGAAGTCTCTCTTCCCTACACCACACGTTGTTTCGCTTCACAGTTTTGACTGTGCTCACCACAAAGCCCCTCTGCTACTACTTTCAGTAAACAACTTAACCACATCATGCGCTAAATGCCACAATGTCACCACAGTGTTTTGCTTACCTTCTAAACTCGTCTAGGCTTTCTTTCTCCAAATGTCACATTGAATAAGGAACTAGGCTTCCCCACTGATGCGCCACTACCATAGTCACTTATTTCCAATTTCCTCTGATTGGTATAACCAGACTTCAGGACATCTTCAGGACCATACAAACTATACATACTGTACATACTGTACCTAATAAGTACGTCTTCAGGACCTATCAAGGCCCTAAAAATATTAACACCCCAGACATCTTCTTTCGGGCACCCTTACATAATAAGTAAAATCTTATCTTCATGTAGATGATCTATGCTGCGTTCTGATTAGCTACTACTTCCTTGCGAAGTGGACTGCACAGGATGTTCGACAATGTTTAGTACGATTCAACAGCAGGGAGCGAAACTGCTCAGTTCAAAAGGAACTGTGGATGGTGTAGGGAACAAAACGAAGTGGACATTTTTGAAAATTTCCCATCAGTCACTGCGTCTCGCTGAAGAAAGCGTGGGGAAAAAAATGGAGCTGGAAAAGGGAGTTATATATTTATTATCTTTATTATCGAGGACAACATAACATTAATTTAATTTAATTTGAAAAATCTTTTCATTTAATAAATCGTTCCAACTGCACAGACTAGTAATCTGTAGGAAATGCACAATAATCATTTCTTTGTACATCTTGTAAATTAATCAAATAATTTGTTTATTTAATACGCATTTTATTTGTACATGTATTTGTGATGGTATCGGTTTTGGCTTCAATAAATATTCAATATTTAATTTTTCACGTGAAATTTCGAAATTAGCAGCAACAGGTGGCCGAGATGGTTTAGGTTACCATGGTAACGCACAGAGGAAGTGATGTCTGAGTTGGCAACGTTGCAGGGTGTTCTGAATATCGTTAATGTTTTGATTTTGTTCCTTTAACCAATATTCCCTGCACAGGGAGCAGGGAGTAGGGAGCATACTTTAAACACTGTGAAATGGAACACAGCCCTGAAGACCTCTCAATGAATTATGAGTTTTAAAGGCTTTGTAAAGGTGGCCAGAAGGCTAGCCTGTGTTAATATAATAATATTTGAATTACAGCATATGCAAAAGTGAAAGTTCAGGACCACCTATACTTACTTTTTTTTTTTTTACAATATACAGTAGCTACAATAGTTACTGTAGCTACATTTCCATTATCTCACAATATAGTTACACTATATTATTTTAAATTATATTACCTAGTGCAGTTTGATTCGACTGTAACAGACATCCATAGAAAGATACCAAAAACTTCATGATTAAGGGAGAAAAAAAAACTTTTTTTTTATCAAATGTAACGTTATTCATGATTTCCATTGTACGAAAGCCCAACAGCACCCGCCAGCGGTATATTACAGCTAGGTTGGCCTGACTTGTTCTCAGTGCACATTCTGGACCATTGCATGTTTATTCCTGTGAGTGATTGATTAAAAAGTAAGTCACCTGTTTACATGTTATTATATTTTGCATTTAGCATATAGATACATTGACTGTTCCAATTACATTAATAATTACAGCATTGTTTGCTAACTGATTCTAGGTCATGTTACATAGTGCAGCTAGTTTGCGTCTTGTAGTTAGTTAGTAATTTAAGATATAAAGCACAATTGAAGCACTGTCATTCTGTTGTAATTAATGTCAGGTATTTAATGCAACGCATTTGCACCAATACTATGTAACCTGTAGCATATACCTTAATCTTATTTATTGTTTATCCTGTTTGTATAATACTTCTTGATACAATCTGTATTATTGTTTACCATTGATAATTTGTTATTATATCCCTTTTTCTGTTATTGTAGACCACACACACCCATACATAAACACACACTACTACCAAATGCATGCAAGAATAATCCAAATAAACCCTTCAGCTGGAACCACCTCTCTTGCCTTCAGTTTCTCTAACCGGAAACTCGCACCACCGTTTCCATTAGTACTCTACACGAACCCTTGAGCTACCCAGAAGCTCGCACATCCATATTTATTGTTCTTCTTAAATGTCTTATTATCTGTCTGGCTATTATGTTGGCTGACAATATCCTGTACATACATACTGGCTGCTCTCTCTCTCTCTCTCTCTCTCTCTGGACTGACCCCAGTTTCACTCCCCTTAAGAGCCTTTATTAGCAGTAACCAAATCTATACCATCTTTGAAACTCTACTCACCATAGCCAAGAAATGGGGTTAGTGAAACCATTCTCCCAACATGCTTTAATCTGGATGGAATGTCAAAAATCACTTCCATATGTGTGTAGCCCAGATCAAAGTCTTTCTTCTCCTGAACACATTTGTGTGTGTGTGATGTGGGGGTTCTCTCTGCTCTACTAAATCTCATGAACAAGACAGCTCACTAGAATTACCTAACTGTGCATGTTTTTGTACAGTTAACGAGTGTGTTTTGAGTTGCTAAGTACGATGTGTATGTCCTCCAGGGCATCGTGTTGTCTTCAGGTCAAAACAGTTCCTGTTAGCTTTTTGCCCACAATGCAAAATACAACATGAATAAATTCTTTTAAACATGAAAGCCAGTTTAGATCTGCACTGGAATCTGTGGATAACAACGACACTACTGTGTGTGTGTGCTTACCTCAGTAATTTAGAAGCACAGTGTGTGTGTGTGTGTATGTGTGTGTGTGTGTGTGTGTGTGTGTGTGTGTGTGTGTGTGTGTGTGTGTGTGTGTGTGCTCGGTGAAGCATTTAATCTGATGGAAATATAACAGAAGTCAGTAGTTAGGTTAGGGGTCAGGCTTCCCATTTTTTGTGATAAATCCCGCCTTCTGCATTATGACTGGTTACAGGAATTCAGTTTAATCTACAGTAGAATTGGTTAGATGTGAAACGGCGAGCTAATTAATGTCAATTTCTCAAGCAAAAAGATCACGTGAATAAAAAAGCTTAAGTAAAGACAGGTTGGTTGTTCAGGATCAGAAAAGGAAGCAAGACTCATCAAGTCACCTAATGTTACCCCCATGTGGACAACCATGCACAGAAAGAATATATTCATATATATTAATATATTAATAAATATATTATTTTAATTAATTAAAATAAATGAGAAAATCTACAATCAAGTGTTTACATAGGAATTATACAATTCGTGTTGCAGCAGTATCCTTAAAGATCCATCCCACCCTGGTCACCCTATGCTTGAGCTGTTACCGCAGACGATACAGAACGATCAAAACCAGAACAAATCGACTGGAGAACACTTTTAACCCTAGGGAAGTGCAAGCATTAAATGCTCAATGAAACTCTATTATTTTCTTCAATATGCATAAATCTTGTGCAATATTTGTCATTTTATGTGCAATATGGGTAAAATATGCAACTTTCCTGTGCAATATATGTAAATAAATATTTCAATATACATAAAATTTCTTGTGCAATATATGTATTTTGGTGCTGTTTCTTGCGTAATTTATTTAAGTGTATAAAGTGTGTAAGGTGTAATGTGTGTATCTTGTGTGATATGTGTAAAGCACCAAATTTAGCTGGACATCCCACATGTTCCAATGACAATAAAGATATTCTATTCTATTCTATTCTATTCTATTCTAATATTTAACTACTGAATGGATTATAAAAGTTTTACACCACCTTTCTAATTCCCTTTGAAAATTAATTCTGATTGTGTCTGTACAGGTTTCGATTGAAGTGATTACACGATGCGTTAAAAGTGACATCTCAGAAAGTATAATATTCTTGAATCCAGCCAAACCTATGTATAATTTTTTTAAAAATGTTTACAACAAACCTAATTCAAGATTAAGCTTATTTGTAAATAAGCTTGATGTCAACTTATTTTAAGAAATTATAAATAGGTTTGTCTAGATTTGCTAAGATGTAATTTTTCTTGCTATTATCCTAGTGAAATATTAGGGTCCATGTAAATGCAAACCGCCACAGATCATACATTTACAGTCTTTCTACAGACATCCTGCCAGACAGGGAGGTGCTGAAGACGTGCACTCGATCTGAGCAGCACAGTAAATACAGTATATACCAGGCAACCCCTTCCACATCACCTGTCTCAAAATCTGGATAATAAAATGCTCAGGCTCTGACTGACACAGGCTCAGCAGGAGATGAGCAACTGCTGCAGTTTACTTCAGAAAAGTGGATCTATACCGACATGCCTGACTCCGGTACTTGAGAACAAGGTGCACTACTGTATAACGCAACTTCACTTCAAAAGACTTTAAAGCCATTGAAAAAAAATATGAAGAAAATGCACAAAAACACAATGGAGAAAATTCTCTCCAAAACTTCATCATTTTTCAATTTCGGCAAGTAACGAGAACCCACTGCATGTTTACACGAACACAAAGCAAGCGTACAGGGCGCCTTACAAACTACACCTCAGTGCTGTTAATCTTCGCCTAATCTTTAACGGTTGTTAAAACAGAAAAAAACGAACACTAAAAACCTCCGATTGTGGCCGGAAGGAATGGCTTCAGCGGAGTTGCACGTCTTATAAAATTTGTCTTATATTGTGATTACTTTATCATAATATGTTAATGATTTCTAGCTCCAGATTGTAGTCAATGTACTTAAAATCACATTGAATAATTAAACTAGGGTAAAGAAGCTGCCCTTGTCTTTTGAAACAGAATACCTCTGTGTGTAGTGGCAGTCATTTTAGAAATTACATGTTTCAACTGTGACCACTTATCATGAAGTGTTCCCGGACTACTAATAAAGTGTCTCTACCATAGACACCATACCTTCTGGCATCCACCTAGCCTACTCCCTGTTGGACAACACAACGTTCATGCATCCTCCATTTATCGTTAAGCTACAAGAAGCTTTTGTCCAGCACTACACGCTCTCAGTTTTAGATTTACACTATTATTATAAATATTATTATTCACAATTATTCGACCACTGGCTTATAGCCTAAATTTGTACAGCGGTTCACTGATGTACAGTATGATTTAATTCGGTTTTACCTTAATTCAAGAGAAATTTCTTCTTTGGTTGGTCCTTGGGCAAGATCCTCGTTCCTAAGCCACATACAACGCTAAATATTATGCATCCTGCATATAACTTGTGCCAGATCCTGCGGATCAAATGATCTAATTTGGTAACCCCTTGGACAAAAGGGACAAAGCCAAGAAAAAAAATAGCATTTCTGTATTGTATCCTCCAGGGCCCATCACTTGACAGGCTGATGTCCATATAAAAATGTAGCATATTATAGGTAAAAAAATCCTGATGTGGATATATGAAATACTAGAATTTATCTGCACACTCATAAGCGTTTTTTCAAGGTGGATTGTTTTATGATATCAGGGCGTTTTCCATTTAAATTTCAAAGTAGCATATCTTCTCTTCGCATAGGCCGATTGCGATGAAACGAAGCCTATATGTTACCTCAAGCTCGGCTAAATACGCCTGTAAAAACCAAATTAAAATTTGTTTAGTAGTGTTTACGTGATGCATGCACAAACAAACAGACAGACAAAAATCTGTCCCAAAACCATGTTGATGTGTTCTATTACTCATTCTACGTCCTCCAAATAATTTCTTCACAAATATTTTCAATGTACAGACTTTACAGTTTTATTATATGTATAGATGTGAAAGAAATTTGTCTGTAATTCTGTGACTCTACTGTAGCTTTCTAGCTTTTCCAGCTTGGCTTGCATGGCAGATTTATTGTAGCTAATCAGACCAGGGACTAGCTACAGGGTTAGAGAGGAACGCACAAGTTGTCATCAAAACGATTTCTAAAGTCTGTTAAGGGATTTTGTGTCGCCTAATTGCATGCATATTGTTCATGAAAATAAAAAGATAAAAAATATTGCTTCTTTGTAAGTAAAGTAATGCTAAACAGAATAATTTATGAAGGTTATTAGGCATCTGGTCAGACACAGTGAGCGTAGATGCATATTATAAACACGTACATACACCGGGAAACAAATTATACACACAGATGTGTGCACACAAATAAACTTTGGCATGAAAGCATACGGCACCCTGGATTCCTCCTTCCCTCTCTCCAAACGCGACTCTTCAAATGAACTCCGCTCGTACCTATCGCGGAGACACAAAGTCAAAAGGCTGAGCTGCTTCTGCTGACAAAGTGCTTTTCTTTGCGGTACAGAGCAAAGGTAAAGCAATTCTTCACAGCTATCCCTCTGTGGCTTTCCATCCCGTGTTGGCTTTTTGAAAACCTCAGTGCTCATCGTTCTCTCATTTACATATACACAAGGCGGAAAAAAAAAAAGAAAAAGTTCAGGGTGACACGTCAACTGAAAAATAGAAAATGTATCAATTAGAAAGCTATAATTTCTTAGGAGGAGTGATTTCTTCTCCTCCTTCTATTGACATGATCCCAACACCTCCTCTCATATTGACAAAGCCAGAGAGAGCCCCCAGGAGCTCCATCCATCTCTCCTGCCCATGTCAGCGTGTAAACCGCACAGCCTAATGGTAATTTAAACAGGGCACAAATCATCATCGGAGACAAATGATAACAACCGGAGAGTCCGCAGTGCAAAAAAAAAAAACGCCCACCCTCCTGAGATCTGGAAACATCCGTAGACTGAGGTTAGGAGACTGAGGCTGAAATGAACTCCTGGCTACTAAAATCGGCGTTGCATTACATCAGACGTTCGCTCAGTAAAACCAAAGTGGGATCGTTTGAATCAATCTCGGTTCATTTCTGCAGATATACGTCTTAGGTTGCAGCCACTAACACAAGCACGACTACAAAAGCAGCCATAACTCATTCAGATGGAGGCCTTAAAGAAATATACTCGAGTGCGAGCCACCCACAGAGCATATCCCATTTCTCCCACTTAGACCAATTAAAACAGCTGTTCTGCCCCTTACTTATGGGGCAATAAAATGTTATTGCCCCTCCAGGAGCTATAGAACTGGACTGTCAGGGGGCATGTTTAATGTTCAACTGATCTCCTGGTCTGTAAAACTACAAAAAAAAAAAAAAAAAAAAAGACTAAGAGAGGCATGTTACCGTCTTATGCCGAAATGGAGCTGAAATGTTTATGGGAAATCGAACGAAACTGGATGTTTTTATTTTTCCCCAAAACTATACAAGACTTTGTCGTATGCTACCTGTGACATATTAAAGCAGTTTGAACATTTTGTAAAGACGTATTCACTCCAGTACAGTAGTGAATGCCCATGTATAATGTCATGTAATAAAATCAATTACATCCTTACGTCACTTTAATTCGACACTGAAAAAGGCCATTGCAAATAATAAACAAAACGTGTCTTTCTGAATATGTAACAAAACCTTTTTCGTTCTTTCTTATTTGCAACTCAAACTCATTAGAAAGATTCCGAAGCGAATGTGAAGAGAATCCTCATGACCATACAAACACCTATTGGGGACATATTCAGGACCATACTAACTAGAGATCTACTGGTGACATCTTGAATAAAGAAAAGAGTCATCACAATTGGTCTCCAAAGTCCCTAGTTGGACTGCAGAGGTTCCTAGATAGAGATAGATGGCAACATCTTCAGAACCATACAAACTAGAGACCTACTGCACTGGGGACATTTTCACGAGGATGGTTTTGGGACCATACAAACTAGAGACCCACTGTACAGTACTGGGGACATCTTCTGGGGGATGTTTTCAGGACTATACAAACTAAAGACCTACTGTACTGTACTGGGAACAACTTCAGAGGGATGTTTTCAGGACCATATAAACTAGAGACCTACATCTTCAGGGTGATGTTTTCAGGACCATAATAGGACATTGTTGAGTAATTTCACTAGAGTCAAGATATTTTCACTTGCCACGATATTACTTATTGCAGTGTGTACTTGGCTCTTTGTCCCCTCTACACATTCTAACCTTAAATGTTTTATTTCTTAAGATACATTTGCACAGTAAACGTATTGATTATTTCAAAATGCTCATATAGCACGAAAGTTTTGAAAACTTAGAGGTATGATTGTACTAAAAAGTACCTCAGATAATGCCTTTATTTTAATGTCTTTAAGAAGACATGATGACCAGAGGGCTAGTCTGCATGCCCACTGCAGAGAGGTTTACTGAGCAAAATCAAACAACACTGTATTACTGAAAAATGACACTGACACGAGATGGTCTGTGTGAACAGGACGTCCATGGCTTTGCAGTGAACAGATGAGTAACACATGAAGCGCTGAGTGTGGTATGGATTTCGATCCTATCTTGCTCTCAAGGGGAAAAACGATTCAATCCCGCTGCTTCAGAGCGCGAATCCATTTCGCAGAATGGATGTGATGAATTGGAAAACAGCGAGCCCCGATACTGTGATTTCTGAAACTGTTAAATTGGTAATGCTATGCTGTACGAGTATTACAACAACAACAATAACAGTAAAACACATGGACGAAGAAGGTACTGAGAAATGACTAAGGTTTTGCTATTACAATTAGACTCAACTCAGATCCTCCCTATTATCGACCAAGCTGAATGGACACTGATAAGTCATGTAGAAGAGTCATGAAAATGAGTTTAAACCATCGAACTCGGGACAGGTCAAAACATTTCTGTCAAGTTTCAGAGTAATCTGCTTTCTCCCTTACGAAACAAACATATATTGCAATATACTAGAATTTATATTGCAATACATTAGGAAATATATTTCAATATATGAGAAACTTCTCCGTATATTTGCAATATATGGATGGATAACCTATTGCTATATATTGATTCATATATTTTAAAATACATTGCTGTGCAAACAAAACTGTATTACATTACCGCATGTATGTTTATTGAAACAAAGTATTTTTTATGAGATGATTAAGGTCCAAGCTCCAAATCATATTTTGCCTAAAAAACAACTATTATTTTGTCTTTAAGTTTATTTCACTAACAGAAATTGGTGTTCGACTAACTGAATTAAATTTTATACATGCACTTAATATTTTTTATACATTTCAATCAAAATATTTAGCAATGGAGTAATTATACTGATTAGTTTCAAGAACTACAATCATCACTCATTCCAACTCAATATTCTTTATGTTTAACAACAAAAACTTAAATAATTGAGTAAATTGCCCAGTGCAAGTGCTCATGGGAAGTGTCTGGTGTAACATCAGAGACAAGAAGCGAGGACACACTGCTGTGGGAACGGACAAGAAGCACCTGGAACATTCCTTACAATTCCTGGTAAGTAACATGTTACTGAAATAATGACTCTGTCTGCATTCATACACAACTTTATAGTGTGTAAGTTACTGTTCTGAATCCTGTCACAGCCCCGCTCCAGAGCTAATGATAGCTACCTAGCAACAGGCCAGTCCTGGTGTTCACTGTGATTTAGCTTGTTTGTTCCAACCACCAAACTGCTCAGCTACAGCGCGGTTAATACAGATCATTAAAATCTGGTGTAAAAGGAGAGATTTATTCGTTTAAAACTGAGCAGCGTGCATGTCGTGCTTTCCTCCGGGTCTCTCGCTGTAGGCGGCCGTGGTTGTGCCGCAATATTTGAATTTCTCCCGCCAAGTGCGGTGTTTTTGCCCAGCCTACCGCCACTGTGGCGAGGATATAAAACTAGCAATAAATGTTCAAATAATTAACGCGTTTGTAACGGTCCACCTCACACACTGAACCGCGAGTCTGCATGTTTCACTCCAACACTTTAAGGAGGAAACGCAGACCAGAGCGAGTTTAAACAGCAGAGATGAGGTGCAGTGTGCGGGGTCTGGCAGTGTTTAGGCACCTGGCAGTGTTTTATCCGTTACTCTGTGAGTATTTTAACATGATTAAACACTGAGCACGCTGCTGTAGGAAACTGTTCGAAAAAAACTTAAATGCATCAGCTTTTAATTGGGAGAAATTAACATAAAATTTAAATATTTAAGTGAAATATGTTATCTATGTTGTGATATGTAAGTAAAAGAAACTAAAACTGATTTTCAATTGTTATATTTTTTGTGTGAAACATGTTATATATTTTCAATATCTCTTTCACAGCACCAACACCAGTAACGAAGTTGAATCGAGATAAAACAGGAGGTAAATGTCAACCATTTTAATGTTACAGAAGTATGCAACCATTGAATCAAAGCTAGAAATTTAAACGCTTTAAATATTGCATATAATATATTATATGAAATTTAATATGTCTAGAATATACTGTATTTTCCATTAACTAAAGTAAATATTTTTTAAAAATTAGTTGATTGTAATGTGTAAATAAAGTTGTGTATTATTTTTATACAAGGGACACAGGGAAGTACAAGGAACGTTCAAGTCAAAGAGGGACCTTTGATTATGTAGAATAACAAAACACACTTTATAACTATATATTTTTTCTCTATATATGAAGTTGTGCATTGTTCTGCAAGAGCAAAATGCCTTTTGGTGATCATAGCAGTTTTTCGTAAAAACCATTCCACTGGAATATTCACCGGAATGACTGTAATGGGCTCTGTAAAATCAAATCGGTTTTTGCATCTTTGTTTCACAGAATTTATCACAAGTCCTGCTTTGACTTGAACATCACTCGTAGATCAGTATGATTTTATTAGTCCAAAACGTGTATTTGAACGGAAGTACTATTTTACCTGTCTGCTTTACCTGTCTACACTTTACAGACTTTACAGTAACAGTCACACTTGTACTTACTTGTACACTATTGTTCCTTTTTTAGGTGCCAGCTTATGGGATGGCAGTGTGAGCTTTGCACATTTGTTAAATCATCAAAAGGAACTTCCATGATTATGGAGTGAAGCATGGTACCACTGGTCATGGATATTTAGTGTCCTGTCTTCATTTAGACTATCATTGCTTTTTTAAGACCTGAGAAGGTCTGCACACACATTTGTATGGATCCCACAGTTTGCAGGAAACTGAAGTGTGAAGGTGTGCAATTTTTCAGATTTCAAATGTGACTCATTAGATTCTACTAGATTACAAAAGTCTACTTTCCAGATGTTAAATGTATAATACTTGTGGCAGAAGTATTGTTTGAGACTGTTTACTAATAAGATCAATTCAGCTCATTGTTTGATCTTGTTACCTGTCATTTGCAAAGTAAACCAAGTTTTAGTTACATGAGTTTAGACTTCATGAAGGACAGTTGTCCTTTTGGAAATATTTTATTTATTTTTAAAGTGGCTTTGTTCATTTATAGTTGTTTCCATGTTACTATCATGTTTTAAAAAATAAACCTTGTTCAGTTAATGAAGAAACTATATTGATGTATTATTCAATACATTATTATTTTATTTCATGTTTACCATGTATACAATATATAATATGAATATGATATGATTTAATATAAATCAATATATTTTCAAAAATATTTAAGACATATGTTCCCATATAAATCTGACTATATTATCTTTTACAATGAGTTATATTATCTAATATAATTTTACATGTATATTTCCATATATTTACAATACATTTTCCAATATATAATCTCATTTAATGTGGGACATAATTCAATATAGATAACAATATATTAAACAGTATAACAATGTATTTATTCAATATATGAAAATGGCAATAATTGTAATATTTGAATATATTTTCATATATCCTATTTCATATATTTATGATATATATATATATATATATATAGTATAGAATAGATCATAACATATATTACTATGTACTATTCACAATATATGAATACACATAAAATATATTGTCACATAATATATTGAGAAATATTGGATTATAAACTGATGCAACTGATCACTCTTTATGTCCCAGGTTACCCTCGTGTCTGTTACTGTCTGACTCTTATTTTTCCGTCCTGATGCCTGATATGATGTCATCCTTGACTGACACGTCTACCACTGGGGGCTCGTCGTCTCGTCCTCCAAACCTGCCTGATTTATTCATTTATTTATACTTTTATCTGCTGTCTTGGATGATGCCACATGGATACCTTTTTAAAAATAGTACCTAAACACTCCTGCTACAGTTATAAAGATTGTTAGCACTTATTCACAATCTCATCAGAGGAATATAATTTTAACAAATACTAGACATCCCCGTGAATTCGCTGGCGTGGCATTTAATTGCACACTCATAAGCGTGTATTAAAAAATGTACAGCGCCACCTGTTGAATTTTGAGATGAACTAATGATTTTTCCAAGGTCGATTTTTGCATGATATAAGGGCGTTCTCCATTTAAATTACAAGGTGGCGTATCATCTCCTCACGATGAAACAAAGCCAATGTGTTACCCCAAGCTCGGCTAAATACGGCTCAGTAGTTTTTACGTGATGCCGAAAATTCCAAAAGCTTCAATCTTACTTCCATGATCTTCAATGTACAGACATGCCAAATTTACAGTTTTCTTATATGTATAGAAGATATGACTTTATAACATAGTACAGTGGTGTAAGATAAATGAAGTATAATCCTTACTGTACTGCTGTATAATCATTAGTCAGCATTAAGATGATAGGTTCCTCTCATCATTTCGTCATCACTGGGATTTTCCTTGCCACTCTTGTCTCTGGCGCTGTATAAATCTCTACCCATTAACAGTCCTCTGTATCGCTCAAATGGACAGATGAGTGTGTGAATCTGTATGTAGTTTGCATGCTGCCTTGTGGCACACTAGTATCTCATTTGTGGTGTACTCCCACGTCCTGGCCAGGATAAGATCAGCACACAAACATTATTAACAAGCGCAGTGTGTCTCCATGAAAGTATTTTTCTAGGAATGCTTAAGGGTAAGTACTTGTCTCTTAAGTACATTCTAAAAATATATTTCTACAGTCGAATATGCACTACCGCTCAGAAATCACCTCGGATTAGAGCCGTTATAAAGTCTTTACAGATCATGATTAGCAGACACATCTCAACGTTAACTGTTCAGAGAAGATTAGTGCAGATTTATTTTTCATTGCTTTACAGTATAGAAAGATATAAAAATCAGGAACGACCACGGAGTTAGAAAGTGATCCCTTACTTTTGCGGGGTAGTGCATGTCATTTAAAATCATGAGTTGCGTTTACCTGGACCTTAATACTTTACTAATAATGGGAATGATGGACCAATCGGAGTCGTGTTTCCAGCTCAGTCTGACCTGAACCGGCCCAAACTCATTGAGCTCATTAGAATATTACTAGCATACTGTATATTTCGCACATTTGCCCTATATGGGGGTAACGTTAGATAATGTAACAAGCTTCCTAGATGGAAAATTTAGCTAAAATCGGGTAACTCAGTATGACCACCACTTTGCTCCTGACTTTTTTCCACTGGGTATCTTGCTGAGGGAGGAGCAAAAGGACGAAGAAAAATAAGTTGAACTGGAGTTTGAAATTGTGATTGGAATCCGACTGAGATTTACAGAAGACTTCTGAAAAAAAAAAAAACATCTGAATGGGTCAAACATGTAAAAAAAAAAAAAAAACTGTACGTCCGTGAATGAAGATCCCACCCGAGGTGAGTGCACTGCAGTCGTTCCTGTGAACATTCAGAGAGTGGAACACCTGATCCTTGAAAATCGACGGATAACTTGTCGCCAACTGCCAGAAGAGAACTGTACACACAATCATTCACTAAAACCACTTGCACGTTACTGGAACTTGACAGGGAGTTATTGCCACACCCCTGTACAGTCCTGACATTCAGACGTGAAGCAGGAAGTCTGATCATGGCTCTGGCCAAGTTTTACTGAGAAAACTTTCAAGCGCTAGTGAAACACTGGGATAAGTGCATTAGTGTAGCAGGGGATTATATAGAGAAATAAAGGCAGTTTTGACTCTCATAACCGTGTTCTGTTATTCTGCACAATCGAAAGTTCCGGTTTGGCTTGAACATCCCTCGTGCACCTCGTGTCGACTGAACACTTCAAGCACACAAAGTTTTTCGAATTGTAAACGCTTATCGGACATGTTCATGTAGACGGTTAATTTGTAATCGGAACGGATCGGATTACCTAGCTAGACTCTTTAAGCGTCTGAAAGCGCATGATGCTGATATTAGGTGACAGGATTATGCTGTAAATATTTCATCCCGTTCCACCTTACGCACCAGTTCATAAGCTGCCTGTCTAACAGGTGGCATTTTTATAGCATTGATTCAGTGCTTAAATCCTCAAGCCCAGCTGTGCAAACAGGCAGAAGAATGTCACACACATTAAAAGACACTTACTGATGTACAGATGAACGAGGAGCTGATAAACAGAGTAGCAGCCGGGAGGTGTAAATCTACTGCTTTTTTTTATTATTATTTAATTTTTGGGGGGTTTGGTGTCCTTGTGAATATGTTGAGTGAATTTCCGAATTCAAATGTGTAGTGGCAACGTCGCTTGACCCTGTGTGTGTCTGAGTTTCTGCGTCTGTAATCAGAGCCTATTACCTAAGTGTGTAATAGGTGTGTCTGCTTGTCCCTGTGTGGGTTATTTGAGATCCCGTGCATACGCGAGTACGTGTCTGAGTGAACCGTCTGAGTCTTTACAGACTGGCTGAGGCGGACACATCCTGGTGTTTTTCATTGTTAGATCCGTTTGCAGAGCTCTTTTTTTTTTTTCTCCTGGTTATCTGAAGGTCAGTCATATTCCCTTTCTTCGTGCTTAGTTAGAAAGTTTTACTCTGCGGAATCCAGCCTCTGAAATTCAAGATTCAAGATCAGATTCCGCTGGAGTGGTTGGAAAAAAAATCGAAATCAAATGCATAATATTCTGTGTATCCTGTATATCAAATCAAACAGTTAATAAGTCTAATGAATCTATTTTCTCAATAAGAGAAGAGCACTAAAAGTCTTTCTCCTGATTGGTCCACCCCTGACAAATGAGTTACAGCACCCTTGGCTTCTTTCTGCTCATTCCTTCACTAAGGGGAAGAAAATGAGAGCCACTGCTACAACAGAGGATGCTGGGTAAAACCCATGAGAGGCCAGTCTGCTTTGATGGATACGAATCGAATTATTCCGTGCGCTTTTTTGCGGGATGTGAAAAAGATCATTGGTTCGAGTTCCACTGTCCATTCGTCATAGAGCCGATGCCAAAAGGGAACGTTAAGGTTGCAATTCATCACGAGGAGACCAGAGAAAGAGAAAGAAACAGAGCGAGAGAGAGAACGAAAGAAGGAATCAATATAGATGAAAATACTGGCAGGGAATATGTGTATATGTATATATACAGTCTTATGCAAAAGTTTAGGCACCCCTTGATAAATAACAGATTTTGGTGATTTTTTTTTATCGAAAAGATTAAAAATCACCATATCACCTCTGTTATATCTGCCAGATGAGGTGTTACTAAGTACTGATTATGTAGGGTCCCCAAATTTTGCACAGTTCCATATTAATGTTCAATTTATGGCATAAGATGTAACTATGAATCAGGGTTTGCTGAAAATATTGTGCATTTCTTCCATTTCCAAGAGAGACTGTGTTAACATCTTTTCAATTAAAAAAAAATCATTTATCAATTATTTATCAAGGGGTGCCTAAACTTTTACACATTTAGGTTTTTACGAACGCAAAAAGGCATATTTTTTTTTTTTAAAGGCATATTTCTATATTCCTTTGCATATCATCAGTTTGTGGTAGTGTGTGTGTGCGTGTGTGTGTTTGTGAGCGTGTGTATGTATGTGTATGTTACCCCCTCTAGACTTGTCCTCTCCGTGTCATAATGTTCAAACGTTTTTGTTTTTTATATTTCACTTTTGATATTATATTATCTCACTCCTGGACATGTCAACTTAGTGAATGTGTACGCGATTATTTTCTTTTTCTTTCAGGTTTGTGTCATTTACTTCAATCATGTGTTCCTTAAGGAGGACCTTTACCCTTGTGGCAGTCCATCAACGTGACCTGACCTTTCACAGCTCATCTGTGTCGTTGTGACCTCCATGACTCTAACAAATTATGTGCAAACTCCCCTCTCTCTCGCTCTCTCTCTCTATTTCTCTCGCACACACACACATGCACACAGTCTAAGAATTCCACCTACACTTTATTTTATTTCATCATTATTACACATGTTTTGTGTACATTATGTAAAAAGCTATCTTGTACGAATCTCTTGAATAGTAATGGGTTCCTCTTACACAATCTTATTACCGGCCTCATCCATGACTATTATTATCCATATGGGAATCAATAAAATATTGACATTTAAATTTTATTAACTTTTTTTTTATGATAAACGTTTCGGTCTTAGTGAAATGGTTATGTAAAGTAGTCTAAAGATTACCTGCCGAAAAATGATCAATGGAGTCTTTCAACCTACACACAGCAGGGATTCTTCACAATTTTCTTAGCCAAGGACGCTATTAACTGTAAAATAAATATCATGCATGTAACATATTGTTTAAACACCATCCTGCACCAGCTGTTTAGCCTGGGCAAATTTTTATCAAATGACAGAGCAAGGATCAGAGATCTGGAAGACGACATTCGACTACAAAAATCAAAGTTCGAATTGTGATGATGCAACATCCACCCACACACAAGTGCCCAAGAAAGAAGGAGCGGCGACACCTCGCTCCGAGATCAATCGCAGCAACACCAGCAAGTCATGCGCATGTCACATGCATAAGTGGATGGATAGCGTGTGTGATGATAATCAGAGGTGGAGTACGTTTAATTTACTACTGTAATTAAGCACATATTTCACATATCTGTACTTTACCTGAGCAGTTTTATTAGAGATTACGTTTAACTTTTACTCCAGTCTTCACTTCGCTCCATTCCTGCATGGCGACGTGTTTTATATAACCTGAGTGATGTATAGCGTTTAAAGCTGGAATGTTCCCACCTGCTGGCTGTTACGAATGATTTGCTTTAATCAACTAGCAGGTGTTTGAAATCACAAGTGGAGACGTTTGCAGACAGCAATGAGACAGAGAGAGACAGAAAGAGAGAGAGAGAGAGAGTCTTTTACTATGACTTAAAGGCTACAGTGAGCTAATAAAAGCTCAGTACACTTTTGATATTTAAGTCAATTTGAAGGAGAGTACTTTTGAACTTTTACTCAAATACATTGTAAATGATGGACGTCTAGTTTTACTCAAGTTATATTTCTACTCTCACTAGAAAAGGATTTGTGTACTTTGGCCACCTCTGATGATAATAATTGACAATGTGAGAAGGGGACAGCAATAACGAGGTCTAAATAACTAAACTAATCAATAACTTTCTGACCGGAAGACCTCAGTCAGGACGGATCAGGAACTGCACCTCCAGCACCACCACACTGAGTACTGGGGCCCCACAAGGCTGTGTGCTCAGTCCCCTGCTGTTCACACTGCTGACTCACGACTGTGTAGCGACACACAGTTCGAATCACATCATCAAGTTTGCTGATGACACGACCGCGGTGGGTCTCATTAGCAAGAACGACGAGTCAGCGTACAGAGAGGAAGTACAGAGGCTAACGGACTGGTGTAAAGACAACAACCTGTCTCTGCATGTTGACAAGACAAAGGAGATGGTTGTTGACTTTAAAAGGACACGAAGCGACCATTCTCCGCTGAGCATCAACGGCTCCTCGGTGGAGATCGTCGAAAGCACCAAATTCCTGGGTGTCCACCTGGAGAATTACCTCACCTGGTCCCTCAACACCAGCTCTCTGCACAAGAAAGCCCAACAGCGTCTCTTCTTCCTGAGAAGGCTGAGGAAGGCCCAGCTTCCACCACCGATCCTAACCACCTTCTATAGAGGGACTATCGAGAGCATCCTGAACAGCTGCATCACTGTCTGGTTTGGGAACTGCACCACATCGGACCGCAAGACCCTACAGCGGATAGTGAGGACAGCAGAGAAGATCATCTGGGTCTCTCTTCCCTCTATCGAGGACATCTACACCGCACGGTGCATCCACAAAGCCACCAGCATTGTGGCTGATCGGTCACACCCCTCACACTCACTCTTCACCCTCCTGCCATCTGGAAAAAGGTACCGAAGCATTCGGGCACACACATCCAGACTGTGCAACAGCTTTTTTCCACAAGCCACCGGTCTCCTCAACAATAAGGGTCTAGACTAATAAATACACACACGCGCACACACAATCACTCAGCTTAACTCATCTCAAAACATTGAGACTGGACTGATTAATCAACACAAGCGCAAACACACTGATCTACACTACCAGACTACTGTACACACCAACCTGTAAATGCTCTTTTGCACAATATTCATGACTGGACTACTTTTTGCACTAACTTTTTTAATTCTTGCTGCTACGTTAAGGAACATTTACTGTTTCTCCACCACCTCAAGTCCACAGAGTATTATGTTATGTTATGTCGTGTTTGTTGCACTGTCAGTTTGTTGCTCTTGTTTACATTTGCACATGCACTTTATGTGGGTCTGTTGTCTTTAATTATAAAAAAAAAGAAAGAAAAAAAACATTGATAGTCTTCCTCGCTGAGTTGGCTAGTTAGTTTTTGTTAATTTATGTTGTAAATTTATGTAGTCAGGACAATCTGTCTTGTCTCCGCTAGCCAGCTAACTAGGTCTCTTCGTTAGCTAGTTTAGTTTTTCTGTTAATCTTTGTTGTAAATTTATGTTGCATGTAGCACCTTGGTCCTGGAGGAACGTTGTTTCGTTTCACTGTGTACTAACTGTATATGGTTGAAGTGACAATAAAGCCTACTTGAACTTAACTTGTAAAAAAAAGACACTGATAATGACAGGGAGGAGACGAAACAAAAAGACAAGCTTAAAACAAAAGAAAGCCACTAGGAGCAAATATTTATAATTGTATTTATATTGAGTTATTGGTTCTACAGTAGATCCAACTCATTTGCCTCCGAGTGGTGCAGTGATAAAGTTCTCGGCCTATCATCCAGAGATCGCGAGTTCGATTCCCGGGTGATACTGTAACCTCTCGCAGCCGGAGGTCTAGAGAGAGCTGATTGGCCGAGCTCTCTCGGAGGGGAGGGATGAGAGGTACTGATGTAATGCTCGCACATTAATCACGGCTCTACAGCCAATCAGGGGCGGCTGTAAGTTCATGCAAGCGGAAGGAGTGGTCCTCCGAGTGTATTACGCCGCCCCCCAATGATGCGTGAGCAAGCAGTTCGAAAAGATACGGTCGGCTGGCGTCACGTGGTTCAGAGGAGACATGTGACAGTCTTCGGCCCTCCCGACTGAGTGGTAGTAGTAGCCTTAATGTGGGAGCGCCCCTTGTGACGGGGAGGAATTGAACACGACTAAATTAGGGAGAGAATCAGGGAAAAATCCCCCCCCAAAAAAGAAAAAAATATTCAACAAACTCAAACAAGGCGAATAACTATAAAAACCCCAAAACAACAACAAAAACAGACCCTCTGATAAATAGATAGATTAATAGACTACTATATTAATTCCAAAGCAGCTATAATGTATATTTACTATGTATAAAGTGACTATGTGCACTACAAATCACTGAGCTATTAATATAAACAATCAACATTGTTTGATACAGTTTTCAGAGGACGTCTGTGACATCAAAAGCTCCTAATGCTAATGTTGAAATTAATATTATTAATACTGTATTCTCACCGGCATTTAAGTGATAGAACTTAAGTGACAAAAAAATAAAGTCCATTTGTAGATGAAAAGCTGACAGTTGGGAATATAAGCCCCAAGCCACCGCTTTCATACAAAAAGTGCTACATACTGCATCTACTTCAATTGTTCTTTTGAACATGACTGCGCGAGCACGGTTCTCCGAATGCGAATGACTCCAAGGGCAGCTGTTTTATACGGACGGCCTGTATAGGCAGCGAATCATTAAAATTCTTGTTGCGGACAGGCAGAGCTCATCTGTCTGACTCCTTCATAAGAGCGTTGCCTCACATGCCTCCGGATCAAACCGTGCTCTGAAAAGAGTTCTCATTGTTCTGAGTCGTACTCCCAGTTCCTGCTGCTCTGAAACACAAAGCTCTGGTATGGATTTTTTTCTGATGAGGAGACGGTCCCGGATTTTTACGGTAGAGGAGGAGGGGCGGACTCTAAGGGCAAGGATGAAAGACCTGATGGCCTCTGATAGATTCGTGGTAGCATCTTCTGCCTACAGCTACACAGCTGCAAGAAAGCTAGAATCACAAAACAGGCCCATTTAGGGATTTGGGTATCATGTGGAGATGTGCGGAGATGACAGAGGAGCACATGAGAGCATGAAGTGTTTATACTAACAGAGGAAATGAAACAAATCAAAGTATCTGGAGGACAAATCAGCGTCTGATGAAAGACCCGATGTCGGATAAAGCTGATTATACTGAGGCCCATACACAAGCTCTAGACCTCTACAATTCATGAAAAAATCTGATCCTTTTTGATCCCTCGTTTATTAGACTGAAATGAATGCCATCACTAAACGCACGGTAAATACATTAATCTGTAAAAAAAAATAAAAGAAAATAAAATTAAGCCATCACTGAAAATAATTCAGTGTAGAGCTCATTCCCTGACAAGTCAATTACATCTAGCAGTAATTAACATGTCGCTGGCACTCTATAGAGAAACGTAATAAAGCTGCCGTATAAAGAACAAAGTAAAACAAGGTTTGTCGATATAGGAAAATAATAAAGATGCGATGTAAAAATGCAGATACTTACTTTCCCCCCTAAAGCTATAACAGCTTATTCCTAAGCATTTTATTCCTCTTGTACTACAATAATATGCCAGCAATTACAAAAAAAAATAATAATAACACAAAAGAAAACAATACATCACACTTTTATCCATTTAGTGTCACATAAAAAAGGTTAGCTTCTGTTATCACTTACATTACAACTGTTTTCCTCCTCACCAGCCTTTCTGTTTATTTCTTTCTCCTGATTACAACATTTGTCATATTACAAATGAACTGCAATGGAAACGGTTGTTCTGGAAACTCCCAACATAGATGGTCACCATAACAATGACTGGACGTAGAAAAGGAATCAGGAAATCTAACAGCACTGTGTTGTAATGCGAATTTAATGCATCCAGGGTAACACTTTTTTTTTCGAGCCTCAAACACTGGGAAAAGAAAATTGAGCAAACAAATATTATTTTTGATTATTTTATATGGATCTGGAACTTGCCTGAATATATTCAAATGCATGTTTTAAACTATACAGCACTGTACTTCTCTCCTCTAAACCCTAATATTCTACAATAATGAGAATAATCACCTAATCAGACTACTAATGCATCATGTAAACACCTCAGTCTGACCTGATTTGTCCCTTTCAGAATGATGTGTGTTATCTGTTCAATAAATAAATATTGGCCATGTAAACATTTGATCCGATCGTTTCTCCCTTGTCAGAATAAATATATCCTATCCGGGGGGGGGGGTTCCACGTGGGTGTAACATTAGCTGATGTGTTGACTTGATGGTAATTAAATTTAATGTCCCTATTTCTACAACTCTCCCACATTTCTTTCATTTGGACTTTCACGTAAAGGGACTTTACTGAAGGACGGAGCACTGATTGGCTCACCATTTCACAAGCATCTAACCAATCATAGACGAGATTGAATTCTTGCAACCAATCATAATGCAGAGGGTGGGATTTACCAGAAGAGATTGGAAACCTTCACATTGAAGGGAAAAAAACTTGATCTTTTTCTGTTACAAAGTCCTGTACATACTGTATGAACATTCGAGTTACAAACTTTTGAAGATACGAACATAGTTATAGTTATATCAAACGTCTGGTGTACATTGTCACGTGCGTGTAGCTTATATACTCTGCAAGTGCAGTACAAGCCCAGGATGTCTGGAAGCAAGCGTGAAAGCAGCCGCGACGACGCTGGTACAAGCGCCAAGCAATAACGATGGAGACAAAAGTAAAAATTATTGAGAGAACGGATCGAGGTGAAAAGATGGCAGACGTTGCTCGTTCTTTTAACATGAAACGTTCAACAGTCGGAACGATTCTAAAGAAAGCTGTACTGTAAAATACTGTGTTATATTACAATTGTGTTAGTATTCTAGTACCTAGACAATATTTGTTGGACTTACAAACAAACTGGACTTACGAACGAGCTCTCGGAATGAAACGTTCGTATTTAGGGGAATTACTGCATTTCCGGTTTCCACAGAGGGGATAATTAAAAAAAATTAACAGATATAAATGCTTTATGCATTTAAAGGGACAGATTTATTTTTATTCAAGGCTGTCTTAAGTCAAAATTGAGGTGAATATAAGTACATTATAAATTGGTCATTATAAACTTTCCTGCTCTGCACACTGACCATGAAATTTGTCACCCGGAATGCAAATAGAATGTACAAAATAATTCATACCAAATTCCACAACCTCTTTCCATGCAAAAATGCATTCCAAAGTTCATCTGAGACTCATGTGCAGCTTCTGCACTAAATCGAGTTGGTATCTTTTAAAGTTTTCTTTCACCTGAACTAACCATACGGCTAGTTGCAGAGCAGGAAAATATAAACCAAGACCTATGGTAATGTACTTATATGCACCTCAATTTTAATATAGGAAAGACTTGAAAAAAATGTGAACTATGCTTATCGGATCAATGTCCATGTAAAGTGTTACTGTCGTGTATAGGCAATGTGCATCCCCGGCAGGGAAGTACAAGCCCAGGATGTCTGGAAGCAAGAGTGAAAGCAGCCTTGAAAACTCATCCAAAGCTCTTTTTGGAATTATATCAATCTGATTAAAATAAAAAAGAATTCCAAAAAAAGAAAGTAAATGGACACGCCTTCAATCTCCTTTCAATTTTACCTCTAAATAAATATAAATTACTGAAGAGACAACTCAAGATAAATCGCTTATTGTGTACAGTAGGATTGGCAATGTATGGTTGGTTAAGATTCCTTACATCTTTATGCAGCGAATGGTTTTGATCCATTCTCTAAAAGGATCAGGATTGATCCTAATCAGATTAACGTTTAACCATGGGAAGTTGAGTTATGCAGCCAGCTTAGCACTCCTCACACGCATTAAACAGGAGGACAGGATGGAAAAACGGACAGGAAGGAGATTTGAATGACTTTTCACCTCCTAATTCTTCCCTGAAATAACCTGGAAATCAAATAAAATGTACGAGCTGACCGCTACAGCCCTGCAGCATCATGTCTGTTTTTCAGCAATCACAGGGCTTTTCGAAAATGCAGGTCCTAATCTGGTGCGGTTTTGAAGGAAAAATGGCTGTGTGTATCTTTTTTTTTTTCTTCTGGTGCTCTTCCACGGGGATTGAGGGACCCGGCAGCTTGCCAGGGAAGACCCTGTCCAGATTTGGCAGACGACTACAAATGCTTGGCAGCGCCGCTGGCTGAACGGTGCCAAAAGCGCACACTGGCACTGACTGCTGAGGTTCAGAGAGAGGTGAATCACTGCTCACAGTAGTAGTAATAGACCCACAGCTGCAAACCAGGTTTTAAAGACGTGAAGTCTCTCTTTCTGTGTAAAAATAGCCGGCTTTAGGATAATGCACTATAAATGTGGTTATGTAAAGGGCTGTAGCAGGTACAGCTTCGCATATAGAGGATTGCTGGCTTGCATAAGAAATATTGAGGGTAGAAGGAGTTTAATCTCGTGAAGAACTTATAGTTCAGCTTTATGTAACTTTTTTCGGGTTTTAACTGGAACTTTTCCCATCCGCTGGTGTCCTCATAAAAATATGGCAAGACTCAGAATGAGTGGGATCAATGTGTTCATCAGCGGTAATGAGGTTTATTCGGTTTGGTTCATTAAAACCCGCCTACATTCTGGCCTAATAAAAGGAAACGAAAGCAAGGGGAGTCTTTTTGCGAACAGCTTTTTTTTTCTTTTTTTTGAGGATGCTGTAATTACTTCCCGAGAACCCCAGATGAGAACGAAATTAACTCATTTGTGAGAGTGAAGAGAAATTGCGAGAGTGAGGGAAGGGGAAAAAAGATTGTGGGGTGGAAAAGGATACGAGAAAGTAGCGAGGGGAAAAAAGAAAAAAAAAGAAAGACGGGGAAGAGGAAGAATCTGAGCAGTAGTGCTGAGATTTTTGCTGCATTGCACCTCGACTCGCAATCTCCCATAATCTCTATAGTCGTTTCCATGAATCGTTTCCTGAATCCAAAAAAATTAAAATAAATAAAAATTCACTGACATATTTAAACTTTATTTCAATGTCTTTCAAGTCATGGACATCAATAGAGAGGAATAACATGAGCGCTTCATCCAAATCCAAAAGACAATTAAAAGATTAGTAACTATAAACAACGTCTCAAGGACAGACAAATTCTGCAGTTTTTTATTTATTTTTTTAAGTTTTGCCCTACAGTGAGCATCAACCCACTTCCAAACAGTTGACAAAGAATTGTGTCTTTTCCCAGGTTTGGAACTGCGGGGTGAGAAATTAAAGACAGGATAGATGGAGCAGAACAGAGGGATGGATGTGAGAGATACCAGGTGCAGATGCCAGCCTATTAGGTAACGGTGATGATAATTAGAATGAGACGAGGGCCATTTGCATTGCAGACGGGAGCCCTATTTAAAGAAAAAATAACATGGCCTTCCAGCAACATCTGCAGCAGAGCAATCACCGTCGTCCCCTTCTGTTCAAACAGTTATAAAGCGGAGCTGATGGAAACAGCTACTACACCTCTAGCGCAGAACGTTGCCTTTGCCTCAAACCTGTTAGAGAGATTACATTAAACAATCAAGGCATACCTTATCTTTATTTATACAGGCGGTTTGGAGGGATTCTGAAATATATACACATGAGCTAATGTGCACGGAGAGCATGATTATGTTACAGAAATATTGTGTTTTTGAACTTGTTCATTAATTCATCTTCAGTTAACACTTTATTCTGGTCAGAGTCAGACACACAGTGCATAAGCTGGGTATACAGTACACTCACATGAATGTACTGAACCAAATACCAGTGGTGGATAAATTACACAAATCTTTACTGGGGTAAAAGTAGAGATATCCCAGGTAAAATATTACTCAAGCAAAAGTTTAAGTCCTCCATTTACATTTCTATGTCTACTTCAATTTACTTACTCACACAGTGTAAAGCAAGTATTTGAATGAAAACTGCCAATGTTCTAGAAGGTTATAGAAAATTCTAAAAAATAAATAAATAAATAAATAAAAACCTTTTGCATGTTTTGATACATTCTAGACATCTTCTGGAATGTTCTAATAAGTGCTGGAAAGTTCTGGAAAATTCCAGAAATTTCTGGAATACTCTACAACTGTCAAACATTACAGAAAGTTCTAGAAAATACTGTAAGCAACTTACCACTGAATTTAACTGTAATTTTAAAACAGTTTTAAAGCGTTTCAAAACATCTTTGTTCAGCAAAGTTTAAGCAGAACTAATAGTTTTTTTTTTACTTTTCTATTCTGATACAATTAGGAAATTTTGCTAACTTTCTAAACCAAACCAGGCAAAAGACAAGAACATTTAAAATTGTTACATTGTGTTATCAAACGTACTGAGCTTATATTAGCTCATGTGTAGCCTTAAGGTCTTGTAAAAGACTCTCTCTCTCTGCCTCCATACTGTCCTTCCAGTCATGAGGTATTTTCGGCCAACCCACGGGCACATTAAATTCAATCCAGTAAAATGTTATTTATATAGTTCTTGAATAGCTTGAAATAGGAGTATTAATTAATGTTACCAGCATATTGTTTTATGAAGCGTGAAGCACAGCATATTCCATAGCATCGTCTCATGTGCAACTATGCTAATGCTAATACTAGCAAACACCATCAAATCCCGGGGGAATCATATATTTGTACACTGCTAATTAATATCCTTATTACCTTTTTCATCAATTTTCTTTTAATAATTTGAAAACATTATGAACCACCACGACATACTGCATATTAAAATAATCAGCATAACAGAAGGTACGAATTGCTAAGCAACAGGTAACATTTCGGGGTTTTTTTTGTTGTTGTTGTTGGTTTTTTGGGGGGAGCTAAGGCTCGAATTCAAGAGCTACTCTCTGTTTAGCTATTTTTATATTTTGTGCTTTTAATAAACTACACGTTCCTCATTCTCACACTAATATCCTTTAACCAACATTTGCATCCTTATACAGCTACAGTAATCAACAGTTGCACTAACTAAACAGACTGAATGTCAGAAAATACCGTCCAACTGTGAACGCCGTATCTGCTCTTTGTCCTACTGCTAAAACCTGCAAACAGCCCTCTAAACAGACTCCAAATCCACTTCAACTTTCAACCCCTGGTCTTTCCGTGATCATTCAAGAGCACTGGGATTTAATGAGGTAATTCAAACACACTGATGCAATTTTTATACAAGCCTCACAGTTAAAAATCAGTATGCCTGATAAGCCTGGTCCTTTGCCGAGCAGGATCTTTCATTCATTATTGATGCGTGGAGAGAGAGGAGTCTACACCTGAAGGCACACAAGGATTCCCAAAGCCAGGCTGGTCATCAAAGCCTCCTCCATAATCTCTACTTTACTCCTTCTCAACCCCCTCGCACCCTCCCTCTCTCTCTCTTGTTACGCCACATTACAAAGCCCATCGTACTCAATTTCTATAAACCAGCAATGTTTAATTATAAAATTATTTGCATCATCATATGCGCATTAAGCTCATAGTGTGATGGTTAAAGCCTCACAGCGTTCTAATTAAAATGGTGATATGAATGTCTCAAGGCCGACTAGGCCTGTTTGTGCGACTCGGATACGCAGCACTTCCAATCTGTGTTCGAGTGAAAACCGGTGGCATCTTTATGGGTCTGTTTTTCTAAAAGCGTACACCGAACAGTCATTAATGCCTCAGTAATTACTTCTATGATCTTCGTTCACATAGCTGACTAGCTGACACTTTGTGTATGAGGCTTTTTTTTTCGCTCTCTCTCATGTAATTAAACGTCAGATTGATAGCTCTGTTGCAGACAGTACTACAAAAACCACAGGCGGGAAATGAGGAACCGTACTGACAGAGGATTTGGAGTTAAACGTATTAGAATGAGAATTCAAATTCACTCAACGGCACAAGGCTGTTGTCACAGATCAGATGTCAGTAGCTGCAGAGTTCATTCCGTACAGTAGTATGGTGTGATCTTACACTATCATTGGTACACTGGCACCTCGCATAGCTCTAATCTGATGAAAATACAGAGAGAAAGCAAAGTTAGGAATTGTTTAGTTAGACGTGTTAGACTTCCAGCTGCTGAGGAGAAAGCCCATGATAACTTTAGCAAGTTGTACTTGTAAAGGTGCTTGATTCTGCTGTCCTATAAACTTGACTCCATCATTGCACACGATGGTTGGTCGCGATGACCCACGCCATCATTACAGACAAGTTATGTTGCTGAGGAACCCAATCTTCTTGCACCCCTCCCAAATTATTTACACGCACTCACACACACCTTCAAAACATTAACCACTATGCCACTTAGGTTACTAATAAACACAAATTAAATAATGTCCTAATCAGTGCAAATACTGTTTGTTTGGTTTACATATTGTATAACCTGCAAGGATTTGGTCTAACTTTGTTGTCCTAGCTATGTAAACTTAGCACATCCAATTATGAGTACTACTTCAGTTTGAGTTTTATGAGGGACGTTCAAGTCAAACAGGGACTTGTGATGAAATTTCTCATGAATGAAGGCATAAACCTGATCGAACATTTACAGATGACTTTAAGCACAGTACAGTGATGCGACCACGGTAAAACAGCTGAGCGGTGCAAACGTTTTAAAGAAAGCCATACATCCGTGAATAATACCCCTGGTTGAAGTGACTCAAGGTCTATTGCAGTCGTTCCCATGAACATTCAGCGAGTGGAACCCCTAAAGCTTGAAAGTTGACAAATAATTTGTCGTAATGCACACAATCACTCACCAACACCACTTGCACATTAGAGGAACTTGGAACTTGACCTCGCTCCAAGCCATTTCCACATATTTGGGTCATTAAAGGAGCTCCAGGGAGGCCAGCATTTCAAATCCGGAGCGTGGCCCTGGCGTAATGATAAACTTTTCTACCTTGATGTATACAAGCACTAGTGAAACACTGGGCTAAGTGCATTAGTGTAGGATGGAATTATATAGAGAAATAAAGGGTAGTCTGTACTCTCATTACTGTGTTCTGTTATTCTGCACAATCAAAAGTCCAAGTTTGACTTGAACACCACTTCATAATACTTCACATTTCAGAATGTCTCTCTCTCTCTCTCTCTCTCTCTCTCTATAAATGTTTCCAAAAAAAAAAAAAAACCTTGAGGTTGCCAGAGTGGATGGTCTTGCATCTAATTCTAATGCCTTACTATCAGATCCTCCAATTGATAAAACACAAACATTACTCCTTTTTAAATAGTGCACGCTTCTTTTGTTTGTTTGTTTTCTTTCAAATTGTGTCCTCGCAAATGTAATTTTTTCTCTCATACAAAAACTGCCGTTCCGTTCTGTGCAATTTTGTAATCCGACTGTATCACGAGCTTCTGAAGCACAATGCATCTGGAACGGAAAAAGATCAAGCATGTGCGATAAGATCAGCCATTACCAAACATTTACAATCTTTTTTTTCTCCCCCAAATAAAGACTACACACTATAACACAGCCATTTCGATCTCCTTCAAAGAAAGAGCTCGTAGAGTCCCAGAGTTTTAGAATGAGATTGCTAAAATGCATCGAGTCATCATGTAATAGCCTAATCATTCCTACTTCTAATTTCTTTTGCTAACAATGTAAGGGATGTTTTGAAACATGAACCAGCATGGCTTCTGTAGCAGATCCTCTACTGCAGTTTATCCAGTCATGTATTTGTGTCAATTATCGAGCTGAATGGAGCTCATCAGACCAGACTACTACATTAATAGAGGAATTAACTCAGACATTTTCACAGACATTATACATTTCTTATTTTGTTTACCCTCAAATGTTCTGATCAGCATTTAAAAAACTAAGGATGGAAAGAGGAATCGACGGAGAATGTATTTATTTGGGTTAAAAACGTATAGTACTTGATCCACACCTCATTTCGTCATATTAAATTAAATTAAATAATGTACGGTAGATTGAATAAAAGAAAAATGAGACCAAATGTTTAACTGCGACAGGCTGAAAAATGTCTAAAGGTACAATTTTAAACTTTAGTTGTTTATGTAACAACCTCAGGAGCAACCTCATTTCCCCTCTCGTCTTTTCCACGTCACCATCATATATACTAATCATGATCATCTGCTCATGGTCATCATCAGCACCTGCTTCTCACTGGTTCATACATAAAGATGTTTTTTTTTAATGCATGAATGATTCATAGGTCACTGTGTGGCTTAACGAACAATAAAAAAAACAACCTCCTCAGGTACAGGGACTGGACTGAAAATCAGAGACAAAAAGTCCTTCAGGAAGCCTGGAGAATGATTCCTCAAGACTACATCATAAATACAAAAACTGACTCTTTGAAAGTAAAATATATAAAAAGTCTGACTCTTTGGAAGCAAT